>JAEAOA010000546.1:1387500-1785000 GCA_016746295.1 Potamilus streckersoni | reverse complement strand
TCATAGTACTTTTTGAAGGAGTTGTATTAGTGACGATCTGTTGCAATAATTCCCTTGACGATGTCAAAGACAGCCATTATTGTTATCTTTATTATTTAATACTCCATCTTTCCGCTATTGTCACTAGAGAATACGTTGTTTTCTGTTACAAATGCTTCATCGAATGTTTTCATTATTATAACGAACTCCTCATCAGATATTTTACCATCACTGAGGTACAAGGAAAGATACGAGCATAATTTAGTATAGGCGGTAATTGCTGTGTGTAATTTCATCATGTACTCGCGTAATTTATAGATCGTACATGTAGATATTTTCTTAGCAATAATACTGAGAATACCTGCACATGTTGTTGTAAAAACCACAATCGTTAAAACCGCAGGAGCAGTCATAGTTAACGTTGATAATAATAATCCGGTTCCAGCAACAACAGCAGAAACCGAGTAAACTACTACATCGGTAACAACCATGCGTCTGCGATATTTTTGTACTTTCAACGTGTATTCTTCAAGCATATTTTTTAGTTCAGTCTGACACTTACACGCCTGTTATATCTGTGACGTTGAACGTCAATGAGTGACTGTCATTGGATTCATTATACTTATGACGTTGTCATTTAATTAAGGTGGCGCTCACCAGTTATTATGTACTTTTGAGAGAGTGATGTATGTAAGGTGAAGTTGTTTGCATTTGAAACATGCACAGTGGAGAGAATGTTGGCATACTTATATACTACTTTCATGTAATGTGGATGAAATTTCTTTGGATATTGTACTTTTGGAAATTTTAAATGATCTTAGGACACTGCTAACTAAAATGACTGCTCCCTTGTGCTCCAATAATCAACCTAAATTTGTCTAAAGTACACTATTTTTGGCAGCTATTAATATATGGAAAATGAATTTTGCCAAACCAGATAATACCAGCATCTAAAAGTGCAATGACAGAATTACCAAATACCTAAAATGTAAAAATGTTATCGGCTCTTTTTTTTACAATTTACCTCTGAAGTTCGAGAAGTGAAATGAGCAAGTAGAGCTAGCACTTTTTGAAAGGTGCACATCTGGAGTAAGGCCAAGCTGTGTACTGTCTAACCCATATTGCACCCATCAATCATACATCAAAATAAAGGGAATTAAAGGTTCTTTGAACAATACCTAAGATATACAAAGTTTCTTTTAAATAACCAGTATAACTAGTGAGGAAACTCGGGGAAACTCTTTTCCTTTAAAATTTTAACCCTATGCTAAATACGAAACTGTAGAGCGCCACCTTAAAAACAAATATAAACATTTATACAGTTATTTTTCTTATTTTCATATCATTATGTATGAGGTTCTGAGTAAAATGGTACATTAACAATGATTTTATTCATGAAAATAAGCTAATTATGCTTATTTTTGCTCTAGCATACATAATTTACTATGAGGCATGTTTGGTTGAGTAGTGACCTTCATTATGGGGAAATTAGAAGTCTTAGAATATAGGAAAAAGTCAACTTAAATTGAAAAATGTTGCATTAAGTAAAAGAAATACATAGTGAAAATGTTTCATTTCATTTATTTGCAATGAAATTAAAAAATAAATGATAACAATGCAAATTTGCTTTCTTCCATATCAAAGAATTAGTTAATATTTTACCCTCTGACCTTTGACCTTTATGAACCTCACCTGTTATATCCCTTTTATAACTAACTGTAAAATTTATTGATGACATCTCAGGAATAAATATGGCTAGTTTCATGTTCCTGTCTATCAGCATAACACTGGTTGCTATGTTGACAAAATGCAATGCGCATTTTTAAAATAGTTCACTTTTTATCATAAGGAGCGGGGTGGGGGCTGTACCGGTTTAAGACTCTGACTCTAATAAATGCTGTTCTGAGGGGGGAAATATATGACAATTATTACAAAGAACTGTTTTGATGCTTGCGACTTAAATATTTCAGTCATACAATCAAAATTAAATCATACAATAATGATATCTATATACTCTTTATGGTGGCGCTCACCAGTTATTATGTACTTTCGAGAGTGATGTATGTAAGGTGAAGTTGTTTGCATTTTAAACATGCACAGTGGAGAGAATGTTGGCAAAATTATATACTACGTTCATGTAATGTAGATGAAATTTCTTTGGATATTGTACTTTTGGAAATTTTAAATAATCTTAGGACACTGCTAACTAAAATGACTGCTCCCTTGTGCTCCAAAAATCAACCTAAATTTGTCTAAAGTACACTATTCTTGGCAGCTATTAAAATATGGAAAATGGATTTTGCCAAACTAGATAATAACAGCATCTAAAAGTACAATGACTCAGTTACCAAATACATAAAATGTAAAAAAAAGTTATCGGCTCTTTCTTTTACAATTTACCTCTGAAGTTCAAGAAGTGAAAATGAGCAAGTAGAGCTAGCACTTTTTTGAAAGGTGCACATCTGGAGTAAGACAAAGCTGTGTACTCTCTAATCCATATTACAACCATCAATCATACATCAAAATAAAGGGAATTAAAGGTTCTTTGAACAATACCTAAGATATGCAAAGTCTATTTTAAATAACCAGTATGACTAGTGAGAAACCCGGGAAAACTCTTTTTCTTTAAAATTTTACCCCTATGCTAAATACGAAACTGTAGAGCGCCACCTAAGTAATTAAAATGGGAGCTTTAGTTACAAATTCCAGACGCCACCAGTAATTAGCGGAGGACAATCTTCTATCCAACGATTCCAACGTGAACTTTTCTTCAGAATCTTTATCCAATATTACAGATACAGTTTTAGACAATTTATTAGCTAATGGAGATGTGGTAAGTATGTAAAATTTTGCAGCGCTAAACACAGACAACCTATATATATCAGCGACCTTCGTGGTATGTTTGATGGTTTTATTTCGTTGTGTCCATGTAGATGAGCCTGATCCGACAACGTACACGATGTTAATGATCTGTTTGTGAAGAATTTTACTCAGGCTCGTTTTTTTAACAATATCCGGAATTCCACTAATAATATCGTTGAGTTTTGTGTTAATATCAATAAGTTTTATATCAGCATTTGGTCGACTTCCAAAAAATTCGTTATAAATTCTGTCTTTGTTTCTGCGAAAACTCAAAAACGTATTCACGTGACCGGTAAAATCAGTTTCGATTTTGGTTATTCCATTAATGATTGGAATCTGTTTATCATCGACGTATTTTTTTGTAGCTGCATCAAACTCAGATTCTGGTATTTTTAAATTACTAATACCATTATAGTTCATATTGAGAAATGCACGCATTATACCACCGTTGGTTAATACGTACTTAGATTCCTGATCGTCAACATATTTTTTGTTGTGGCATCACTATCTGTAGTTGGATATCCAAGATCTGTAATTTTATTTTTGTTCATAATAACGTCTCCACTAAATGCACCGCCAGTCGTCTTGACATAATCGTTTACTGACTTACCTGAATCTTGTATTTTACCCTGATCAGTAAAAGTAACGATATTATTCAGCAACTGCAGTAGGAATTCGTATAAGTACGTCTGGTAGTTGTATATTGCTTGTCTTTAATCGTCCTTGTTTGTCCTGAAAAACAACCACTTCATTTTGATCAACACTTGTAATATTTAATAAATCATCAATCTCATTTCTGAGTTGATCGAGGGTTGCATATTTAGATAAATAACCTTGCTGCTGAGCTTAATCACGAGCAGATCTTCCATAAATATCTACCATTATATTTACAGATGTCTACTCAAATGCGACAATATAGTATATTCATGCACGCCTTTATGAGGTGGCTTTCTTGGCGGTGCTATGGATACAGCATCAAGCACATTAAGTACTTCATGACCACATATTGATGGATCAGTTAATGTTTGTGTTGGTAGCGTTGAATACCAGATTGGAGCAGTATTATTACTGACATAATGAAGAAATTCTTTTGGTGGCGCTAATCCATATGAATCAAAAAAGATAATTCCACGTGGATCAATTGCATAAGCTACCCAATGCGTGCCAGGTCCAGAGTTTTATCAAGATTAATAATACCAGTTTCATTATTGTTAGGTTGTTTTGGTAATTGATCGCGCATAAAATTCCCTATGAAATTTTTTATATTTAGTTTTCTAGCAGCATCGAGTAAATCACAATTTGATAGTGGAACTATCATCGAACTGTTCCTAGTCTTAAACCTTTTCCGTACCACGAGGGCGGTGTTCCCGGTAGTCTTAGACCTTTTCCGTACCACGAGGGTGGTGTTTCTGGAAGTCTTAGACCTTTTCCCTTTTTTTATTTGATTCCTTGTCCAGTTGCTTTCTTTAACGCCATTCCAGCAGCAATTCCAACAGCGCCTAACACAGCAGCTTTTGCAACCGCTTGGGCTTCAGCGGCTATTAATGCTGGTATAGCTGCGAGAAAGGAAAATATACCACCCGTTTTAAAAGTATCTTTGATAGCGCCTGCAGAAAGACTAAGTTTGACACCTTTATTTGATTTTTTGCTTCATTAAAGTTTTTGAATTGACCATCGGTCAACGATAATTTATTTGAACCGCTCATCTGTTCCTTTTTCAACGATATTTTTATTCCACAGTTATTGTTTGATGCTGATTGCAGTCTTTTGACCTGACCAGGAGTCAGACTGACAATAACGTGATGATATGACATTATTAATATTATGAGCGATCTAATTACATGTTCTCTACTGGCACATTAATGACTCTCATTCGTCCACCAACACCTTCGAGTAACATTGATTTATCACTGAGTATAGCAGCAATTGCTCTGTAATTAGGAATAGCTCCAACATCTCTATCAACACGAGCTCGAAAATGTATATCAACTACTGATTGTCTGGTTAAATCTAAATGTTCTAGTGAAAAGTAATAAATCGGATACAGCGTTGTAAAATCTAGTTGTGG
The DNA here is from genome assembly GCA_016746295.1 of Potamilus streckersoni. Lineage (NCBI taxonomy): Eukaryota > Metazoa > Mollusca > Bivalvia > Unionida > Unionidae > Potamilus > Potamilus streckersoni. The sequence goes on along the minus strand of JAEAOA010000546.1, from coordinate 1,780,091 downwards.
TATTTGTAAACCAGTATCAATGTTTTGATCACGTCCCATGAATGTCATTAATCGATGATACGCACGTGCTACATGATTTTAATCGAAATTTACCAAAATATTCTCGGATGGTTCATTGATGTCCATTTATTCTTAGTGAAACCTCAGAAACACCGAGTTTATCAAAAATCATAATACTTTCATCTGATTGTTTATTCGTGCAGTATTTTGAAGCGCAATAAATATATGTCGCGGCGCTGAGAAGCTATTTGCCATGTGAATAAACCGTTAATTGTACTTTGAACACTACCTGTGGTTGTTGTTAACCATGATAACGCTGTTTTATAACCTTGACTCATAAAAGATAGTAACCGATCTTCTTCAGATATTGATAGAGTCATTATTGACATCCACAGGGAACGTTTGGTCAGTATAACTCTACCAGCATCAGCTGCACCAGGTCGCTAGATTGCATCATCATCAGTGCATTTTCACACGAGTACAATTGTATGTTTAGCTCCAAAAATAACCTTTCGTATATGTCTCCAGAATCCAAAGATATGTGACAGTGGAGTTGCACATGAAAATGTTCTTCTATCAACTTTTAAGATTGATTTACGCACTGCAAATCCTAAGTTAAAATTTGCATTCATCGATAATACTGCAGGGGTAGTGTTGTCCCCGGCGGCATTTCTCACATTACCAATAGTCATATTTCTACTTTCTGAAAAATCAGTTGTATCCTTTGCAAACATCATTGATGGACCAGCTGATCTTGAATAATCGTCGCTGTATCTTGCAAGACTAAGTATTGTTGTAGCAACGTCAACGTCTTTCTGAATTAATTCAATATTTTTTCCGTCAAACATGTACGAACCGCTATCAAACAACGCCATAATACTATTATTAACAAAACCAACACTAACATTGGCTGCATATGCTGCTGGTGCTGCATGATTAGCATTATTTAAAATTTCACCTTCGACCTCAATAAATGCTTCAGCTGGTAAGAAATATCTACTTGTATCCTGAACCTGTAATTCGATTCGTTCACGCTGATCTGGAATTCGGGCATCATAAGAATAATACTGATAATCGCGCACAGACTCATCTTTGAGAACTGGTGCGTCCATGTTAAATGCGGGGTCAGATATGCGCTTGAACATCTTTATTATTACCATCTTTGTCTAACACGAAGACTACTTCCTGCTATCAGACTAGCGGTTATATCTTTTTTTCTTTTTCCGACATTGGGACATCAACTAACTCCGTTAGTTTCTGATTAGCGGCTTGATTTATTATTTTACTTGACTTTAATTGACTTTATCACTAATTGTATCTAATCACTGTGGCTTAGTCACTATAATAATCATCGGCAATTTCATTAATGAGTGATCGATACACATTAATATCCATAATATCGCCACTAAATAATCGTTTGCAAATATCTGCTGCTGCATTAATAATTTCTGGGGAATTATTACCAACTCGTTTTCCTCCAATGAGAATTTCTAATCGATCAACATCAGCAAGGACATTATTAGGACAAGTAATAAAACGAATCCCTAGGCCACTTCCAGTTGCACCAGGAGCGTCTTGAAATACTTCTTCTTCCTCTTCGGTTGGTTTCGGTGGTGTTTTTTAAATTGGTTTTGATGGTGATTTTGGTGATACTGGATAGTCACGTAGTGATTGCTCAAATGGTTTTGGTGTTTTTTGTTTTGGAGGTTTTTTACTTTGTTTTTTTTTTCCTCCTCTTTTCTTGACTGGACTAAATTATCAATTGCACTATCATATTCCCGATATAATGGATCATCAGCTCTAGCTTGTTCAATATTCATGCGTATGCGATATAATGAATTTTGCCATTGTTTATTGTTTTTAATATCTTTAGCGTGTTCAGGTTTCATTAATTTACCTCTTTGACTAAAACTATCCACAGCAAATTCAGCTAATTGTTGTATGTTTAGGTTATTAATTACCTTAACAGCTTCTTCATTAAATTTATCTATTAATTCAACTTCTGGTTCAGTGGCTACTGCTTCAGCACCTTCTTATGCCTGGTCTGCATCTTCACATCTTCAGGTATTTCCAGGTCTGGCATCGCAGCAGCTATTTCTTCTGGAAGTTTTTCAAAAATCGTTTTTGTTTTCTTAGTTCTTTTTGCTATTTTTTTCAGTTGCTTCGGCTGTTTTCTCTAACACTGGTTGTATTCCTTCAGTGGTCTCAGTGATAGGTTTAAATAATTGTTTTGTATCCTCCTCAAATTCAACTTGATATTCCTGACGCGATTGTAGTTGTTGCTTGACAGAATCACGAACAGGTAGATATTTTTAAATTGTCTCTAGTCGTTCTCGAGCTAATTTAGCTGAGAGCGATTCTCCAATACTCATTATTGATAATATTTATAATGGCTATTTAATTCATAGCAGCAGAGATGGTGAGGGACAACAATTGAGTCGCTTTATGAGTAAACAAAATCGCCTTACAAAATCATAAAGATAAGTCAACAAAAATAAGCCAATCAAAGATTTTATTATACGATTAAATACATAATCGTGTGGAAATAGAAAAGTTTGAGACTTTGGTTTAGCGTTGTTGACGGTTTTTTTTCTCAGCCTCTGCAGGAACCTTTATTATTTTAAATAAACGTCTCAGGCAAAGTTGTCTGTTCACCCCCTCTGCTGCTCAACAAAAACAAACAAAAAATTCCAAAACAAAGCCCAACACAAAAACACACGATTATTCTAAACCAGGCATTAAAATTGATATTAGGAACTTTAAATTTGAGGAATAATATTTTAAATGTTTAGTGAAAATCTGTTGAGCATTGCACCTCCATGTTGCCTTCGTGTCTCAGCCAGCTTTAGATTTTCCAGTTATCAAATTGTATTTCTTTTATGAGCGATCCCAAGAGGGAAACAGTCTAGATATATCACAAAACACTCATGCCATCTATCGACGTACAGGAGTGGTGACGTAACAAAAGGAGGAGTGTGTAATCTGATGGAACTGGCAGATTACACATTTTGTCACAACTAGTGACGTAAATAGAAAAATCTTCGTTGTCGCGTTATATTTACTTATCTAGGAATAATTGCCAGTTGTCAATCAATAACTTTTTTAGTAACCCAAGTGGACTGCTGAGCGACAATTTTCGCTGGCTAGGCGAGTTATTACGTAATGATAGATACCCTGAATAGTTGGGGGAGGGTTAATTATTGTTCTTACACGTGAGTTGCCCACACAACGAGACGATTGTTACTTATCCCAGACGCAATACTAATAGTAATGACGTAAACAAAGTTCACTCGATTTTCATTCAAGTTTCAATAATTACATTTAAATATATTACTTAATGCGGAATTTATTTTTACTTTTGAGGAACATACGATTTACCAGTAACATCTAATTTTATGCCAATCAGTTGGAGAAGCTTTCGTGCCCTTTCGTGATATTTATTCAACTAGTGCGTATTTTAGTCATATCCATCAGCTTATATTGTGACGAATTCAACACTAATAAAGTTTTAGCCACCAATATTCTTACTTAAACCTCTGATCCTTTGTTGGTGGTGCTGGTGGTAGTGTTGGTGGTTTGTTAGTTTACTTTTTTAATTACCAATGTGTTTACTTCAAAAGCCAAAAATGTCTGCTCTTTTTCCGGTGCGAAAACTGTAGCATTTTTTGTATTAATTTACTTTTTTGTTACATAATATGATGTAGATTGAACAAACACACATCTAAAAATATTTTTTTTTGTTTTAAATAAGGTCACCTGGAGGTGGCCAATACCTAAAAAGTAATAATAAAATCGATAGAACAGTTAACATCTTTAAAATATAACGAATTCAATATTTCATAACATTACCATAGTAAAATAATAAAACATAACAAATTCGTTGTCCCAGAGAAAAAAATATTGAGTTTGCTTTTTTGTTTGAAGCTGGAAAACTGTTTTTAAAAGCTATTAGGCAGTGTAAACGCTGTTTCATAGTCTCTCACCATCGAATTTGGCACTGGAATAAAAAAGGGCGTGTAATTAGGGGCGTATGTGCGTGAACGTACTCACAAGAATAAGTACACAGACACACACACATACAGGCACACACTTATACAAACAAACATATACACACATAGGCACATAAACGCGCATGCAAGCATACATACATACATACATACATACATACATACATACATACATACATACATACATACATACATACATACATACATACATACATACATACATACATACATGCATGCATGCATACATACATACATCATGCATGCGTGCGTGCGTGAGTGCGTGCGTGCGTGCGTGCATGCATGCATATATACATACGCACATACATACGAACATAATATACACATACGCATGCATATACATATGCACATACATTCACATTCGCACATTCATACACACATATATACACAAATACATACATACATACATACATACATACACACATATATACACAAATACATACATACATACATGCATACATACATGCATGCATGCATACATACATACATACATACATACATACATACATACATACATACATACATACATACATACATACATACATACATACATACATACATACATACATACATACATACATACATACATACATACATGCATGCATACATACATACGCACATAGATACATACATGCGCACATACATACATAAATAAGCACATGTATACATTTACACATACATATATACGCACATATATGCATACATACATACGCACATACATACATACGCACGAACATACATACATACATACATACATACATACATACATACATACATACATACATACATACATACATACATACATACATACATACATACATACATACATACATACATACATACATACGTACGTACATATTCCACGAGAGGCCACAGGTTTAGATATACAGGACGTCGCACCAATTTGGGGAAGATTTGAAAATCTTTTAGGATTTATGTAGCTACTTCGATAAATCGTGTTTTCTTTGAACTGAAGATCTGGACATTTGCCTGCAAAGATTAAATCGTATGAGTGTTTTGTTCTTTATTCTTTCGTTTTTCTGTTAAGGAGATAGTAGAGCAGGAGAACGAGTCTAGAAAAGGTTGAGGAGGAGGAGAAGAAGAAGGAATGTGGAAAAAGGTCTGGAGGAAGAGAAGAAGGAATATAGAGAAAGATGAGATTGAAAGGATACAAAAGATAAGTAGAAATAAAAGGACAAAAGGAAATCTATCTTACACTGCTAATCAAGTGATGCAATACGCTTGCTAAAGGGTCGAGCGGACGGAATTTAATTGGAAATTATAGTCATTTGTTTATTGTAATGTCATTAAATTGTTATTCATTGAATTACAATCGGGTTTTTTTGTATGTTTAACCATCTAACCGTCGGTATCGCTGACTGGAGGTTTTACATCTATCTATCACGAAAGTTAACCTCCAACAAAATAGAACTTGGTTGGGACTTCGATAATAGTTTAACCAAAAATATTGGGAGCATTCCACCCCAACCGTATAGTTCGTCACAACCATAATGTACATTAACATTCAAATAATTGTTTTCATGACTGGTTCATTCTCTTTCTTCGACGTCAAAAGGAATAGAAATAAACTGTAAGAATTATTTTGGTAATAATTACTAATTTCATATTATCCAATGTAACACACACACACACATACACACACACACACATATATATATATATATATATATATATATATATATATATATATATATATATATATATATATATATATATATATATATATATATTGATCGCATCCCACAACAGCCATTCAAGATGGAAATCGATGAGGCATCCACACTGATAGAGACTGTAAAAGCCAAAGAAAAGCTAAAGACTGGAAAGGCTGCAGGAAAAGATGGTTTCCCACCAGATATATAAAAAAAAATGAGGCCCAGCACTGCACACCAAACACTACGAGTTCGATTGCTGCTGGGGGCGAGGGAAACTTCCACAAGGCCTCAGAGATGCAGTCATCATCACCGTGTACAGAAACAAGGGGGAAAAGTCTGACTGCTCAAACTAACATGGGATAACGAGTATTCCGAACGATTTCGAATATTGAATATGCTGATGTGTCAATAGTCTTGGATGAGCTGATGTGCCAACAGTCTTGATGTATTACAATTATATAATCCAGAATGTCTTCGAATGAATTCACAGTAATTCAAAAATAGTTATTTATTCCCAAATGTCAATGTGCATTTTGTAATTCAAACGAATAATAGTTACACCAATGATTCCTCTCAAGTTATATCTGAATAATTTGTAAATAAACCCAAACACAAGACTTTAATGAAAAATGGTATTAACTCTGTTTATCAGAACATGGTATAAAAATCTAAGACACGAAAAAATTACCAAGATATGTGTCAAATATTCGCTTCCAGATCCATCTAACATTTCTAGAAAGAATATATATATATATATATATATATATATATATATATATATATATATATATATATATATATATATATATATGATTGATTGATTTAATTTTAACGGCGCACCAGCACTTTTAGGATATTTAGCGCCATACAGTAGGTCATATATGTAAAAAGAAAGGTTCAATATCGACCAGCGATATAGTAAAAAAAAAAACCATAGTAGTTAAATATAAAATAATAAATGTTGGTAACAGTTAAAAATGTTAGTTCCCGATCAACGGGAAATGTAAATGAAAAGTTGTAAATAATAGTTGGTATTTGCATTAGTTAAAAATTAGTTTGGGTAAGGTCATACAAATTACAGTTTAAAATAAAGATTTACTTCCTTTAGGAAATCTAAAATACTAGTGATTTGAATAGTATCAAAAAGTTCCTGCATGTCGTGTACATTATAGTATTTATCAAGCGTAGGTTGCAGGTCGGAACACGTGGTCATAAAGTGTTTAACAGTAAATGGTACATTGCAAGGAACGCACTCTGGTGGATCTTCACCTTTTAGTATGTGTGAGTGGGTAATGTATGTATGACCGATTCTGTTTCTTGCAATGACAACCTCCTCACTACGAATAGTTCTGTAGGAAGGAGTTCATTCTCCCAAAATTGGTTTGATGGCATGAAGTTTGTTATTGATTGCATCATCCCATGATACCTGCCACATTTGACGTAGATACTTTTTGATACAAGGTTTAAAATCAGAATATGGTAATTTAAAATCCGATGGTTCTAGCAGCCCGGTCTGCTTCTTCGTTACCTCTAATACCAAAATGGCTAGGTAGCCAACAGTATACTATATTGCATGAGGCACTAAGCTCAGAGTTTTTGATCAGAACATTCACCAATAGTGGATTATCTAGTTTGATATTGTGTAGCGCCTGAAGCACTGATAATGAGTCACAGAAGATAATACTATTTAGAATGTGTTTAGATTCGATAAATGTCAGAGCAAGGTCTATTGCTCTGATTTCCGCTGAAAATATGGATGCATCATCTGGCAACCATTTTGTTATTGCGTATTAGTCCCGCAAAATGCCCAAATTTGCCTTTACGTATCGCAAATCCGCTCGTCATAAAATATGCTATCACCGACCGGAACAGGAAATTATCCACTCTGCGCATGCGCGATGGTTTAAAATTGCCGTTTCAAACGCATGTGATCTGAGGACCATGTGATACAAACATCTGCATTCAGATTCATTTATATTCTGATTATAATAAATTTTGTTTGTTAATTCGTTACAAAAATTCATGGCTTCTAAAACGCATTTCGATATCGAAGAAAGTGATTCATAACTTAAATTAAAAGTAAGCTCAATGTTTTTGTAAAAAGTACGATGATGGGTATGAATGCTTCAAGCCAGGAAAAAAAATGTAGACACAAACGCTCTCTGCGACATCTGTAATTGTGAATTTTCAATAAAGTCTGGATGAACGTTCGATATACGCAAACACGTTTCAGGAAAAAGGCATTCCGACCATGAAAAAGAAGATAGACCCTTTACGAAAATTGTTGGATTTTTTAAAATATAGGCTGGATCTAGTGCGACTTTATAGTTTATGCCTAAATCTGATGTAATTAGAGATGAAGTTATGCTAGTAGATATTATTACTGAACTCAAATCTGCCTATGAGCACACTTGATACATTTTCAAAGGCTTTTAAAATTATGTTTAGTGACACTGACATTGCTAAACAATTTCAGTGTGGTAAATCAAAATGAACTGCTATTGTTAAAGAAATAGCGGCCAATACTACATTAAAATTAGCTGAAAGAATGTGAAATTGCCCGTTCACTGTTTCTACAGATTTAAGCAATGATTAACAGATCTTGCATGAACTTAAATTTTGTATACTTGTATACATTGTAAATAGGTGGGTACTGAGTTTTATACAAAAGTATTTATTATAAATATGCATTACTAGTATTTAATGGTGTTTTGAGAAAATTTATTATAGGCATGCCTGAAGGTCTCGAAAGTGTGCAGGCCTGTTACAAACATGTTCTGTATAGAATTTCGTGTGTGCGCGCACGCGCGTACGTGTTTGTGTACTACAGTATAGTTTCTTACCACGTGCACTTGGAACAATGGGGACACCACCGCAGGTGAAGTTCACTTTTCCTAAAATAATATAGACATTATTTTTAGAGTATGTGTTTATAGCATATTATATGAATTAGAAAGAAAAACTCGTACTTATGTCTTCTGATTTCAACTTTTATCCACTGCTTCTTCATCTGGGAATGACTGTATTATAGTATTCACCCACTATATATACCCAGTATATCCCTATGCATTTTATACAACGCTTATGAGTATGTATTCCATTAAACTGGTTTTAGTTTGTTTTATCACAGATACTAAATTTATTTCTCTTCAGCCCTGTGTTCAATATCCAATGATAGTCTTCCAGGTATACAAAAATACAGTGCTGCCATTTTTATAACGCTGTGAATGGGGTCACAAAATTAATTTGCATTAATATAGGTAATCTGATGCTGAGAAATAATCCGATAAGAATATCTGAAACTTGTACATGAAATGCAAAATAGAGAAAATAATTATACAAAATTAAATTATAATTAGTTCGTTCTAACCATGAATTCAGCGTATGTAAAATAAATAAAGTAGCTATAATAAAACAACTTGTTACCAATGGACGACTTTCACATTATCGCCTCTCTTGCTGCTACTCTCCACAACTAGAGATACGATACGTAGTTTGATCGTTCCAGATGATCGAATTGAATGAATAATCAAAATCAATTAGTAAATGAATAAACGTGACTGACGTTAAGTAACAAAAACTGTTTGTGTGTATTGCTTTGTAATAGGATATTTATATTCCTATATATATGATAAAAACTATATAACATATGTCTTTACAATGGTGAGGGATCATTCTATGTCGTTGCCCATTAAATGTTGGTGGTTTACTCCAGTATGATCCATCCTATAGGGGACACCATGGTAGGTCATGGAGAACAAGTTATTCAAGTACGTCAAACGTTCTTTGTTTCTTGTCATAAGGAAAAAAAATAAAACAGCGGAAACATATTTTAACAAGCCACTTACAAAGCGTGAAAGTATCAATAGTTTAGAAACAAATTAAGCAACAATTCCAACTGTCCTAATTTGAAAACCATTTTGAAACTTTTGTAGACACTCGTATTGTTCTTTGTTTCTGGACACGGGTAAAAGAATACAACTATCTTAGTGAGTATAAAATATGTACAGAAACAATTTTGGACTTCAAAAGTATAAAACAATCCAATGCCAACGGTGACATCACTTTTGCTTAAGAGCCATATGCAGGTATAATAGTCCCACGATGACAATTCCACTTTTGCTGAAAAACCATGTGCAGGTATACCAATCCCACGAAGACAAAGACAAAACTTTTGCTAAAAAGCCATATGCAGGTATGTCAATCCAACTCCAACGAAACCGCCACCTTTGTACCGGACTTTGCTTACAATATAGTATAGATACAGAAAAAATGTTGTTAGCACACAAGTATATTAAATATATCAGGACTTCAATATTGTAAAGTTGTTTTACAAGAAATGTAACCCATCAAGTGCTTTTTTTTTAGAACTACAAGGCATATGCATAATTGAACCAATCACTATCTGAACATGTTTATTGTTATTAAGTATACTTACTCATATGATGTTGCATTGATGGCAATCGTTCAGCTTTTGTGGAGTAATGTGAATTCCATATTCCATAACACTGAAAAAGATAAATTAATAATTTGATATTTACTTGAACATATTCTCTGTTATATGTATATACATTTACTTTTAGTGTATTGGAACAACAATCCTAAAAAACCAAAAACAAAACAAAAGAAAAAACAAATTATATGAAGTGTTTCAAATAATGTCGTAACACAAATGCATAATAAGTCATGGCATTAGAGCATTCAATAAGTTCTTACCAACTGACTCGGAATATTCTGATATATCAAGCCCAAGGGTTGGGGATTATCCCTGCGGGTCGGAGAGAGAATCCTGGGTAGAGTGTTTGATTTCAAGGGGTCATGTCCTGCATAATTCAAAAGGGTTGTGGTTCTTGGTTTGTGATACTTGCGTGTGAAAACGTTTGTCATTTTCTTCAAGCGTAACCTTTATGGGTATGCTACAAAAAGAGTCCTCTCCATGTGACGCTTTCTTAAAGTCGTGACGTAATAGTTGCGTGACGTAATTGCATAGATAGAGGATCTCAAATGAGCAACAATTTAATGTTGAATTTATGAAACAAGTTGAATAATGTCCAGCTTTTGCAAACCTTGGCTAGAAAAAGCTGGATATTATTCAACGAGTTTCATAAATTTAATATTAAATCGTTACCCATTTGAGATTCTTTTTATCACAGTTTTTATATCAGTGGAAAATATTTAGATAGATAGAATAACGAATAATTTCGTTCATTCTGACAAACGGTGTGCCTTTCATTTGTTGTGCATAAAATATAGTCCCAAACAATGCTTAACTGGTAAAAGTAGATTGTACTGTTTTACAAACTATGTATAAAAGAAAAAGCTTGCGTCCGAATAAACAGAACATTTTATAACCACAAAATCATTTCTCAAAACAGAATGATCAATGCGAAGTGATGCTGCCACATTGTTTTGATGCGGTACACAGTACATGTCGACAGTAGAATACACGTGTACCCTAAAATGTCTGTTTAAGAACTACCGGTAAACGTTACATTGTTGCGATTTTTATGTGAAATAGGATTAACGGATGCAAAAGTCACACATTTACTGCAATGCATTTGTGACCTGATATTTGTAGTAGCGTTTGATTTGGAAAATAGACTGTACAGAAGACGTCAACAGATTTATTTTCGTGTCGGATTTATATCCCATATATGCTACGTAAAGATGCTTTGGTTCGATAAAGATCTGTCAGTTAAGAGACCTATTCATGTCCAGATTATTTTCCAGAGGTGAGTTTGTTTACTTCTTGGAGTTAACATTTAAACCACGCTTGTAAATACGGTGGATTCTATATCTATGTTACTGATATACGTAAAAATTTTAAAAATTGTCTATCAAACTTTTAATTGTTGCAGCTATATTATATCTGAACATAATGTAATAATTGTATATGTTCATAGAGTGTAATATTTGCAATTCTATTCCAATATTTTATATTGGTCATCTGACATGTCAACCTTTGTTTTCACTAAGAATTTTTAAATGAAGTTAAAAATTTCATTGTTAGATATACTGTCCATATATAAAAGATAGCTTTCATTAAATTGAACTTTTTACTTAAAAATTTTGAAAAACTTTTCTCCCGAAGGCTTATTTTTCGAGTATGACAGAATCTCACGTCTTTTTGTTAAAATTGCCCCTTTACACAGGGTACACCTCGACATAAGTCCAATAATATGACGGCGCATCCGTCGTGTAAGCATTAATATTAATAGAATAATAAAATAAACTGTTACTAATAGGATAAAATCTTAGTCCATTTCCTTAAGATGTTTCTTGAATCGTACGTTCGGATTTCTGGACTGTACTTTGTAAATAATATTTTTGACGCATTCTTTCTTCGGTATTTTATACATGTTTTAGCATATTATTATTTCCACAAATTTTTTTTTCTCCCAAAAATTTTAAGATAAAATTCTTGATGTATAGTAATTTTCTTGGGGGTCGTAATAGCTTGAAGTATTATTCCTAAATATTTTTGCATTTCGTCTCGCAGCAAATTCTAACTGTTATACTATATAAAGGGCATTCCAAATATATGTATATTTTCCATTTAAGTTCCTTGTGCGTTTTAAATATTAGCATATTTAATACTTTTAATCTCGGTAGATTGATAACCCTTCCGTTCTTTTGTATGTAGAGATACCCCACGGGATAGGTGGTGAAGTTTTCCCCTCCAAATAAAATGTTAATTTTTTTTTCCCGATAATATCTAAGAAATTATTATTTTTTTGCATGGATTGACTTCAGAACATATTATACGTCGATATATATATATATATATATATATATATATATATATATATATATATATATATATATATATATATATATATATATATATATATATATATATATATATATATATATATATATATATATATATATATATAAGGACTGAGCAACATAAGCTCTTTTATAATATCTAAGGAAGTCATGTCATAGTCCAAATTTTAATAAATTTTTCTATTTCTTTAATTTGTCTTTTTTTTGTGGTTTGTATCTGTCTGCGGATCACTCCAAAAGGTCGAAAATTCTTAATCATGTGCGACGGGAGACAGTTCTCTGTGGTTTCCAACTCCTTTTTAGTTATGTGATGATTAATCTATGAACACGAGGCGTTTTTCAAAATGTTCATGCTGCTTTTGAAGGCGTTTAAAGAAGAGTAGTCCTTTTTTTATAAAGCTTGCACCATCGTCGGCATGTTGTAAATCTTTAGTTAGACTCTTATTTGTGTATCCTAATGTGTTTGATATCCTTATTATTTATAATTAACATAGTACTTTTATTGCTATTACGTACAACAGCATAGACAGAGGAAACCTGTCTCACGGATTTCTGATTTAAAAGCATCGTTTGTTGCTCCATCAATTTAAACTTATGATAAATGTATTATATAGTTTTAATCCATTTTTGAGAGTATTTACAAAGCCAAGATTTTTTTTAAAGATATGTCGTAGTTCATATTACCCGCAGCTTAAACCTAGCTGCATAAGGGAGCAACAAGTGGAGGGGCAGGGATAACTGTTCTTCAACTTTATCATATCGACAGAAAAGACAATTTTTATTTAAGAAAAAAAGAAACTTATCCTCGGAAATTATAATCAAAACAATTCAACTTAGCATAATTTAACTCCCATAACCCCGCACCTCGTATTGGAGATGTCATCCACAAGAACAGCAGTGAATCACTGTTTAATCAAAAAAAGAATAAATTTGAACTCATGATAATTAGCTTTTACTAAACCAAATTTTCCAATGACGTGTCTTAAATGACTCGTTTTTAACGTATGTCCTGCAAAAGTAGTAAGTAAAATAATAAATAAAATTGAAATGTCAAAAAGTCCCCAATGGTCATACGTATACATCTTTTGTAATTATATCTAGAAAAGGAAGAACAATATAACATTGATGCAACGCATCAAATTGTCTGCAACAAAGGGTTGCAATGACTCAATATAGCTAAAATTACATTAAGTGTTGAAAAATATTTCTGTAAAACAACTGATTAAATTGTGCGATCAAATTTGTGACTATATATCATTACACATTTTTGCAATTATGACGATTTTTTTGTATTAATAGGTAATAAGAAATATTTTTCTGACCGAACAAGCTTTTGGATGGTTTTATGTTTCACAGTTTGATTAAAAACGACTGATGATACTTTCAAATCCCCAGTAAGCAACTTTCAGTTATCGCAAACTGAGGGCGACAATTATTAGAAGTATCACGAGTCAAATTTCCAGTTACTTCCCTTGGTCTGTCGTATGCTATGTGATGTTGCAATAGCTGAAGAGACAGAAATCTTTTGCTTTTTGAAATTTTCTTGACATTTGTATTGACACTAGTTGTGTACCGATTAAGATGGGAATATATATGCATAAACGCTTAAAAGGAGATATGATTCAAGCAGATCTATACCAGTTTCCAAAATATAATTAGCACCTGGGCTTGGCGTCCTCCCCCCTCCACCATTATATATGTGTATAAGCTATATCTGTAAGGTGGCGTAATATAAATGTAAGGGAAAACAGTCAAGTGACACAAGTTCTTCGTGTAACTCTCATGATCCATTCCACCGGTCCCAATGCATGATACTATATGATATGATTTTTTCCCCCCAAGTACTCCAAGCCACACCCGCTCCTAGCCATGGTCCTGTGTCGGAACTGATCATAAGAGATTTTTTTGTGCAGTGTGATTTTTCTTTCAGTCATCTGTGACTGATTAACAACAAAATCTAAGTTTCTTTCTATAATATGAATTGGAGTTCGTTATACTGTTCAAATACATTACCGGTTTTGCTCTAGGTATAAATTATTTTCAACATATTTTTCGGCCACCAAAATTAATTTATTCGAATTGGAACAGACGGAGCCAGCTACCATGAATCCAGGCCCGACCCAAGGATGTGCGGGGCCCAAGGGAGTAATCGATGAGCGCGGGGCCTCAAGCAAAATAATTTAATTGCGGCTACGTGCAGGGACCATTTGCCTTTCCCTAGGGCCGGGCCTGACCGTGGTGTATCTTTAGAAAAGGCAATATATTCATATGGCCTTGGGATAATGTAACCTACTTAACACTGCTGCACTATCAAAGATCATAATCAAGTAGCTTGAATATTTACCATGTTTAAGTTCAGTACATGATTTTTCTAGAATAGTAAAATAAATAAAGATGGCATGTTTTCTGTATAAGCTGAGTAAACAGAATTGAAATCACACATATAAAAGGTATAAATGTTAGAGAAAATATCTGGAAGGTGAAGATGTCCATTCTAAGAAAAGGTTAATCAAGTTTGCTAGAAAAAAAGGTGCATTTTGAGAAATTTGAATGGTACACACACACAAACACACACACACACACACACACACACACACACATATATATATATATATATATATATATATATATATATATATATATATATATATGATGCTTCTTATAATAGACTGAGTGAAATGGTAAGGAAAGTCATTATTTTTCTTCCTTTGATTGTATAGTATGGAACAAAAAGACCAAATGCATTTATACCTTAATATTCCTATAGGATCTGATTTAACCTTGACCATCATCAGCTTACACTGTTCTGTAACACTGCATCAGGTTACACTGTTCTGTAACACTGCATTGATGGATACTTACATTGCTGTACTTGCTCTTTCTGTTCTGTTTAATATTTCCATCAGTTTAACTGATCATATGATATTACTATTTTATCATGTTCAGGTGAACTTGTAGATAAATGCTTTTCTCGTTATAGGTCATATATTGAAAACTGAAGTAGACTATAGTCTGAAAATAAGGCTCTGTATAATGGACGTCAGTCTTGCTTGTATTATGAAATAAACTGTAGGCTTAGATTTTTTGAAGGTAAGTAAATTATCTATTTATATCACACACCAGCTGTAACTATATATGTATTACTTGTTAGATTTGATTTGTAATAAAGTATACAAAATTTTAAGAAAGACGGTCAGTATGGTGCAATGGATTAAATGTATAAACTGTATGGTTTGTAATTGTACATATTTTCTTTTATTTGCTTTGTATAATGTATTGTTCTGTTTATGCTGTAGATAAACTTAGAAAAATCTTTTTTAAAGAAAATTGATGTCTCTAAGGACACACAGTGTAGTCTGAGTTTTGTGTATTTATTTACCTTTCTTGAAAAACCAGAATCTCCATGTTCAGAATTATTGATCAATAGTGTTATGTCTTGTTATGAGAAATCACTGGTCTTAAGAGACCATTATTTTTTGGCAGATGTGGTGATATTTCAAAACAGGTTCTACCGTACATTGATTTCTTTTTTTAACCTGGATAAATAAGTTAGTTCCAAGTTTGTGAAAATTGCAAAATACATGTACATACTGACATGTAGTTTGATGCATCAACTTCATTGTTTCATGTTGTAAATATAATATTTGTGTTTTTGGTGTGCAAGTGTTGGCATTTTTTGCATGAATTGATCCATGCTACATGTAAATTTTTCGAGGTATTTCTAAGAATTGATCTCTCATTTTGGATGTGTACATTTTGGAAGGAATTTAGATGAATTGATCTATGTCATTTTTGGCATGTACATTTTTGAGAGTAATATACATGAACTAACCCAGCAGTTTGGGTGTGAATATTTTGGGAGGTGTTTTAAGAATTGATCTATATCATTTTGGATGTGTACATTTTGAGTGGTGTTTGCATAATAAATGGATGTTTGAATAGATTAATAGTGATTATGCTTTTAGAGAGAGGGACATTGGTGATCTGTAATTCACTTGCTGGACTTATGACCAGAGCAGAATTGACCAGGTCTGCCATGTTATTGCATTTCAGGTCATGGCAGTTTACCTCAATAAATGAATTATTAAGCAACAACAATAAAACTACACACAAAATGCATTTTTCAGAAATTTGGAAAATGTCAGTATGGGGTAAATCCAAATTTTAACATGAATACAGGAATGAACATTTATAATGTTCTACTTTGAATGTGATATGGGCATATAGTGTTCCACTATGGATGTGATATGGGCAGATAGTGTTCCACTATGAATGTGATATGGGCAGATAGTGTTCCACTATGAATGTGATATGAACAGATAGTGTTCCACTATGAATGTGATATGGACAGATAGTGTTCCACTATGAATGAGATATGGATAGATAGTGTTCAACTATGAATGTGATATGAACAGTGTTCCACTATGAATGTGATATGGACAGCTGGTGATCTACTATGAATGTGATATGGGCAGATAGTGTTCCCCTATGAATGTGATATGGGCAGATAGTGTTCCACTATGAATGTGATATGGGCAGATAGTGTTCCACTATGAATGTGATATGGACAGATGGTGTTCCACTATGAATGTGATATTGGCAGATAGTGTTCCACTATGAATGTGATATCGGCAGATAGTGTTCCACTATGCATGTGATATGGTTAGATAGTGTTCCACTATGAATGTGATATGGACAGATACCCATTTTAGTCTAATTGTTTGTCTTTCTGTCCTTTCATAGGATTAAATCCAGAGCTAGGGTTAATTTTTCATGGCTGTGGTGGTCCATTTGTGTTTAGTAAACATGTTTCTAATTGCAGGCAATATTTGCTTCTGCAGAAACGGCACCTGAATGTGAACAGCATAGACCTTGATCTGAATTTGTTGACTATCTTGGCTGATCAGGTTGTGTACAGTTGATTCTCAGATTTTAAGAGATGATCATTGAACACAGAACCTACTACTTTGATTTCACCATTGTTTGTATGGAATATTTTTGCAAAATTATGATGTATGGCATATGTTGCAAAATTATGATGTATGGCATATGTTACAAAATTATGATGTATGGCATATGTTACAAAATTATGATGTATGGCATATGTTACAAAATTATGATGTATGGCATATGTTACAAAATTATGATGTATGGCATATGTTACAAAATAATGATGTATGGCATATGTTACAAAATAATGATGTATGGCATATGTTACAAAATTATGATGTATGGCATATGTTACAAAATTATGATGTATGGCATATGTTACAAAATTATGATGTATGGCATATGTTTTAAGATACCAGTCCTTGCAGCATAACTGTATACTGCATACAGGTTCTAAGTGTTTATTGAGCTTGTATCTCCATCACTGAAGTGCATGAGAATGTTTTACTGCACTAAATTCAAGTATCTATATAATTTGAGTGTGTCAATTGTATGTGAATCCTGTAAGTTTGTTGTTGTGATGAATCGTTTACAAATAAAGAGAATCAACAGGATTAATGATCACTCTGAATAACAGATGATAGATACAGCGCTATGATCTTGCATAGTCAATTCATGTGAGCTATTGCTGATATAGAAAAGTGAATGTGACTCAATTCATGTGAACTACTGTTGATATAGATAAGAGAATGTGAGTCAGTTAATGTGAACTACTGTTTATATAGATAAGGGAATGTGAGTCAGTTCATGTGAACTACTGTTGATATAGATAAGGGAATGTGAGTCAGTTAATGTGAACTACTGTTTATATAGATAAGAGAATGTGAGTCAGTTCATGTGAACTACTGTTGACATCATAAGGGAATGTGAGTCAGTTAATGTGAACTACTGTTTATATAGATAAGGGAATGTGAGTCAGTTCATGTGAACTACTGTTGATATCATAAGGGAATGTGAGTCAGTTCATGTGAACTACTGTTGATATCATAAGGGAATGTCAGAGCTAACTAGAAGTGCATGACAATGGTAATAGATGCATGCCTATTTTATGAGCTTTTTAACTGACAATGTTGGATCTGCTGTCACTTTTGGCATAGCAAAGTATTGGCAGGTGGGTAAAATTGTAGACTGGATTCTGGGAAACTTCTAATAGAAATCCAACATTATAAACAGATTACTGATCATGATCTTTCAATGTATCATGTGACAACAAATCAGTGTCTGCAAAGTTTGCACTCTAGTTCCTGTTTTGCACTGGTAGATATGGTAATGATTGGCTATTCCTATTTTTGTGGTATTTTAGGTATTGTTAAAGTCCAGTCCAGTCCAGGACGGGTCATCTGAAAACTCTGAACTGTAAGATTGAGTTTCCCCTATCAGCCAATCAAAAATGATTATCAGATTGTGTTTCCACTATCAGACAATCATAAATGTTCTTTCAGATTGAGTTTCATATATCAGCCAATCATAAATGATCTGTCAGATTGAGTTTTGACTATCAGCCAATCAGAAATGACCTTTCAGAAGAAACATCATTTGTTATTGGTTGAAACAAAAAAATATTAAAACTCGCATTAAAAAAAGATATGATTTCTACAATGCTGCACACCACAGAAAAATGATACATATTTTAATTCTTAGTGAACACCATTTAAAGATACCTTTATGTGATGGTATTTGTTAAAAGAGGGCTTTAATAAGACTCCTTCAAATGAAAACCCCAGTATTTATTATCCAACACAGGTTAAGACTTTGTCTAGATGATCATTTCCCTTCTTGCAAATAGCAGTATTGTTGGCAAAGAGTTTCCCACCTGAGATGACCTCTTCTCAGGTGAGATAACATCTTTTGAAATCAACAACTCAAAGACTGGATAGTTTATAGAATTATCAGCCTAAGACCTGTTGATACATTATCTCCTTGACATTTTAGTCCTTGATAAACTCATTATATTTTTGTAGGCACATGTCAACAGTGAAGATGCATCTGTAAATATGATTGTGCTGCTAAGCAGTCAAGTGGAATCTATAGGAAAGTTGGATCTGGTGGATAATTGACTAGTACTGGGAGTGGACTAATTGGAGCCATTGAAAGGTAATGCATAGATGGTACATCCCATTTCTGATATTTGTTTTCTTGATATAAAGGACATATTGCCTTTAGACTAGTGGCTTGGATATACCTTTTTCTAATCACAATTCTTTAGTTTCTATCTTTATGTGTTTGTTCACTTGTCTGTCCAGCCAGCCATTTCTCAATATCTACACTGTTATTGCCAGGAAACCCCTCCCCAAATTTTAAACTGTTTACAATACAGTGGTCCCCTGCTTATATGGTCAACCTGTCTGCACTGGTAAAGAGGCCTTATAAGCTGGCTGACCTCTCCAAAGGGAGACTAAATTTTTTTGTGAGAAATATTATGTAATGCATGTAGTAAGAAAGTTTCATATAACTTCAAAGCATTTAAAAGTAACACAACATTATTGAACTCATTTTTTGTTGTAAACATCAGCATGGATAGATAATGATACAATAATAATCTTAGTGGTACATGAACTTTAGCCAACGCTTCTTTCAGACCTGACATCAGGAAAAAAACATAGGATTATTTATGAATGAAATATTGGTTCTAGACATATTAAAATAAAATGTAGCTCTTTTTTGAGGGGAAAATTTTACATTTTCAAACTAATGTTCTGCCCTCTTATTGTGTTAGAGGGGTTCTGTTCTTGAGGGATACGTTTGAATACCAACTTGTCAGTGCCATGGATTCTAGTTGTAAAAAGTGCATGACAGTTGGTTGGGGCTGTTTAAGAAGGAGACCGCTGTACCTCTATAAAATTTAGTTTGTATATTAGACTAGTGCAGATGTGCCACAAGCCTTCAGTTTCAAAATTTTTAACATTTTCTTCTGTTTGTTCATCCAACAGTACACATATTGGACTGTGGATCTTAATTTGGATTTTGCCATTCACAATTCTATACTTTTAATATGTCCGTATATTTGTCCATTAATGCTTCGAGCTATCTATCAATAATTGATACTCATTTTTATTGCAAACTATTAACAGATCTCCTATTAAAATTTAGTATTCCTTTTGTACTAATGGTGATGATATGCTTTTAACATTTTGTTATTATTATTATTTTATTATTATGACTATATTTAAAGAGGGTAACTCAATTAGCTAAGAACTAATCTACCCTGAGGCCCTCATTCAAAAGAATTTATTTATTTTTGCTGCATCTCTGAAGCCATTGTATATACTGGGTTTGGAAAGAGGAAATAGAGTGGGCATTTCTAATCTCAACTGGAATATTATTCCAGAGCAAAGTTCCAGAGTATTGGAAACTTTTTTTAAATAATTCCTTATTTGGTTTGGGAATTTTGTAATGTTTGGTAGACATTGATTGCAGGTGGGGAGTATTTCCAGGTAGCCTATACTTGAATAATGATTGTAAATATTCAGGAGCACTATTATTGGCTATCCTGTACATTAATTTGGCTTTTCTTAAACAGATTCTGGACACATATTAAAATAAAATGTAGCTGTGTTTGAGGGGAAAATTCTCTATTGTGAACACTCTCTATTGAATAAGAGAGAATAGAGTACTGAGTGGCTGAAAACATCTTTGCACTTGGTTCCCTTGTAACCTTAATCATGTCAGCAATTGATTCTTCAGTTTAAAAGTATTTTTACTTTCTTTTGTCAGTTTGTCTGTTATGTCATCCAGCCATCCATCCACCAATCTTACTTTAATTTTCAGAGCAAACTCCAAAAATTATTGAAGACATTTCAGTGAAGTTTTATATATGTATTGATGTACATTTCCTGTAAGGAGTTCTCAAGTTTGAAAATATTTTAGAATTTTTGTCCATTAAAGTATCAGTGGATTATACTAATCATTTGCTGACATGAGTAAGGTTACAAGGGAACAAAAAGCAATGATGTTTTCAGCCACTCAGTACTCTATTCTCTCTTATTCAATAGAGAGTGTTCATCTTTGAGAAGTCAGATAAAATATTTTGCTTTTTTGCACTAATCTTAAAATTCCTAAATTGCACTCAGTGGATCAATTAAAGATGGCTAGAAATTTGGTGATTACTTACTGTAAAATTACAGCTTAAATATTTACTGATAAATCAGTAGCAAACAGTAGTAATCCAGATGTGCTTATAACTGAGAAGATATCAAACCTTAGCATTATTTTAGTGGATATATACTGCTACATATTCTTAAGCATGCAGTGTTTAAGTGTGTTAACATCTTTGTTTAGTTACTGCTTGTAAACATTTACAAAATTAATAAATATTAGTGACACGATATATGTTAGCATCTCTGTTTAAGATGATGTTTTGTTAATTGATATACTTATTGTTGATTGATTGATGGAAGAAACAGTATTTGTTAAAAAATCTGAAAATACAACAATGGTAAAGACATACAGCAAATGGAACAGTCAGAAGTTGAGTACAGCTTGTACATTTCAGTAGAGCTTGTACATTTTGAAAGCTGTCAGCTGTTCCATAAGCTTAGCAGGAAAGGTTGAATTTCTAATTTGTTTCAGTTATATTAGACTGTAAATATATTAAGAAATTTGACCTTGTGACATCTATACAGTAACTGATGGGGCTTATTCATGATGGCAATGATAAAAATAACAGTGGTTAAGACAATGATTATTAATGATTATTAAGACAATCCAACAATCATGGCTGTTAAAACAATCCAGCACATTTCATTGAAACTTTTGGCATCAATCAATCATGTTTAACAAGTTTAGTAAAATTTGATAAATAATTTATATCTCCTAATTACAAAGTGAAAATTTAAAAGGAACTGACAGGATTATGAATTGAATCCCAAGTAATCCTGAATGTTCTATCACAAGTCCTAAAGTATAGAGTTGTTCCAAAAGAATTTCAGGCCTAGAATGTGCTGATGTACCAATAGCCTGAAATGTTCCAAGGTGCCAGCAATCTTGCTGTAACACATTGATAGAATCAGGAATATTTGTTAATTAATTCACAGTCGTTTCAAAATAGTAATTTAGTCCAACATGTCAGTGAACACTTTTAGTTACAGTGAATAATTTGAATAAATAATTCCTCTCAAATTATAACTCAACACAACTAAACGACTGAGCCAGTACGACCACTCCCCGCTCCCATGCATGCTGTTTTGTTCCTCTAAAACTTAAAAAATATGCCTAATTTTTTCATTATTTGACATACATCCTTGTCTCTGTTGTCTCTAGCAATGGCCAAAATCACAAAAGGTGATAAAACTGTAACATGGCAATGAATGTCTATTTTAAGATGTTGTATTTGAAAATGGAAAAGTTGAATGCTTGTGATTGTCTGCTGAGCTGCAGTGTGAAACATTTGATTGGCTGTTAGTATAACATATTTTTCAGGTTAAGTAATGGCAAGGAAGATTTAATTTATTTTGAGGTTGAAAAAATAACATAAGAGTTCAAGTTTATGCAAATACAAAAGTTGTCATTTAATTAATATTTTGTTAGCTTGGAAAGAAAGTGATTCTGAAAACAGGTATTTATTGTAATAAATACTGGTAGATAATGAGTGAACACTGAAGTTAAGATTCAATATGTTAATGTTTTCATGAGTTACATGAACAAACGATAAAAATTTTATTGCAGTAATGTAAGTGTCCAAGGCAAATATGAATAGTACAGTGATGACCAGAACATTACAGTGGCAAAACAAATCAAGCAAACAAATTTATTTTAATTGTTTAGAACTATTAGCACATTGTATACTAATTTGTCTTACTCAGATGTGTGACTCCCAGTTTAGGATGATGGGAGACACTTGTGCTTTGGATACTATGTACAGCACTAAGACCATCTTAGGCCTCATGTTATTCCATTTTCAGTTAAATATCATTGACATCACCAGTATGTTATACCATATATCCTCTGTTTTCAGTTAAATATCATTGACATCACCATTATGTTATACCATATATCCTCTGTTTTCTGTTAAATATCATTGACATCACCATTATGTTTGACCATATATCCTCTGTTTTCAGTTAAATATCATTGACATCACCAGTATGTTATACCATATATCCTCTGTTTTCAGTTAAATATCATTGACATCACCATTATGTTACACCATATATCCTGTTTTCATTTAAATATCATTGACATCACCAGTATATTATATCATATGTCCTCTGTTTTCAGTTAAATATCATTGACATCACCACTATGTTATGCCATATATGCTCTGTTCTCAGTTAAATATGGACATCACCAGTATGTTATACCATATATCCTGTTTTCATTTAAATATCATTGACATCACCATTATGTTATACCATATATCCTCTCTTTTCAATTAAATATGGACATCACTAGTATGTTATACCATATATCCTCTGTTTTCAGTTAAATATCATTGAGATCACCATTATGTTATACCATATACTGGTAGTCACTTTTTTCAGTTAAATATCATAGACATCCCCAGTCTTTGTCATTTTTATCTAGAGAGCACTTAAGAGTATTCTGAGTAGGTGTTTTCTCACTATATACCCACCCTCTTATGTTCACTAGACCATGCTGTCTATTTCATAATATTAGTAAAGTTATGAATTGAATTAAATTGTTTAAATTTGGTGTTATCATTTGATGCTAGTTTTATTTAACTTATTTCTTGTACATTTTGAATCCCAATAATTAATTTGGTTTTGCAAACCCAATCTTCAAGGTTGCATTTACCAAATGTTATGACCATTGTCTTTGTTGCATTATCCCAAAGCATTAGGCTCAGAGGGCAAGCAGTAAAATATTTGAAGCTGGATTATGTTTTCTTACCTTTTAGGAGCCAACTTGTGTATGTATGCTTACCAAGGGTTATGGCTACCAATTGTATCTGCATTAGGTCACAGGGTCAAAGGTTAAGGACATGCTTATTCTTGAAGATATTTAGGAGCCACAGTAGCTTAGTTGGTAAAGTGTTGGACTCATAATCTAAAGTCATGGTTTCAGTACTCACTCATGCCAGCCTTTGTATGTCATTGGGAAAAGCAATTGGCTGCCATTTCTTTGGCATGATGTAACCAAGAATATGATGCAAATGCTGTAAAGGTAAAACTACCACAAAAGCAACCAACCAACCAATATTAAAGATATATCTTTTAAAAAATTGTTTTTCTGATATGAATGATCAGAACTGTTTTAATAAAATGAAATTGTAAAGATAGATAATATGTATCAAAGAAGTTCATTATTGTCACTTTATTTCACACCCATACCAGTTACTAGCATGTGCTTGGTAGAGTGCCAAAAAATTTATATATATATATATATATATATATATATATATATATATATATATATATTAGAATAGTGTTATGAGTCATAAGGATGCAGCTGTAGCCATAATTTATATGGCTTGTACCATATGGACTCGTTTAATATATTAAATGTTGATTCTCTTTAAATCAGATTTACCTCCCTTTCATAGGTATTTAATAATCTTATATGTGGTGTAAACACTTATTACATAGTTTTTTGAGCTGACAATTATTGATATATTAAAATATAGTTTTGTTTATTTTAGTTAGTTATACAGATTGTTATATTGATTGAAAAATATTTCTTTGAAAATCATTTGAAATTTAGAAAAATGCTTCTTGACTAGATAGTGTATAGCAAAATATCTGATATGGGGGAGTGATCTCTTGCCAGAATGGAAAGTTGCTTGCACTATGCTAGGAGTAAACTTTCCCCATGTGTAATGCACACACACACCATACTATGAACAATGTAGACTCAGATATGTTATCTCACAATGCCTTGGCAGATCAGGGTCGGTACTAAAGTTTAATGTATATACCCTGATCTTTGCAAACTGGATCTATGTGATTTATAATTTTTTGATGCATACAATCACAACTAGAAGTATAAGGATAGACCCCATTCTTTTGCAGTCTGGTTCAGTGCCATTCATACTTTAGATAGGGTAAATTACATATAGAACAAAATTGTAGACCCAGATCTTTGCAGTCTGGTTCTCTGCCATTCATTATTTATATAAAAGACAATACACATAACAAAATGTATGTATCCCAATCTTCTTGTCATATTTTGTACCAGATCTGGGTCTTATAATTATTTTAAAAAGTAGAGTGCTTAAGAGTCAATGTTTTTAAAAAAAATAACTGTACTTAGTGAACCATATCAATTGAATTGTAATCAACTTAGAACTGAGTAGGTGAATGTGAACTATAGAGATCAGCACAAGGTATCAGTAATAGTTTTTCTTTCTTACCTTTGTTAGCACAAATGTGTCAGCAAATAGTTTTTCTTACATACTTGTGTTGACACAAAGTATGATGAATAAACTTTTGTTGCGGCAACAGCAGTAGCAACACCAAGCAAAGTGTCAGCATGCTGATTACAGTATTCCCTCAAAATAAAGCATGCTGATTACAGTATACCCTCAAAATAAAGCATGCTGATTACAGTACTCCCTCAAAATAAAGCATGCTTACTACTGAGTCAATGAGCCCATTTGGTAGAAAATCTTGCACACTTACCACCGACTCAGAGAGCCCATCTGGTCACAAGACTTACATTCTTAACACTGAGTCAATGAACTCTTTTGGTCACAAGTCTTACATTCTTACCACTGAGTCAATGAACTCTTTTGGTCACAAGACTTACATTCTTATGACTGAGTCAATAAACTCTTTTGGTCACAAGTCTTACATTCTTACGACTGAGTCAATGAACTCTTTTGGTCACAAGTCTAACACACTTACCACTGAACCTCAGCAGCTGTTTCCTTCTGTAGTTTCCAGTTACAAGATGTAGCAGAGTGTACTAGACCTAGCTATTCTACATCCACTAGCTATTCTATATCCACTAGCTATTCTATATCAACTAGCTATTCTGCATCAACTAGCTATTCTATATCCACTAGCTATTCTATATCCACTAACTATTCTATATCCACTAGCTATTCTATATCCACTAGCTATTCTATATCCACTAGCTATTTTACATCTACTAGCTATTCTACATCCACTAGCTATTATACATCCACTAGCTATTCTACATCTACTAGCTATTCTGCATCCACTAGCTATTTTACATCCACTAGCTATTTTACATCCACTAGCTATTCTACATCTACTAGCTATTCTACATCCACTAGCTATTCTACATCCACTAGCTATTCTGCATCCACTAGCTATTTTACATCCACTAGCTATTCTACATCCACTAGCTATTCTACATCCACTAGCTACTCTATATCCACTAGCTATACTATATCCACTAGCTATTCTACATCTACTAGCTATTCTACATCCACTAGCTATTCTACATCCACTAGCTATTCTGCATCCACTAGCTATTTTACATCCACTAGCTATTCTACATACACTAGCTATTTTACATCCACTAGCTATTCTACATCTTACATTCTTAACACTGAGTCAATGAACTCTTTTGGTCACAAGTCTTACATTCTTACCACTGAGTCAATGAACTCTTTTGGTCACAAGACTTACATTCTTATGACTGAGTCAATGAACTCTTTTGGTCACAAGTCTTACATTCTTACGACTGAGTCAATGAACTCTTTTGGTCACAAGTCTAACACACTTACCACTGAACCTCAGCAGCTGTTTCCTTCTGTAGTTTCCAGTTACAAGATGTAGCAGAGTGTACTAGACCTAGCTATTCTACATCCACTAGCTATTCTATATCCACTAGCTATTCTATATCAACTAGCTATTCTGCATCAACTAGCTATTCTATATCCACTAGCTATTCTATATCCACTAGCTATTCTATATCCACTAGCTATTCTATATCCACTAGCTATTCTATATCCACTAGCTATTTTACATCTACTAGCTATTCTACATCCACTAGCTATTATACATCCACTAGCTATTCTACATCTACTAGCTATTCTGCATCCACTAGCTATTTTACATCCACTAGCTATTTTACATCCACTAGCTATTCTACATCTACTAGCTATTCTACATCCACTAGCTATTCTACATCCACTAGCTATTCTGCATCCACTAGCTATTTTACATCCACTAGCTATTCTACATCCACTAGCTATTCTACATCCACTAGCTACTCTATATCCACTAGCTATACTATATCCACTAGCTATTCTACATCTACTAGCTATTCTACATCCACTAGCTATTCTACATCCACTAGCTATTCTGCATCCACTAGCTATTTTACATCCACTAGCTATTCTACATACACTAGCTATTTTACATCCACTAGCTATTCTACATCTTACATTCTTAACACTGAGTCAATGAACTCTTTTGGTCACAAGTCTTACATTCTTACCACTGAGTCAATGAACTCTTTTGGTCACAAGACTTACATTCTTATGACTGAGTCAATGAACTCTTTTGGTCACAAGTCTTACATTCTTACGACTGAGTCAATGAACTCTTTTGGTCACAAGTCTAACACACTTACCACTGAACCTCAGCAACTGTTTCCTTCTGTAGTTTCCAGTTACAAGATGTAGCAGAGTGTACTAGACCTAGCTATTCTACATCCACTAGCTATTCTATATCCACTAGCTATTCTATATCAACTAGCTATTCTGCATCAACTAGCTATTCTATATCCACTAGCTATTCTATATCCACTAGCTATTCTATATCCACTAGCTATTCTACATCTACTAGCTATTCTACATCCACTAGCTATTCTACATCCGCTAGCTATTCTACATCTACTAGCTATTCTGCATCCACTAGCTATTTTACATCCACTAGCTATTCTACATCCACTAGCTATTTTACATCCACTAGTTATTCTACATCTACTAGCTATTCTGCATCCACTAGCTATTCTACATCCGCTAGCTATTCTACATCTACTAGCTATTCTGCATCCACTAGCTATTTTACATCCACTAGCTATTCTACATCCACTAGCTATTTTACATCCACTAGCTATTCTACATCTACTAGCTATTCTGCATCCACTAGCTATTTTACATCCACTAGCTATTCTACATCCACTAGCTATTCTACATCCACTAGCTATTCTGCATCTACTAGCTATTCTACATCCACTAGCTATTCTACATCCACTAGCTATTCTACATCCACTAGCTATTCTATATCCACTAGCTATTCTACATCCACTAGCTATTCTACATCCACTAGCTATTCTACATCCACTAGCTATTCTACATCCACTAGCTATTCTGCATCTACTAGCTATTCTACATCCACTAGCTATTCTACATCCACTAGCTATTTTACATCCACTAGCTATTCTACATCTACTAGCTAATCTATATCCACTAGCTATTCTATATCCACTAGCTATTCTATATCCACTAGCTATTCTACATCCACTAGCTATTCTACATCCACTAGCTATTTTACATCCACTAGCTATTCTATATCCACTAGCTATTCTATATCCACTAGCTATTCTATATCCTCTAGCTATTCTATATCTACTAGCTATTCTACCTCTACTAGCTATTCTACATCCACTAGCTATTCTACATCCACTAGCTATTTTACATCCACTAGCTATTCTACATCCACTAGCTATTCTTTATCCTCTAGCTATTCTGCATCCACTAGCTATTCTATATCCACTAGCTATTCTACATCCACTATGTTGCACATTAGTTGTGAATGGCCAAATAATGGAAATGTTTATCTACCTGTGTCACACAATGTGTAAAAAAACAGGATGTGTAATTGTTAACTATGAGGTATATACATTTTTATGCATATTATCCCCTTTGTGCACCCAATAAAATTTGAAATTTCAAGATTCATGTGTTAGTCAATGGGTCAGTCAGTACCCTTGATCAAAGAACCAATTATTTCCCAAGGAGTTGCAACTGTCCTTGATGTCTGTTAAGTATGGATTGGTCTTGTGTCAAACTTGTCTGCTTTTTGATAGTGAGATCATAACCTTTTAAATTTTTTCCAAAACCCTTTTCTTTCTTTTATTTAGCTACACAATGATAGTGATACAGCCTGTGGTTTTTTTTATACCTTTATTAAGCAAAGTTTCTACTAACAATGTAAGAATTAATAAGCAGTTTAGTTTAGTCTTTCATAGGAAAGGAACACAAGCCAGTTATTTATGCTGAAGCTCAAGTATACTCCATACTAGCTAATCTGGGTTTATACAGTGGTATGATTCAAACATGAAGTCATTTTGTGTCAAGTCTGGCACACTAACCACTGAGCAATTATGACTCCTACCTCCTTTAGTTGTCTACCTTAGTATTCAGGAAAGAGCTTAATTCTTATCCTCCATTATCAAACATACAGGAGATATTTAAGAAAAACTGTGTAAAAGACTTTCCAAAGTGTTTATATGCATTAAAATTTTCTTTTGCGTATGCCCCAGAAATCTATTATATCATATTTTTCAAAATTTGATTGATTGACATCAGCTATTGTGCAAGTTTTGATACAAAAGGTTTGATTGGATAAGGTTAATCTGTACTAGTTTTGTGACACTGTGCTGTAAATATTCTCTCATTGTGACATATTCATGTGATAAATCCAGATCAAGGTTTATTCTAGAAATAAAAATTATTGAGGGACGTTTCTCCCACAATTTAAAGAAAAACTTTCTTTATATAGGAGAGGTTTAATGAAGAAATAAAGATAGGGGTACACAATATGATTTTATATTTTAATGCATTTGGTTGATTTTCCTGATCAGTGTTAGAGAAATTTGTGTGAATTCTGCATGTGTTTTGTTCTAAAATAGACCTGTATGTTACAATATTGTATATATCAATGCTATAAATTAATTCATTAATATTATTATTATGTTACAACATATATCAAAGTCTTCAACATGTATCAAAGTCTACAACATGTATAAGGTCATCAAATAATGCATTAATGTTAATATTATGTTACAAGATATTTCAAGGTTGTCAAGTAATGTATTATTGTTAATATTATTATACAACATATTTCAGTGTCTTCAAGTAATGCAATAATGTTAATATTACTAATGCATTAATGTTAATATTATTATACAGCAAATATCAAAGTCATCAAGTAATGTAATAATGTTAACATTATACAATATGTATCAGAGTCATCAGGTAATGCTTTTTTAATGTTAATATTATACAACATGTATCAAAGTCATCAAGTAATCCATTATGTTACAATATATATCACAGTCATTAAATAATGCATTAACATTCATATAATATTAAAAAATAGCATAATATTAACATATTAACAGGAGATGCATCTTGTTGTCATAAAAGAGAGTACATGTTTTTATGTGACAAGTGCTCACACTCAGTAACAAAGAAAAGAGTGAAAGCCAACAAGTTTTGTAAATTTTAACAAAACAGTTTATTTCCATAGACAACAATGTAAAAATTAGTGAATAGGACTTAGTTTGTAAATATAATCCAAATATGATTCTAAGAATAAAAATACAAGTCCTATCACTAAATAGTCCTATAAAAATCCAGGTTGGAGTCCTGACAGCATAAAAATATGGAGGGTGATGACATCAGATGTAGTCCAATGTATGAATATTAACAATTCCTCACTTGAATCACAATCTTTGTTTCCAAATAATTCCAGAATAAATTTCCATGAATATCTTTCAGAATTTTTTTATAGAAAAGACAACGTCGTGAGATTCTAGGGGAATAAATTATTAAATCCAAAAAATTAGACAAAGAATAAACAATCTAGCAACAAATTAGAACATGCACCTTGTTCCTTCATGGTGTTGAATGACTGTCCAAAAAAGATATATGGAATGCGTATTTAAACTTAAAACATCACTTCAAATCTCACAAGATTGGTCATGTGGTCTCTTACTACGCTAAAATTCACACATAGGCCAATATCACTCCACTTAAAAAAACAATCATAAGAAAGCTGTTTATAAACATTGATCATGCAAAGAAAGTATGTCTGTGATGCTGACCAATCATTTTAACTTCCTGTTGATTTTGTTACCAAGGTAAGACAGACTCAATGTCAATTCTCACATATTACTATTTTGTCTTAAGTAAACAACTTTCTGATAAAAATATATATTAATTGCAATTAAATACAATGAAACAAAAATTAAATAAAAAGAATTTTAAACCTTACACACAAGTAATTTATTCACATATACTTAACAATGTCTTTTTCAAGGCATTGATGATACAGTGTACATGTATTTAGCATTGCTGGTCATAGACCAGAAGAGATTATAATATGACCTGTTCTAAGTTGTCCACTGGCCAACATTCTCTTTGGCACAAGTTTCTTATTACTACTCCACCAGGGGCCCCGAGTGGCCAAGTGGTCTAAAGCACTCTCCATTACGGATCACTGCCATCTCACCTCTGTCTTTGTGGGTTCAAGTCTAAGATTTTAGTGAATGTAGATATGTGAGAAAGCTTGCCAGTAGCTTCTCATGGGTCGTTGGTTCTTTCCATGGATTTCCTGGTTTCTTGGGGGATTGCCATGAAATTTTATACAAACATTAATCCCATAGTCTAGTTGCTCACAAATCCAATATGGCCACCACAGTGGCTGTCTTGAAAATCTTGTTTGCTAATCTTCCAGAATAGATGGTCAAATCAGTATGGAGCTTTTATACTGAAAGACTTTGTATGAGTATTAGTTGGTCCTGAATCAAAATGGTTATGATGTATTATCCAGTATGGTCATCAAAGCAGCCATCTTGAAAATATTGCACTAGCTTCTTCTCTTGGAATAGATGGAAGACAATGGTATCAGTCATGCATCCAACATGGACATCCTGTCAGCCATCTTGGAGAACTTGTTGTTGCTACTACACTGCAGATTAGAAAACCATATTGACATATAGTTTTCTCTAAAATTCATTTAAAATTCCTGACAGAAAACGTTTCTACTCAGGCAACCCCATATTCCAACAGAGTGGCCATTTTTAAAATCTTGAAATTATTTCTGAATTGATGGTCATTTGAACATGGGGTTTTCATTAAGATTTCTTATGTCTGGTCAGTCCTAAATGAAAATGATGTCAATTTGCCATCCACTATGCCTGTCATGGTGGCTGTCTTGAAAATCTTGTTATTGCTGTTCCTCTTAAATAGAAAGTCATCTCAGCATGGGGTTTTCAGAAGACTTTTTATGTCTTCATGGGTATAAATAAAAATGGTGCTGACCTGAAATCCAGTGATGCCACCCATTGCTATTCCTATTATCCTGAATGGAAGGTTGAATTATGGTGTCCATAATGGCTGCTGCAGTAGCCATCTTGACAGTCCTATCACTAATTTTTCAAGATGGAAAATCTTTTCTTTTACCAGAAAATTTCTTATGAGTTTAGTTTGTAGAAAAGGAAAATGATACCAGTCTGATATCCAGTAAGGCCACCATCTTAAAATCTTGTTATTGCTTCTTCTCCTAAATGGAAAGTCATCTTGATATAGGATTTTCACTAAAAGACTTCTTATTATACCTAGATGGTCCTGAGTGAAATTGGATGCCTACCAATATGGCCACTATGCCATTGATGTTTACCACTCTGTGGAAGGCTTGTACATGGTATAAGGAAGAGCTTGATTAAAATAAGGCTCTTAGCTCAAGGTCTCTGTAAGTGAAAGGATAAAGATAGTTTTTACACAATAACTCAAGCTCTTTAATCATCCACAGTTACCAGAGTTTTCCGATAGTTTGCACTTGGGGTAATGACTTTATCAATTTAAGGTCAAAAGATGAAAGGTCAAAGTCAGTGTGAATGAAAGTAGAACAAAGGTGGCTTTCACACATTAGTTCCATATCATAAACAGAACCCAACTCTGTTGAATGGTTTGAACTTAATGTAAGAAAGGAAGCCAGTTGATTTTGGGGTCAATTGTAAAAACTCAGGGTCAATGACGGAATGAAGAAAAATGGTATCTGCACAAATGTTTTTATTTATATATATGGATGAAACTTGGGGTGTGCATATAATGTGCCATACTTGATTCTCTTGTTATTGTTCATGCATTTAATTAGATACATGTCATTTAGTGCTACACCCATACATAAAGGTCACTGGGTGGCTTTGAAAATGGCTAATTAGGTTATGCTTTTGTATTTAAATCATGACCAGTTTTTGTGCAAGCTGTGTGTATGCTATCCTTTTAAAACTAATAAAATTTGGTAAGTGGTGTGCATCTTGATTTTTTTCTGTAAATTGTTGAAATTTTGTGTTTAAAGTTTATTTCTTAGATGAGTTTTATTTCAGTCAGAAACCTTGACATTTGATGCATCTGAATTGTACTACACCATTATAAGCAAAGAAGACCACTGTGACATAGATGTTTAGAGTTTCTGACATGGATCAAGAATTTTGGTGTTTGTAACCAAATTGTACATACATCATAGCCTTTTCAGAAGGCTCTTCATGACTAGTGCTTTTAGAAGTAAGCATAAATATTTATTCAGAATTCAATATTTTAATGATATTCAATATATTCAATATTTTAATGATGATGACCGTATGTCATATATATTGTGATAGGTCAGCTGTGTATTGTACATGTGAATGAGTATAGTAATTAGACAGTGGACTGAATGCTTTGGGTTTGAGGCTTTATATGTAGTGGCTAATCAAGGTAGTTGTTGATGGCTATCACTCCAAATTGTGTGATCTTCAGTCATTAAATGTGGCTTCCATGGATGGAAAATGACAATACATTCTAAAGCAGATTTTGATAAGAACAAAATTATTTTTAAAATTACTACAACAACATTAATAATCTTGGATATCTTTCAACTTTTTATATTACCTCTACTTTGAAATCATAAAAAATGTTCCTTTCCATTGTTTTTTCTTTATGATTTGTCATAGTAATTATTAATTTGGTTGGTTGCTTGGTTGATTGGTCAGTATAATTGTATATCAGCTCATTGCTTGGGATATAGTGCCAATTTAAGGTAGCAGTCTTAAAATCTTAAAACAATTTAATTTAATTAGAATATGGTACAATATTTGTTTCTCAATATCAGTTTAGTTTAAATTTATTTTCAGCATTATAAATAATGTTTCAGTAGATATTGAGTCTGCTACAGTGGCCTAGTGGTTAGAATGTCTGCCTCATGATGTGGGAGTTCATGGGTTTAAACCCTGGACAAGGAATACCAAAAATGGTTCTAACTCCTGCCTCACTAGCCACTCAGAATTAAGAGGTTAGTGTTAGGACTGGTTGGCCTGGTGTCAGCAAAATGTCACTGTGTGGGACAGTGTGCTACATGTCTGTGGCATGTGCTGGACATCACTATAAATTGCCATATGACTGAATTTTTTTAAAGCTACATAAAACATCCAAATCACACACACACACACACACACACACACACACACACACACACACACACACACACACACACACACACACAGAGTAGATATTGGAGACTTTTGAAAGCTTCATTGAAAAAAGCTATTTAGTTTTTGGTTATAGTCTGGCTTGATCGGTACTTTGAGTAAGTCCTTGTGTTAGTGATTTTTCAATCTTACATTTCTTACTAATGGCATAATAAGGCATTCATTTCTCTTTAATACTTGGTCATATTTGCATAAGATTTTCCCAAAAAGACCTTGAATGATGACCTGCTGATCCAGAATGAAAATGTTTCTATCTTGCATCCAATATGGCCACAATAGCAGCTATTCTAAAAATAAAAATGTTGTCAATTTCACATCCATCATTTTGTTTATGCTCAAGAATATCAGACTTGCTTTTACTTGGTGTATCATGCTATTTGCACTGTTTTTAAATCTTGGCTATTCACACTGTTTTTAAATCTTGGCTATTCACACTGTTTTTAAATCTTGGCTATTCACACTGTTTTGAAAACCTGGTTATTTTTTTTGCTTTTGTTGTACTTTCCAAATGATGGCAGAAAAAAATAGATATTAGAGGGTAGGTATTTTCATGAAAGATTCTCCTGTTCTTGTAAATATTTCCAAATTTGAACTGCTCTGAAAGTTCAATGGTGTGTATGATCATTATAGTTTTGTTTTGCTGCATATATATAAATGAGAACACAGATTTAAAATTTTATGTAATTTATCAAAATGTCGATTCTGAATATCTGTGCACTATGAATATCCATACCTGAAGGAGTCTGAATATTCCATATGTGCTATACCAATCTGAATGATTATCAACATTTTTCAGATGGCAAATTTTTCTTTACAAAATGTTTATGATTTGTTCACTGTGAGAAGAAAGAAATGATTCACATGATATCAGCATAAGTGCCACTTTAAATATCCTGTATATGCCCTACTAAAGAAATATCTGATATAGGCATTGTTCACTAAAAAGCTTTATAATTATACCTAAATAGGCCCCTGTGAAGATGCACCATATATGCCACTCCATCCTGTGACTACTCTGGGAAGCATTACAGTAACAGCAAAGCTGATTAAAATAAGGCTCTTAGCTCAAGGTCTCTGTAAGTGAAAGGATAAAGATAGTTTTTACACAATAACTCAAGCTCTTTAATCATCCACAGTTACCAGAGTTTTCTGATAGTTTGCACTTGGGGTAATGACTTTATCAATTTAAGGTCAAAAGATGAAAGGTCAAAGTCAGTGTGAATGAAAGTAGAACAAAGGTGGCTTTCACACATTAGTTCCATATCATAAACAGAACCCAACTCTGTTGAATGGTTTGAACTTAATGTAAGAAAGGAAGCCAGTTGATTTTGGGGTCAATTGTAAAAACTCAGGGTCAATGACGGAATGAAGAAAAATGGTATCTGCACAAATGTTTTTATTTATATATATGGATGAAACTTGGGGTGTGCATATAATGTGCCATACTTGATTCTCTTGTTATTGTTCATGCATTTAATTAGATACATGTCATTTAGTGCTACACCCATACATAAAGGTCACTGGGTGGCTTTGAAAATGGCTAATTAGGTTATGCTTTTGTATTTAAATCATGACCAGTTTTTGTGCAAGCTGTGTGTATGCTATCCTTTTAAAACTAATAAAATTTGGTAAGTGGTGTGCATCTTGATTTTTTTCTGTAAATTGTTGAAATTTTGTGTTTAAAGTTTATTTCTTAGATGAGTTTTATTTCAGTCAGAAACCTTGACATTTGATGCATCTGAATTGTACTACACCATTATAAGCAAAGAAGACCACTGTGACATAGATGTTTAGAGTTTCTGACATGGATCAAGAATTTTGGTGTTTGTAACCAAATTGTACATACATCATAGCCTTTTCAGAAGGCTCTTCATGACTAGTGCTTTTAGAAGTAAGCATAAATATTTATTCAGAATTCAATATTTTAATGATATTCAATATATTCAATATTTTAATGATGATGACCGTATGTCATATATATTGTGATAGGTCAGCTGTGTATTGTACATGTGAATGAGTATAGTAATTAGACAGTGGACTGAATGCTTTGGGTTTGAGGCTTTATATGTAGTGGCTAATCAAGGTAGTTGTTGATGGCTATCACTCCAAATTGTGTGATCTTCAGTCATTAAATGTGGCTTCCATGGATGGAAAATGACAATACATTCTAAAGCAGATTTTGATAAGAACAAAATTATTTTTAAAATTACTACAACAACATTAATAATCTTGGATATCTTTCAACTTTTTATATTACCTCTACTTTGAAATCATAAAAAATGTTCCTTTCCATTGTTTTTTCTTTATGATTTGTCATAGTAATTATTAATTTGGTTGGTTGCTTGGTTGATTGGTCAGTATAATTGTATATCAGCTCATTGCTTGGGATATAGTGCCAATTTAAGTTAGCAGTCTTAAAATCTTAAAACAATTTAATTTAATTAGAATATGGTACAATATTTGTTTCTCAATATCAGTTTAGTTTAAATTTATTTTCAGCATTATAAATAATGTTTCAGTAGATATTGAGTCTGCTACAGTGGCCTAGTGGTTAGAATGTCTGCCTCATGATGTGGGAGTTCATGGGTTTAAACCCTGGACAAGGAATACCAAAAATGGTTCTAACTCCTGCCTCACTAGCCATTCAGAATTAAGAGGTTAGTGTTAGGACTGGTTCGCCTGGTGTCAGCAAAATGTCACTGTGTGGGACAGTGTGCTACATGTCTGTGGCATGTGCTGGACATCACTATAAATTGCCATATGACTGAATTTTTTTAAAGCTACATAAAACATCCAAATCACACACACACACACACACACACACACACACACACACACACACACACACACACACACACACACACACACACACAGAGTAGATATTGGAGACTTTTGAAAGCTTCATTGAAATAAGCTATTTAGTTTTTGGTTATAGTCTGGCTTGATCGGTACTTTGAGTAAGTCCTTGTGTTAGTGATTTTTCAATCTTACATTTCTTACTAATGGCATAATAAGGCATTCATTTCTCTTTAATACTTGGTCATATTTGCATAAGATTTTCCCAAAAAGACCTTGAATGATGACCTGCTGATCCAGAATGAAAATGTTTCTATCTTGCATCCAATATGGCCACAATAGCAGCTATTCTAAAAATAAAAATTTCACATCCAGTATGCTCATCACTTTGATTATGCTCAAGAATATCAGACTTGCTTTTACTTGGTGTATCATGCTATTTGCACTGTTTTTAAATCTTGGCTATTCACACTGTTTTTAAATCTTGGCTATTCACACTGTTTTTAAATCTTGGCTATTCACACTGTTTTGAAAACCTGGTTATTATTTTTGCTTTTGATGTACTTTCCAAATGATGGCAGATAAAAATAGGTATTAGAGGGTAGGTATTTTCATGAAAGATTCTCCTGTTCTTGTAAATATTTCCAAATTTGAACTGCTCTGAAAGTTCAATGGTGTGTATAATCATTATAGTTTTGTTTTGCTGCATATATATAAATGATGCAACAAATTATTCAAATACATATTTCTGATTTGAATATTTATCAAAATTGATTCAGATATTTGAATATCTGTTTCAGCACTATAATCAGTCCACCTAACTCATCTAAGCAGATCCACTGAATACTCTCATTGTCATTTTGCTAAGTAGAACATGATGTCAACACTGTCAGATTATGAGCATATTATCTCATTTATGCTAAAAT
Source organism: Potamilus streckersoni (assembly GCA_016746295.1). Classification (NCBI taxonomy): domain Eukaryota; kingdom Metazoa; phylum Mollusca; class Bivalvia; order Unionida; family Unionidae; genus Potamilus; species Potamilus streckersoni. Next base: position 1,741,517 of record JAEAOA010000546.1, on the reverse strand, counting down.
GGTGTATGCAATTTAGCTTGGAGCTTCCTTCAACTTTTTATAGTGAGACAGCCATTTCAAGCATAGGTTCTTTTCTTTACATTGTCTAGTCTGGCAAATAGCTAAGTGACCACTTTAATATATGCCCTGTGACTAGTCTAGCAAACTACTTATAAAAGACCAATCTAATATATGCTTTGCTACTAGTCTGGTAATTAGCTTATAAGTGACCAGTCTAATATAAGCCCTGTGACTAGAGCTGCATCCAGTTTATAAGTGACCAGTCTAATACATGCCCTGTGACTAGTCTGGCAAGCAAAGTACAAGTAACCAGTCAAATATACTAGTCTGGCAAACAGTAGTATGTGAGTGTGTGTGTGTGTGTGTTTGTGTTATAGAATTTTTATTTTGCTTTAGCAATTTTTCATTCATATTGCTATGATGTCTCCAGTGTGACAGTTCATAGTGATGTCTAGCACTTGGTGTATCATGCCAGTCACCCAGTCACATTAACCTTACACCAAGTCAACCGGTCCTAACACTAACCTCTTAATGCTGAGTGCTAAGTGAGGCAGCTATTAGTACCATTTTTGTAAGTCTTTGTTACGACTAAGCTTGGGTTCAAACCCACTACCTCTCACAGCTGATGTGGATACTCTAACAACTAGGCAACTGGAGTGGTAGGCATACAGTTTATGGCCATAGAACACAATTAATTTTACTATATATTCTTTACATTTGTTTCTCAGTACTGAACTTTCAACTGTGTGACAATCAATACAAATCATATTTTAATCTAAAATACCTTCAAAAATGACTTCACAGTGAAGTTCTTGTCAAAGGTTCACCAGCATTTTTTTTGAAAGGCTCGACTGTCAACAAACCAGCATGCAATGGAACACAGATCAACACCAAGACCTTATTATTCACTGTACACTGTCACCAAAACACACACAGACAACCACACCATAAGGTCATATGCTAAAGAATAAACAGTTACCTTTAAATTGATACCAAGAATGCCTAAATCTAACTCTTGTATCACTACCAAATAAAGACAGGAAAAAATGCTCTAAAAATAGACTGGGACTACATTTGTGGGTACTGAACCAGAACTAATAATTGTGACCTGATTCCTTGTAGGTGACTAGCCTAATATATGTTCTGTAACTAGTCTGACAAATAGCTTGTAAATGACCAGCCTAATATATGCCCTGTAACTAGTCTTGTAAACAACTTACAAGTAACCAGTGGCAAGCAGTTTATAAATGACCAATCTAATATACGTCCTGTAACTAGTCTAGCAAATAGCTTGTAAGTGACAAGTCTAATATTAGATCTGTGCTATCAACCTGGATCAGAAAAAATGAGGAATTGAAAACAAAGATGCACAATTTCAGCAATTGGTATCATTGATAAACAACTTTTGTTCATAATATATGCAGTCAAAAGCATTGGAAGAAATTGGTACACAAAGCACCTAGCTGACACTGACATTTTTTCTTTGTAAAGAATATTTATCATGGCATGGTAAAACAGTTCACACTGATGCAGTAAATTTTGTGAGACAGTTAACATAATGTTACAACTATGTGGTCATAAACTAAGCAACATAAAGAAGCAAAAGCAATATGTTTTGTATAACTTAAACATTTAAACATTAGTGTTATAAAATGAAAAATTTAGAGGAATTTACAGAATTATAAATTGAATCCAAAATATTCCTAAGAAAGGTTCTGTTAAAGTTCAAAAGAATGAATTGTTCCATATGAATTTCAGATATACAGGTCTACCAAGAATCATGACATTGTCAAAATGGTGTTGTCCAGAACTCCTTTAATAATTCACAATAGTTCCAAAATAATATGAAAGTCCAATGAGCACTTTCTATTTCTACTGAATAATCCAAACAAATATTTTTCCTCTCAAACAATGTCTAAATACAACATAAAATTTGTCTGCAGACTTGATGTTACAAGAAAACAAGAAAAAAGAAATGAGAAAACTGCCCAGTTTGATCTAATTATATTCAGGCAAAAAAGTGCCAAACATGCATATTGTCACTAGTACTACTATGTGACAAATCACTAATTTTCAACATCTTAGAAGAAATCACATGATTTAACACATCCATTGGGAATTAACTTAGCTGAACTAAGATATCATCTGACTGAATTGTCCAATGTGAAAAAGCTTCACACTTGTAAATATGTTTACTAATAATTTTATTATTAGTAACTATAATCACATTTGTAATCAGTTACATGTATTTATAGATCCCAAGCAACCGTATGTTCTAAAAAATTTTTAATAGACTTTATGCTTATATACCAATTCCAACTATATATAATCACTAATAACTAAAGTTTAGAATCATGAAAAAATTGCAAAATATATAGACAAAATTAAGTATCAAACGTTCTATCTATCTATCTATCTATCTATCTATCTATCTATCTATCTATCTATCTATCTATCTATCTATCTATCTATCTATCTATCTATCTAAATATATATATATATATATATATATATATATATATATATATATATATATATATATATATATATATATATATATAAATACATACATACATACATACATACATGCATGCATGCATGCATGCATGCATACATACATACATACATACATACATACATACATACATACATACATACATACATACATACATACATACATACATACATACATACATACATACATACATACATACATTCATACATACATACATACATACATTAAGTGGAGTTTTTACAATACTATGTAAGCTTGATTAGTAAAATGGTCATTTTATAAGTTAAGTAAGCCATGTGGACAATATCAGGTTGAGAAATGGTCATTTAATAAGTTATGTAAGACAAGTGTACACTATCATGTCCATTTGGGCTTTTTTTATATGTGTGTTTTTGCATTTTTTATTATAAAAATTTTAGTATTAAAAGTTCTTTTTTCTGGCATGCTTTTATTTTCCTGAGGTCATTGTTCAGAATTGTGTTCTGCACCACAAATACAATTCTATCTGTTACATCTCATGTGCCAGTTTACTTTGGTATTGAATAAATATAGTTTAATGACTAATTGAACAGACTAAATTCAGTGACTGTAATTGAACAGGCATAATTCAGTGACTGTAATTGAACAGACATAATTCAGATTGAACAGACATAATTCAATGACTAATGGAATGGATGTAATTCAGTGACTGTAATTGAACAGATGTAATTATGTGACTTATTAAACAAATGTAATTCAGTGACTGTAATGGAATGGATGTAATTTAGTTACTGTAATTGAACAGATGTAATTATGTGACTTATTAAACAAATGTAATTCAGTGTCTGTCATGGAATGGATGTAATCAGTGACTGTAATGGAATGGATGTAATTCAGTGACTGTTATTGAACAAATGTATTTAAGTGATAGTAATTGAGCAGATGTAATTCAGGAACTTTATGAAAAGATGTAATTCAGAACTGTAATTTTACATGTAATTCAATGACTGTTTTTGAAAAGATGTACTTCTGTTACTGTTTCTCTGGAAGCTACTAGATACAACTTGTACTAAAACTCAGTCTTTAGTGTTATCTTGATGAATGTGTACATTTTTGAATGTTTATGAAGGCAGAAAATCTTATAATGAGACTTTTTGTGTTCCAAACTTTTTTCTATGCCTCAAATAAAATTCTGTCTTTTAAATACCACATGCCAGTTTACTCTGTTTTTGAACAAGTATAATTCATTGTGTGTGTGTGTTTGTGTGTGTGTATGTGTCTGTGTGTTATAGTATTGTTTCATAAGTTGTAAAATTACATAGAAGTAAAATTCTAAAATGGGCTAATTAAATATTTTGTACATTTGAAAATATTCTGATTTTATGTATTTTATATTAGAAGAAGGCCATGCCCAATTATAAGAAATTTTGGCAATCATTTACTAAGATGATATTTTCTGGCAATCAGCCCATCCCCATCTCTTTAAATATTTTATTTGTCTGGCCACTGGGTTTATCAAAGGAAAAATATTGTGAAAATAGCTCCCTGGGCTTATCATATGATAAGTGGAGTGAAAACAATAGTGGCATATTTGAATGGGCAGTGTCAGTGAATTCGATATACCTCAGCTCTCATTGAAAATTTATGTAGCTATGGAATCTCCATAGTTCCCCCGTGACTTGGAGCTTGACCTGGATTCCAGGTGGTCCTTTCATTTAAATTTGACAAAGTCTCTTGCTCAGATATGTAAAGAACTCTGGCCTGAAAAATTCAATCATACTCTCATCATCAGATCTGAGACATATCACTTACGTATGACTTTGTCCTCTGCAGTATAATATTTATGCTCTAATTTTGCATGGTGAAAGCTTTGTCATTCAAACTTCTTTCATTTATGACCTTGAAAGGTTCTGATTTAGATTTCTGAAATGGTTTAATAGATATAACTTTGCACAAACAAGTTGATTAGGTTTGCATCTGTCTTCTTGTTTTGAAAGCTGCTTACAAAAGTGAGGGATGAAATATGATTAAGTAGAGTTATATCAATTTACCTGTGACTGTTTCAGTATGTATTGAAGAGAGGCTCAGCTTACAATGAAAAGCAACACCTGATAAATAACAGAAGCATGTTATGTTGTTAATTCTGGGTATAAAGTAGTTTAAGATTTATATGAGAGTAATTGTTAGATCACTGTTGGGTTTTGCAGATATTGATTATCTCTCCAGAAATTAGGACCAGCAATTTTCATTTGTAGAATGATTGTCAAGGCCAGATGGAATATACCGTATTTGTGTGTACTAATAGTGCACAGGTTAAATTCTACATCTGTGTGTGCAAGCATTGTACAATTTAAATAACATTTGTGGTGTTATGTATATTTAATATATATTTGTGCTAAACCTTTGTGATTGAGTCAAGAGTTTTGGCCTAACCGACTATTGTCATCTGATGTCTACCTGATTTTTGTCATGGTGTTTACTAACATTTTAAGTTCAAGTTTTGAATTGGTTTATGATTTAGTGAATTTTTTCCATTAGAAATTATGTTTTACAGAGCATTCTGTTGTGTCATAGTTCAGGTGACAGTTTGTATATAATGTATCCAGTTAAATAGTTATTCACTCCTGTTTCAGATCGGTCTTTGGGATTATATGATCAGAGTTTTAAATTGTGTTCAGATATGATATGAGGGGAATCATTTATTTGAATTGTTCAATGGAATTACAAAGTGCTCATTGACATTTAGGATAAAATTACTTTTTTGGGATGATGGTGAATTCATTCAAAGACATTCTGGATTATACCATTGTGATACATCAAGACTGTTGATACTTCAGTGTATTTAAGACTGTTGGTACACAAGCACATTAAAGATTGTAATTCATTCAGAACAGTCTATACTTTAGGAAATATGTTAGATAATTTTTCAATTTGTATTCTTGAGAAATTGTTGGTTGAATTTTTAAAAAATTATTAGTATTGCTTCTTTCTGTTATTTAGTTTAAGTATAAGAGTATGGACAAGCAGAGCAAAAGTAGAAAGGTCACATTTATGTGTAGAAGAAGTGTACAAGTTAAATTTTATACTTGTTTATATAAGAGTATTGTACAGATTAAATGAATCCCAACTGCAATGTTGACCTTGCTCTAAATAATGTACAGGAGCAGATAGGTTATTTGCTGTTCATGATACTTGCAGTTTCAAGTAGGCAGCATTTGATTTAATTAGTCTATATTGATCTAATTAACTTGCATTGATATCATTAATCTGTTTTGATCTCATTAATCTGTTTTGATCTAATTATTAAGTATTTGTCTAATTAGTCTGCATTGATCTCTAATCTAATTAGTATGGATTCATCCCATTATTCTGTATTGATCAGATTAGTCTGTTGATTTAATTAGTATGCATTGATCTGATTAGTTTAATAATCTAATTAGTCTGTTTTGGATTGATTAGACTAATAATTTATTTAGTCTGCATTGATCTGATTAATCTGTATTGACCTAATTAGTCTGTATTGATTTGATAGGTCTGCTTTTAAATCTGATTATTCTATATTTGATTTTAATTACAGGTTATGCTTGATTAACTCCATAGATGCATTGTGAGGTCATGGTTTTGTGCAATTCATATTTATATTTTTGGAACATAACTTTTCTTTAGCATTACATAACCACTTTTGTGCTAAGGTGCCATAAAGTATTACCTACACCTGCATTCAGATACATGTACTTGAGCATTTATGAAAACCCCAGATTAACTATTAAAATATTTGTAATGGGTGTGGAAGGACAAAGGAAACTGACTAGATGTCATGCTTCTTTTTGACATACAGTCCATTAAGATGGTCTGTGCCTGTAATGACCTATAGGTGTGGATGGTTTAGCTGTGCCTGTAATGACATTTAGGTGTGGATGGTTTAGCTGTGCCTGTAAGGACATATAGGTGTGGATGGTTTAGCTGGACCTGACCAGTTTTGTTTCTGGCTAAACTTGTAAACTATCAAACATGGCAGATCATTTGAGAAAAATAAATGCATATTTTACTAATAAATGCAGACTTGCCTAATTCTCCAGATTGGAAGTTTTAAACATAATAATTATTATTTTCATACTCTGGATTTTGTATTATATCAGTTAAAATTTATGGTAAGAATGAAACAACTTTATATATTTTATGTTGTATTTCTTGTGGCAAGGGCATTCCGATTTTGTTCTGTTTCTCCAGCTACATATTTCTTTGTTAGTAGATCCATCCATCCATCAGTTAAACTTGTAGCCATTTCTCAATTTTTCTGTACATATTTTGAATCAGCTTATTAAAAACTTGTTGGACAAAGTCTTATCAGCAAGAATTTGAAAAACCACTCAACTCAAGAGATACATTATACATTGCTGTGTTCTTTTTATTCATGGCCTGTTTGGATTTTCAGACCAATAAATCAGTTCTTCAATTTTTTATACATTATTTTAAATTTGTTGGACTTCAATATTTTTTTTTTACATAAACCTTCATCACACAAGTAAGCCAATTGATTTTGACAAAAGTCTTTATTAATCATAGTTAGGGTTTAATTATCTTTTGAAATTTATTGTTTTCAATGTTTTTGGTTTTGTTTTTTAACTTTGCAAGTTACAGGAAAATAACATCAATTTGGATAGATGTCTTGACTGTGATTGCCTCTTAATCAAGGTGCTATTTCTCTAGATAAAAATACAGATTTAAAAGTATATACCACAATCAATAATATCTCTTAGGAAGAAAAAACATTTTGTGGAAGCCTCTGTATGGTGTCTGAACTGTGCAAAGTTATGATCATCACTGTTTCTTGTTATGAGATAGCTGTGAACAAATGAAAACTAGTTCATAGAAGCTTTCATTTTTTTTCTTCTAATTTTACAAAAGAGCTGAAATTGACACATATTTCTTTATACTTTTATATATTTTCCTGATTTTATATTTTGATGCAACTCTTATCATGACGGCTTTATAGAATTTGTTATTAAATTTGGACAATATACCCATTATTGTGCCAATGTGCCATTACACCCACCCACACCCCTATACCCCACCCCACAGATTGTATTGAAATACAATAATGCAGTGACTTGAAGTTCAGTTCATTAGTCCTTGCCCTTATTAAACCTTACTGGAAAATATGGTAGGCCTACATATAAATACATTATAACAGAGTGGCTTTTACACAGAAAATAAACACTAATAGTTTCAGCATTAAGAATTTACTGTAGTGCTTAAATGAGTAACTGAACTTTCAAATTGGAATATTGTTTGTGATATTCAGATAAATTGTTGTTGTTGTTGTTGTTGTGGGGTTTAACGACATTTTTCAGCACACAATAGGCTATACATGGCGGCCAGTATTAATGGTGGAGGAAGAAACCAGGAAATCACTGGAAAGAACCACCGACCCATGACCCACGAGAAGCTACTGGCAAGCATTCTCACATATCCAGATTCAAGAATCTTAAACTCCAACCCATGCAGATAGAGGTGAGATGGCAGTGATCCGTAACGGACATCACTTTAGACATTTGTAAACCAGTTAAAGAAACAAGGAGTAAATTATAAGCTATTTTTTTAAGTTTGAAGTCATACCACAACTATACAATTACAGTAAAACCTGTCTTGAAGGATTACAGCTACGAGACCACCTGTCTAATTGAGAGACCATGTTCTCCATGTTGATCATAGTATTGTCACCTCTCATAGGAGACCAGTTGTGTTGAGAAACCATACATTTTTGGTTGAAAGGGGTGATCTTTTAAGAGTTTCTATTGTACCAATATGCCTGAAATCTGACACTATATATTTATTTTCCCAGAAGTCAGCTATAATAATGTGCCACTTGTCATGATTTTGGAACAGAACCATTTAATGTGTAGGGTTGCTGTTATGACAAAGCTTCTGACAATGACTTAAATATTTTTTGTGAATCATTTATATACCCTTGAAATTAAATGGTCAGCTCCCAAATTAGATTGATGCAAGCTTTATTCCTGGTGCCTGTCTCTGGAAGAGATAGCATAATACTGTTTGCAGCCACCATGAGACCGTTTCAAACCTTTTGCAGTTTATGTGTTCCCTCTAAGATGAAGTCCATTCTGATATGAATTTCAGGTTAAATATGTATCAAGTTTGAAATGAGCATCTGATGGCTGGCTTAGAAGACAACCCTGTTGTTCAATTTGGGCAGTTTATAATCAATCCGAAAGTTAGTCTTGCCCTGACAGGACAAATTTCAGAGTCCTGTAATTAATGCATCCATATCGAATTTACCTAAATTGACGTGCATGCAAATGTGATCACAAAAAAAACCATTTCCCAGATACAATAATGCTTACAATTTGAAGCTATGACCTACTTTACTATCTGTCTTCAGCAGAAAAGGAACATTTTTGGAGTTCGAAGATAAACAGGGAACACAACACATTTTTTTTATTCTTTGCTTGAATGCTCAAAAATGTATTTAAGATATCATATAATTAATTTAGATGTAGATGTCTGAGTTTGTATTGTTTCTGGGTTTTGCTGGCAACAAATTCCTAGCAAATAAAGAAAGAGGAGAGATCTGATACCTTTATTAACAGGCAAGAAATTCAAATTCTATCCAAATACATTCAGTGTAGTTAAAATTCTATCCAAATACATTCATTTGAAGTTAAAATTCTATCCAAATACATTCAGTGAAGTTAAAATTCTATCCAAATACATTCAGTGAAGTTAAAATTCTATCCAAATACATTCAGTGAAGTTAAAATTCTATCCAAATACATTCAGTGAAGTTAAAATTCTATCCAAATACATTCTGTTGAAGTTAAAATTCTATCCAAATACATTCAGTGAAGTTAAAATTCTATCCAAATACATTCAGTGAAGTTAAAATTCTATCCAAATACATTCAGTGAAGTTAAAATTCTATCCAAATACATTCAGTAAAGTTAAAATTCTATCCAAATACATTCAGTTGAAGTTAAAATTTGGTCCAAATACATTCAGTGAAGTTAAAATTCTATCCAAATACATCAGTGAAGTTAAAATTATATCCAAATACATTCTGTTGAAGTTAAAATTCCATCCAAATACATTCAGTGAAGTTAAAATTCTATCCAAATACATTCCGTTGAAGTTAAAATTCGATACAAATACATTCAGTGAAGTTAAAATTCTATCCAAATACATTCAGTGAAGTTAAAGTTCTATCCAAATTCATCAGTCAAGTTAAAATTCTATCCAAATACATTCATTTGAAGTTAAAATTCTATCCAAATACATTCAGTGAAGTTAAAATTCTATCCAAATACATTCAGTAAAGTTGAAATTCTATCCAAATACATTCTGTTGAAGTTAAAATTCCATCCAAATACATTCTGTTGAAGTTAAAATTCTATCAAAATACATTCTGTTGAAGTTAAAATTCAATCCAAATACATTCAGTGAAGTTAAAATTCTATCCAAATTCATCAGTCAAGTTAAAATTCTATCCAAATACATTCATTTGAAGTTAAAATTCTATCCAAATACATTCAGTGAAGTTAAAATTCTATCCAAATACATTCAGTGAAGTTAAAATTCTATCCAAATACATTCAGTGAAGTTAAAATTCTATCCAAATACATTCAGTAAAGTTAAAATTCTATCCAAATACATTCAGTGAAGTTAAAATTCTATCCAAATACATTCAGTGAAGTTAAAATTCTATCCAAATACATTCAGTTGAAGTTAAAATTCCATCCAAATACATTCAGTGAAGTTAAAATTCTATCCAAATACATTCCATTGAAGTTAAAATTCGATCCAAATACATTCAGTGAAGTTAAAATTCTATCCAAATACATTCAGTGAAGTTAAAATTCTATCCAAATACATTCAGTGAAGTTAAAATTCTATCCAAATACATTCAGTGAAGTTAAAATTCTATCCAAATACATTCAGTTGAAATTAAAATTCTATCCAAATACATTCAGTGAAGTTAAAATTATATCCAAATACATATCCAAATACATTCCGTTGAAGTTAAAATTTTATACAAATACATTCAGTTGAAATTAAAATTCTATCCAAATACATTCAGTGAAGTTAAAATTATATCCAAATACATTCAATGAAGTTAAAATTCTATCCAAATACATTCAGTTGAAGTTAAAATTCTATCCAAATACATTCAGTGAAGTTAAAATTCTATCCAAATACATTCAGTGAAGTTAAAATTCTATCCAAATACATTCAGTGAAGTTAAAATTCTATCCAAATACATTCAGTGAAGTTAAAATTCTATCCAAATACATTCAGTTGAAGTTAAAATTCTATCCAAATACATTTAGTTGAAGTTAAAATTATATCCAAATACATTCAATTGAAGTTAAAATTCTATCCAAATACATTCAGTGAAGTTAAAATTATATCTAAATACATTTAATGAAGTTAAAAATCTTTCCAAATTTATTTAGTGAAGATAAAATTCTATCCAAATACATTCAATGAAGTTAAATTCTATCCAAAAACATTCCGTTGAAGTTAAAATTTTATTCAAATACATTCAGTGAAGTTAAAATTATATCTAAAGCATTCAGTTTTACAATTCATTCAAAAGGTTAAAGAGTGAACATTCTCATTTCCTTCATGTAAGCTGGATAAATTTTGCTCAAATAGCATTCGTTTTGAAAAAATTATTTACGAACATGATGCTATTACCATTGAAATAAATTCTACAAAATACTATTAGTGAAGTTAAATTGATTTATCAAATCAACATCAATAAAAAATCTATCATACAGGTTAGAGAAGTTAAATTCATACCTAGGAGTTTTGACCCATTCACAGTAATGGCTACATTTCCTATGCCTCAGCACGTATACCATCTGATAAGCACATCACCAAAAAATATGCACTGTGTGTCTCCAATGATACTAGTAAATAATTTCAATATATACACAGTCGTATCCAGATTCTAGGGTGCCCGATGCTCGTGGTCTAAAGAGTCTTAGGATCACTGCCATCTACATCTGTTTTGATGTTCGAGTCTAGATTCAGAATGTGTATTTGAGTGAAGCATAGCAGTACTTCGTGGAGGTCGTAGGTTACTTTCTCTCGCACAGTTAAATTCTGCCATGAATACCTATCGTGTGCGAAAATGCTTAATTCAAAACATCAGTGAAGTTAAAAGATTCTATGAAAACATCAGGTTGAGTTAAAATTTTTATTATATATATATTCATTGAAGTTAAAAATCTTTCCAAATTTATTTAGTGAAGTTAAAATTCTATCCAAATACATTCAGTGAAGTTAACTTCTATCCAAATACTTTCAGTGAAGTTAAAATTCTATCCAAATACATTCAGTTGAAATTAAAATTCTATCCAAATACATTCAGTGAAGTTAAAATTATATCCAAATACATTCAATGAAGTTAAATTATATCCAAATACATCAGTGATGTTAAAATTCTATCCAAATACATTCAGTTGAAGTTAAAATTCTATCCAAATACATTCAGTAAAGCTAAAATTCTATCCAAATACATTCAGGGAAATTAAAATTCTATCCAAATACATTCAATGAAGTTAAATTCTATCCAAATACTTTCAGTGAAGTTAAAATTATATCCAAATACATTCAGTTGAAATTAAAATTCTATCCAAATACATTCAATGAAGTTAAAATTATATCCAAATACATTCACTGTAGTTAAAATTCTATCCAAATACATTCAGTGAAGTTAAAATTCTATCCAAATACATTCAGTTGAAGTTAAAATTCTATCCAAATACATTCAATTGAAGTTAAAATTCTATCCAAATACATTCAGTGAAGTTAAAATGCTATCCAAAAACATTCGGTGAAGTTAAAATTCTATCCAAATACATTCAGTTGAAGTTAAAATTCTATCCAAATACATTCAGTTGAAGTTAAAATTCTATCCAAATACATTCAATTGAAGTTAAAATTCTATCCAAATACATTCAGTGAAGTTAAAATGCTATCCAAAAACATTCAGTGAAGTTAAAATTCTATCCAAATACATTCAGTTGAAGTTAAAATTCTATCCAAATACATTCAGTTGAAGTTAAAATTATATCTAAATACATTCAATGAAGTTAAAAATCTTTCCAAATTTATTTAGTGAAGTTAAAATTCTATCCAAATACATTCAGTGAAGTTAAATTCTATCCAAATAAATCAGTGAAGTAAAAATTATAGCCAAATACATCAGTGAAGTTAAAATTCTGTCCAAATTCTTTCAGTGAAATTTTAATTCTGTTCAAATACATTTAGTGATTATTCAAATTCTATATAATTATATTCAGTGTAAATTCAAATTATATCCAAATGCTTTTATTGAATTTAAATTGCTATACAAATGCATTTATTGAATTTAAATTGCTATACAAATATATCCACTGAGATTTAAATTCTGTCCAAACACATTTAATGAATATTCAAATTCTCTTAAAATACATTCACTGAAATCTAAATTCTATTCAAATACATTCAGTTAATAAACAGCTGCTTCGCTTGGTGCTCAGCATTGAGAGGTTGGCCCCAGGTGTCAGGATAATGTGACTGGACATGATGCAATATGTCTGTGGCATGATGTCTCAGTTCCACATCACTATAAATTCCCACACTGCAGACATCTTGAAAATAAGGCTAAAATTGTTAAAGCTATGTTAAAAATAAAAAAAAACAACAAAAAGACAAGTAATATTCAAAAAAAAACATTTCAGCTCTTTTTGACAATTCATTAAAATGGTAAAGAGTGGAACATTCTCATTTGGCCTTCATGTAAAGCCTGGATAATCTGTTGCCTGAAACATATGCTTTAGTTATTGAAATAGATATACTTTACTGAACATGATGCGTATTAAGCCATTCTGTAAAGGAAATTCACAAAAAATACTTTTAGTAACTTATTATTTGTGATTTTATAAATCAACACAATACAAACAATACTATCATACAGGTTAGAGAAATTAAATTCATACTCTACGGAGTTTTGAACCCAGTTCCACAAGTAAATGGCACCCATTTCCTTGCCTGCAAGCACCTGTCCATATACCATCATGAATAAAGCACCATCACCAAAAAATGATGGCACTGTGTGTCTCCAATGACTACCTAGTAAATAATTCTCATATATATACACAGTCGTTCCAGATTCCTATGGGGGTGCCCCGAGTGGCCTCGTGGTCTAAAGCGATGTCCGTTACGGATCACTGCCATCTCACCTCTGTCTTTGTGTGTTCGAGTCTAGGATTCACTGAATGTGGATATGTGAGAAAGCATGCCAGTAGCTTCTCGTGGTGGGTCGGTGGTTCTTTCTTCCTCCACCATTAATACTGGCCGCCATGAATAGCCTATCGTGTGCTGAAAAATGGCGTTAAACACAACAACAACAACAACAACCAGATTCCTATGAAACAAATCAAGGTATATAGGATTTTTTATTATATTATATTATATATATGGAAAACAAAGCTGAAGAAAAAATAACTTTTTAGATTTTATAAATTTTCAGTTTACAGCAGTTTTTACAGATGTTGAAAGAAAATTCTAAGAGCTTATGTGGTGCAGGAGACTTAGAGACAGAATGTGAATATGGAATTTTCAGTGTATCTCTGTGTAATAGTATACAAAAATTAGAAGAAACAAAATCTATTTTAAGGGATACATTTATTTAAAGAAGAATTAGCTGAACTATAAAATAAATCCAGTTATTCTGCAAGGAAATACCATCCACATTGCAGGAAACATCTGAGAAATGAGAGACTTGTTTAAATTTACAAAAAAACCATTGGAATTATGAAATTGATCTCTTCAATTTCTAAATAATTAGTGTAATTCATGATATTCACAGTTAAAGAGCCTGGCTTGAAGAATATATGGAGTATAATCCTTGTTTCTTATATCTTTCTATAACCAATGTAGCTTGTGTAAATGAATCCTTTTCTTTTGCTAAATGATAGTCAGCCTTTTACAATCACAAAGTTTTGTATTTTCTTCATAAGATCTAAAATTTCAGGTTACATCATTGAATGAATCTATCTTGTAATAATTTTTTTGGGAGAGTGTTTTCCCTGTTTGAACTTTTCAGACCAGTTAGGGAGGCCCTCCTGCCCTACATGTAGATGATTGTGCTATATTGTATTTGTTTTATTATGGTATAATTTTTCTACTTATTTTGTTTGTTGTTTGCTTTTTTAAAATATTTTAAAATTTTTTTTAATATTTATTTTTTTTTCTTTGTTCTCAAACTTGAAAAAAGTAATCAGCTGCTCTCTGCTGTTTCATTTGCCATTTTTTGTCTATTGTTTCATCTATTACAAGTAAGTTTTCTCTCTCTATTCTATGTTGTTCCTCTATTTGCATCTTCTTTCGCCTTTTGGCTTTTCTTAACTTTTAAAGTACCATTTTGACTGTCTCTGTCTGCAAAGCATAAAAAGTGATGCTACAGTACCTGGTTAATAAAAAGGCTGGATATTTAATTAAAAGAACAAGAAAACTTTGTTGTATTGATCCTGCAAAGAAATGAATAGCATGATTCATAATTAGACATTAAGTAGAAAAACATCATCTTTCTTAATTGGCTTATTTCAGATTAGCCTAATCTGTGTTACCACATCAATTGTTGTTTTAACCTTGCATCCCTTGGGTCATTTTCTGGGTTTTATTCTGACAGTTCAGCCCTCCACAATTCATGCCAACTATAATTATTATGTTCCAGTATGTGTCAGGAATTTAGCAACTAAAAAATATTTCTAAGTTTGAAATGTGTGTGGTTTTATGGAACTTTTTAAAAATAAATTGAAATTTGGGATGACAGATGTAGGATATGACAAATTTGGGATATGTCAGATTGGGATTGGAAGCTGAGTATACTGAAGTTTCAGCTTTGAAGAGTTTCACTATGTATATATGTTTGCCCTAACATTGTTGTTGTTGTTGTTGTTGTTGGGCTTAATGCCATTTTTCAGCACATGATAGGCCATTCATGGCAGCCAGTATTAATGGTGGAGGAAGAAATCGAAAAATCACGGGAAAGAACCACCGACCCACGAGAAGCTAGTGGCTAACTTTCTCACATATCCACATTCCACGAATCCTAGACTCTAACCTACAGACAGAGGTAAGATGGCAGTGATCCATAACGGACAGCACATTAGACCATGAGGCCACCCCGGGCCCTCTGCCCTAACATTAATGATGTGCCTAGATCTTTTTGAAATTTGATATAAAATTATTAAATGATATATAGACTTGTACCAAATTGTGATAAAAAGAAAACAGATACACCAAACAATTAAACATACTGGAAAATGTGTCATTTCTATTCTGGATTTACTGCTGCTTTTAGTTTAATCCTTCCATGATTAACTGTTTCAACTCAGCTGTTATAAAAGTAAGTTTTTCTTTCAGAAAACTGTTTGATAGAATTACACCCAACAGCAGTATTTTATTCCACTTTTATAAATTACTCATTAACAACAAGATGACTTTTACCTGGAAAATACACAACAGCCAATTAACAGGCTTTTCTTATAAAGTCGATGACAAAATTTTATTTGATCCGGTATGAAATAAGAGGTCAGTTGGTGTTCCTAGCATTTTGCTTCCCAGAATTTGGACCTAGGTTTCAGATTTGATTCCACATGTATTTTATACTGATACACCATGATGCAAACTGTGTGGTTTGAAATACAGATGTTATACAGTAGTATATTGACCCAGGAGCATTAGTTCAATTATAGGATTCTTGAGAAGTCCAGTAGATAAGCTTTCTCCCATTCTGTCATGTGTTTGGTAGCTACAAATAATCAGGAAAAGACACTAACCAAACAAACTTAGTCTGTTATACCAATTTTGATTGTCCAACAAAGAAGCAATGTGTAAAATAGCCTTGAGATCTCAAAATTTAGCTTTGATTGCCACATATTTGTTGATTGTCTGAATTTTACTTTGTTAAGATATTTGTTTTGTTGTTTAATGGATAAGGAAACCAATGATTAGTTGATATAATGATATATGAGAACTCTCACAATTTATGTCCAGTTGTACAGAGCATGTACAGGTCATGACCTTTCATCTAGTGGACATGTCTGGCAAATACATCGATTTCAAGATGAAGGTGAGAGTTGTCTTGCATTATCTTGTAAAGCCTGTATAGATTTGCAGAAAAACATAATTCATTTTTTTTTCACCATGACCTGCAAAGCAAATCCTCTGAGATGCAATGCCATTATTTGTGTGCACACTCTAGCACTTATTATCAGTTCATAAATCATTATGGAAGACCAGACCTTGATTTGTCACTTACATATGCTGCACAAGCTAAGGTAAATAATAAAATTTTATGCATTGCTAATTACAGATTAAATAAGAAGTGTCAATAACACTAACCTTGCTCTGCCAGTATCATTTTGTGAAATTTTAAAATTATTTATCAGTATATACCTGGCTATAAGTCGACTCAAGCCACACACCACATAGACACTGATCTCCTATAATTGTATAATGCACTGAAGATCAGGTTCTGTATTGTTTGTTGTACTGATTACCCATGCAAGTACATTGTTCAATGGCAGCTCTGGGTCTGAATGCAGTTGGACTTGACATATAAGTGAGTTTATACAGTAATTTAATTGCAATATTGTGTTACAATGAGGTGATACAATGATGTGTTACAATGAGGTGATACAATGAGGTGATTCAATGAGGTGATAAAATGAGGTAATACAATGAGGTGATACAATGAGGTGATACAATGAGGTGAATGTGCTAATAGTTAAGCAGGTGAATGCTAACAATATTGGTGTGGTTTTTACCATGCCCAGGGACTGAAAATAAAACCCCAAAAAGCACTATTATGTTATGCTAGATTTTTTTTACATCTGAAAGATTAGCAGTCCTAAGTGAGGAATTGCTTGGTCTTGGATATTGGGCTACTGCTATTTTTAGTTCCAGCATTCCTCATTGAAAAATAAATAAGATTGTTAAAGTTTATAAATTTATTATCATTATGTAATATTATCTAATGAATTAATCATAAATTTATAAATTTCATACTTCTAGACACAAATTGTGAATTACAGATATAGTTCTTTTAAAGTGGAACAGTTTGCATAAATGGTTTTGCTACATTTTTAAGAAAGATGTAAGCTCATGACAATTTTGTGTTTTGTTTTATCATAAAGTTTTGTTTTGCTGGTCAATATTTACATATAAAAAAGAGGACTAGGTTTGTCAGTTATTCTGTTTTTATTCATTTTCCTGAATTTCACATTTAATGCAGACCTCAAAGTCATTGTCATTTTGGTTGGTTGAATTTTAATGGCACTTTCAATAGTTGATTGGTTTGTTGATTTTTAATGGCACATTCAGTATTTGATTGATTGGTTGATTTCCAATGGCAATTTCAGCATTTGTTTTCTTGGTTGATTTTATGGCACTTTCAGCATTTGATTGGTTGGTTGATTTTTATGGCACTTTCAGCATTTGATTGGTTGTAACTTTTTGTAGCACTTTTAGCACTTTGGTGGTTGATTTCTAATGGTACTTTCAGAATTTACTTGATCAATTTTTAATGGCATTGAGATTGTTTGATTGATTTTTAATGGCACTGTCAACATTGGATCTGGCTACATGACACCAAACAAATGGAAACACTTCTCATTGCTCAAGAACACAACAGGGCAGTTACCTGAGGTGGACTTGATGTGTATCAAACCCACAAACTTTGGATTACAAGTCCATTGCTTTACCAATCTATCTGATGCAGCTTCCCCACAAAATTAAAAGCCCAGTAAATTTTGAATTTAAATTTTTCAATTTTTGAATTTAAATTTTTAAATTTTCTGAAACAGTTTGACTTGAATACCAATTAGAGGTTAACCACAAATTTAGTTAGCAAGAATAATAATGTATTGCAAAAACACAAAAATTGATAGCCTGAAAATCGCAGCTTCACAGAATCAGCCTGGTAATTTCATAATAATAGTATTCAAAATTGAAATTTAGCTTGATTTTTTTAATCTTTTTAATCTTTAATCTTTAATCTGTGTGACTTTTCCAGATTTTAGTGTTTATGATTTAAAAAGTTTTGTGAAGTTATCATTTTCAAAGTCATTCAACCAAAATACATCAAAATAACTCTTTACTTTGCAACCAATGGTGTGCTTATAGGATATAATATACCATATATATTTGGTTCTAAGTTGAGTCCAACTGCAAACTGCACAGACCCAAATCGGCCATCAAAAAATGTGCAGGCTGATTTGTCTCAGCAGTTTGTTATGAGCAATGAATAGAACAAATAAGATAGACCCTCTGTGTGTGTGTGTGTGTGTGTTTTTGTGTGTGTGCATGTGTGCATATAGAGTTCAGTACTGCCTTGGCCATTTTTAATTTTCAACAATTTTTTCAAGATGAGGAAAATTGTTACCTAGTTCTTTTTCTCTAAAACTAATCTAATATTCTTAGTAACATCAAAACTTGAATTTGTATGTAAAGTGGAGCACTACTATTCACCAATGCTCTTTTACTCTAAATTGATATTCCTTTTCTTCATTTTCTCTTTCTCTTCGCATATACAGTTGCAGTTTCGTCTCTCTTTCCTCTTTCCAAAATTGCATTTGCATTTATTTTTCTTCTTTCTGTAACTGCATTTGTCACTCTCTCATCTTTCTGAAGCTCGGTTTTCTTAACTCTAATTCCATCTTGTATTTAAATTTTAATTCCATTTTATTTATGTTTGAGTCTGTTACAGACTTGTTAATCAAATCCAAATCACCTTTATCCAGAACATTCTTTTCCACCAAATATTGGAACAAAATATTTTTTATTTCTTGCTTCATTAAAGAAGCTTTTGCCTCAGAAAGATCACACTTTATGGCAAGCTCCAGCATTTCATCCTATTTATCAAACAGTGTAACTGCTCCTGGGAAGGATTTGAAAGAAGAATCTCCACATTAGATAATATTGTATAAAGCTTTATGGTTTCAATAAAGATTTCTAAAATGTGAAATAATACCTGGACTTTAGAAAACGCCAAAAACAAGGTAAATCAAAATTTCAAAAACAAAGTTTTCTGAAATATTTTAGAGATATTTGTATCTTTGTTGAGTCCTATAATTTTCTGTCATAAATCTATGCTCTTAAAAAAAAGTAACAAAAAAGAATGAAAAGCAACAAGCTTTGTAAAATTCAACAGATAATGTATTTCCCATGAATACAAAGTGAAAATGAGATAAATGAACTTTCATTATTGCAAATTAAATCCCAAAATAATCCAAGAATTATAGACACAAATACTAATAATTTTTTGTCAAGAATAAAATTCAGTAGCAGTCCAAACTAAATCCAAAAACTAAATGCAATGATGTGTCTGTGGTAGCTGATAGTGTTGATGTGTCAACAGTTTTTTTTATTGAATCACAGTTAGATAATTCCAGGCTTGAATTCACTATAAGTTCTAGTATATATGTCTTTATCCATGAATTTTCAGAGCACATTTTTATTTACAGAGAAAATAATCATTTGCATTCATTAATTTGAAGAAATAAAATTTCCAGACCCAAATGAAATACTGGAAACAACATATAATACACCTTAAAGGTGCTAGGGCTTAAAGCACAAATGAAAAATCCTCTCAGTTACAAGTTTAAATAATTCTCTACTTGACCTCAGGTCACAATTAGCAATTTTCTAAATAAAAAGCAACCATTATCTAATAGAAACTTACCTTCTAGAATGATCTTAATGTTTACAAAATAAAAACCATACCCTGATTATGTAAAATACTCAAAGGAAATTCCCAAGACTAGAACTAACCCAAAGAAACACATTTAATTCTATTGGTAATAATTCTGATTTTAAACCTATACACACAGTGAATAATTAAGCTAAGTATTATTTGTTTACACAGAATACAATTTAAAAATTTAGCTCAGGTCAAGCAGAAATGAACTCAATTTTGGACAAGGTCAAGTCCAACATACAGTGTTACATTACAATATCATGTAATGAATTAAAAAAATATAATAAAAACTAACAAACAAACAATGTAAATTAAATATACTCAACATATTATTTAGAATTTATACACATTCATTCAAAGCTGGTATTATATAATTTTTGCTTTAAAATCAAAAGTCATATAAGTTATATTTTATGATGAAAATACATGTAGCAAATTGTATATCAGTCTAAACTAGCAGTGATTCAAAAGCTGTTGTATACTTTTTCCTCCAGTTTTGTAAGATTTATTAACTGTTATCTAGAATTGATCCAAAGTTATTTAAAACTGATGTCTCAGAAACCATAAGCCTCACCTAGTCTTGATTAATTTGTGTAGGTTGTTATAGCCATTATAAAGCAGGTGACAGCTGCACATGTACATGATTCCAAGATGATGTACCATACTTTACCTAATTATTGCCTCCGCCTCTCATGCCATTCAAAGTCAGTGTGGTTTCAAGTATACCTGCTCATAAAGGAAATTTTATTTCTGTGCCATTTTTTTTTAAAACAATACCTTTCATATTTAACCTTTTTTAAGAATACCCCTCATGTGTAGAGGACACCTGCCATGCACAAGAGACAAACCTGTGGTTACTTGAGTACCCTTTATAAAAAGGCTTCAGATAGTTTTTCTTTGTTGATTGGAAGATATGTGTTTTAATTAATTCCTCATTATGGATACACTGAATATGCTGATCAAGATTACATGACACCTTCCTTAAAACAGCTGTTTTTTTAAAAATCTTTTAATGTCCCCATAAAGAGAAAATTTCTGCATATTGTTATCCCTTTTACTGAGTCATGGTACAACAGTTCTACACAGAAGAAAAAACAGAGGTTATTGTCTTACACTAGGTGTCATCAATGTATTGCACAAGTGCCAATGGTGGCATGCCATTCTCTTTAGATTAGCCCTGAGATGCAAGTTGTAATGTTATATGTACTGAAAATGATAATGATTTATTTAAATATATTATAAACACAGTTATGAAATTTCCTGTTCACTGGACCAATTTATATTCTCCACTAAATCAGCTTAACTTAAAGGGACAAATATGAATTGGCATGCAGCACTGAATAAGTGAGTGTTACCTGTCACAGCAGTTCTAAAAGTTTGTTGTTGCTTGTCAAATTCATTTAATATTCGTTGTTCTGTAAATTTTTATTTTCATTTTCTTCTGTTCCTTTATTAGATCCTTTTGGTAGATGGCATTAGTACCTTACCTTATACATGCAACTACTCACTTGCAGGTCAAGATAGACCTCGATCTCTTATGCCCTGGAAAGTTAGGGTTTGTATTGCTTGTTCTACTGATTAGTCTTAAGACCCAGATTTGCCGATGCATTATGTGATGGTAGATTTGGGTCTGTGCAGATTGCCTTTGAACTTGACTTTTATGGAATTATGCACCATATAAAAATTTAGTGAAGTATCTTGCAGTATGACATGAAAGCCTCTTTGCCATAGAAGCTGCAAGTACAGTGGGTCTTAGGACAACTAATATGTCCTCTATAGACAGGTGCCCCATGTATAAAGGTAATATATGTAAGTGAAATAAAGAAAAGGGGCAACATAAATTACTAACAAAATGACTTACAAAATGTATGGGGGTTGGTGTGCATATTGATTTTTGTGCTACAGTTAGAAATGTGTTGCAAAAAGAAAGGGGCATATTCATGAGTGAATTAGTTCACTTGTGACACAGTTATTGACCTCACATTGATTTTAAGCAACTGAAAACCTATGCTGTCAATTTATGGCTAGTCATTATTTAAGATGAGACATATTTCAAAATAATTTTATGTCAAATCTGTCCAAGATTTCAAAGCGATATGACATTGTGTGTACACATGCATTCACATGTGTGCTGGATTTTTAACCTAGCTTTAAAAAAGATTTCAGCCATATCTTAACGATGTCTGAAGTGTAGCAGTTAAAAATGATGTCTAGCACTGGGGCATCATGCCACAGACAAGTAGCATGATGTCGTACTCAGTCACACTACCCTGACATCAGGTAAACTAGTCCAAACACTAACCTCTAATGTTTGGCAGCAAGTTAGGCAGCTGCTAGTACCATTTTTATGTCTTTGGTGGGACACAGCTGGGGTTTTTCAACCATATCCTCCTTCACCCAAGGTGGACACTCAAATCAATTAGACCATCCCAGAGTAGTAATGATTGAGATATCATATAAATATTGGCATAATGTAATAATTACATCATATGAAGCTACAAAGTTTGCATTTATTTCACAAAAGTGAATATTAAACATTTATACAGTTTAACAATAATGTATATATATATATATATATATATATATATATATATATATATATATATATATATATATATATATATATATATAACTAAATATCATACACATACATAAACATATATCATACACATACATACACATATGTCAAATTTGTTAATTGTCAATGACATAATTGACATATTGAACCATTGGATGACTGACAGTCTGCTGGGTAACCCCAATATAACACACATCATTATAACACAGATCATTATAAAACAAATTCCTTTATAACAGTGTTGCATTATGGCTTCAGGTTTTCTGTTCTACTAGTCATAGACCATAATTAAGAGCTGACTGGCTGGCCAGTTGTGCATTGTAAATCTGCTCATTAGCACAAGTTTAGATGGTTCTGGATAAAAATGGTGCTGTTTGGCATCCAAAATGACTAAAACAGTGCCCATCTTGAAAATCTTGTTTTTGCTACATGTCATGAATGACATTTTCACTAAACAAAACTTATGATTATTTAGATGCTTCTAGATGAAAACTAGAGCCAACCTGGCAGCCATCTTGAAAACCTTGTTAGTGCTACTGCACATGAATGGATCATCAAATCAAACTGAGGCTTTCTATTAAAAGCTTTTTATGATGTCTAGTTAACCCCAAATAAAACTGGTGCTGATCTGATGTCCAAAAATAAAACTGGTGCTGATCTGATGTCCAATATGGCATTCATTTCATCCATCTTTGAAACCTTGCTGTTGCTACCCCTTCTGAATGGAACGTAATATAGGCATGGGATTTTCTACAGATAATTTCCTTTGGTGTCTAGCTGGTCCTAACTTTTGCTGATCTGATATCCAGGTGACTGCCACATTGGCCATGTTTACAATCTTATAGGTAGAAAGTCATATCAAGATTGGGTTTAACCAGAAGACTTCTTATGATGTATAGTTGGTAATAAATAATGATGCTGCTAGCATTGCAGCCATCTTGAAAATCTTGCTATTTTTTAATGGAAAAGTATCAACCTTGGAAGCAGAAGGATGTGGATTTGAACCCCAGCCGAGTCATGCCAAAGACTTATAATAAAAATGGTGCTTACAGCTACCTCGCTTGGAGCTGAGCATTAAGAGCTTATTGTTAAGACTAGTCTTCCTGGTGTCAGGATAATGTGACTGCGTGGGAGTTGATGCTTCGTGTCTGCACATTGGTTCCCCAATGCTAGAAATCACCATAAACTGACACACTGCAGACATCGTAGCAATATGACTGAAATTTTTTTAAAGCTATGTTAAAATTCAAAATCACACACACACACACACACACACACACACAAACACTTGAATATGGCTGCCACAATTAACATAAATTATTTTACATCTTGTTGCTGATTGTCCTAAATGGATCTTTATATCGACATATGATTTCCACCAAATGTAATCTGATGGCATCTAAGTTATTTAAATGAAAATAGTGCTAATCTTGCATCAAGTGACTAATTTTTGACAATCTTATTGCTCAAGTAAGTTTGAGGTGCATGTATTGCTCACCTGAGTTCAAAAGAGGAAATGGTTTTATCTTGATACTAACCAAAAAGATTGCCTCTTTTGTAGATACAGCCAGAGTGTAAAATGGTCTGATTGTTACATGATATTAGACTGGCATTGTTGGGAATAAATACCGAGATGAGGTTACAGAGAAAAGCCATATCAGACAGAGACTGATTACTCCTTAAAGTACCTTTTGTCTGGCGCCTTTGGACCCAGCTATTTTTACCCTCAAAACATCCAATGGACTTCATCTCTTTGGAATTGTGCCAGCTATATAGGTATATCAAATCATGTAGATGTAGATGCATGTAATAAATGAAAAATTAAACTGCAATCTAACAGGAAATTATAACCAAGCAATGCACAGAATAATGAATGGTGTATTGCATGCTTGAAACAATTTCAGATACTGGAACACAGGTGATGTAGGACTAGAACCAATATAAATTTGGTTAAGAAGTCCACGACCCATATAATAAGAGCAAATATTTTAGCCCCTGGTCACAGAAAGCACAGTTTAGGAAAGCTGTGAAGATAAATTTTAATAAGAATTATTTGTAATGAGGAGCTGCAGTAGCTTAGTCAATTGGTAGAGTGTTGGACTTGTAATCCAAGTGTTTCAAGTTCGATACCTGTTATAGTATACTTTCCAGGTCTTCTGTATCAGTGTATAATTTGGAAAGGCACTTAGCCTCTATTTCATTAGTGTGATAATTAATGTCAATTAATCAATGTTAATTAGTGTGATAATTATCATTTATTAATTTTAATCAATTAATGTTAATTACCCAGTGTGATAATTAATGTTAATCAATTAATGTTAATTAGGATGCTAATTAATGTTAATTAATTAGTGTGATGATTAATGTTAATTAGCATTAATTTGTTAAAAGTATTACAAAAACCAACAAATCATTCTTAATAAGAAAATTGCTTTCTTGAGGAAAGTTTGCATTGATCGATATGTGATTGGCGTCTCAGTATTATCAATATTGCCTAAAATATATGTATATTTGTATTAATTATTATTTTGGATGTATGAGTAATTTGCAGGTTAAAGATATCAAGTTTTTAAAATATATTTCAGCTCATTCTTAAATATGTTTTGCAGTTTGCATTTAAGAAGAAAAACTTTCTGTACAGAGAAATTCACTTTGAACCATCCTCGTCAGAACCATCCTCATCAACAGACTTTACATGTCTGCAATCTTTTGGTGAACTAATATATTACAGCAAAAACAATTTTATAAACTGACTATTTTAAAATTAAACATTTTAATTTTGAATTTTAAAAAAAAAAATTCATTTTACAACTTGCAATAAAATAGCTTCAGGTAATTCTAACTTTAATATCCTGTCTCAAAAAAGACATTTAGAGTAAATTATTTTTGGCAGGTTGTAACTTTGTGGACTAAACTGATCAATGTCCAAAATAAAATGACTGTTTGGGTGACATATACTGTAGTACATGTATCACTAATTTACATGGAGAACCAATTTCCAATTTACAGACTGGATAACTTAGTGTTGCCTTCTAGTTAACTACAATTCACATCCCACAATGCCATTAGACTACATTTGAACATCAAATAAAAATAATGTTAAATGTATTTTTTTGTGTTGTATAAGATTTTTTTTAATATCATTTTCATGTGAACACATAATATTTTGACAAGAACTATGAATAAAGAACAAATATTTGTACAGTAATTTTCTGTAAATTTACTGCTTAAACCCATTTGAAATTCAGCCTTGAAAACTGGTCCTTCTGTACAGGCCTGTTATGAGAGACCACCTCTCATGAGCAACAATGTTTGATTAGAAGAAAAATATGTTCCTTTAGGTTTATATCAATAATGGTGACCTGTGCATTTTATTTTCAAATTTTAAACTCATAATATTTTTAAAAATATATGGAATGTATTTGAGAAATCTTTTTTAAGAGATAGATAAAATGTGAAAAAATCTCATCTAGGGCTAAATCCCTTATAATTTGGTGTAAAATGTGAAATTGCATCAAGGCCACATCTCAGAGATTTTTTTATGTAAACTGTGATGAAGTCTCATTAACTGTGAATTCTCATTAACTGCGAAATCTCATTGACTTTGATGTAAAATATGAAATCACATCCAGGGCAATATCACTTTGCTTTTGATGTAAAATATGAAATCACATCCAGGAAAAAATCAATATAAATTTGACGTAAAATATGAAATCACATCCAGAGCAATATCCCTTTGCTTTTGATGTAAAGTATGAAATCACATCCAGGACAAAATCAATATGAATTTGATGTAAAATGTGAAATCATATCCAGGGCAAAATCCCAATGAATTTGATGTAAAATATGAAATCACATCCAGGACAAAATCAATATAAATTTGATGTAAAATATGAAATCACATCCAGGGCAAAATCCTAATGAATTTGATGTAAAATGTGAAATCATATCCAGGGCAAAATCCCAATGAATTTGATGTAAAATGTGAAATCATATCCAGGGCAAAATCCCAATGAATTTGATATAAAATGTGAAATCACATCCAGGGCAAAATCCAAATGAATTTGATATAAAATATGAAATCAATTCCAGGACAAATTCAATATGAATTTGATGCAAAATATGAGATCACATCCAGGGCAAAATCCCAATGAATTTGATGTAAAATATGAAATCATATCCAAGGCAAAATTCCTTTGCTTTTGATGTAAAACAGGAATTGAAAGAAGTGTCTTAACATGTATTCCAGATACCTTAATGAAACTATAAATGGCTTGCATTTGTGGTAAGAAAATTACCTATTGACATTGGAGTTGAAAGGTCAAACGACAATAGTAAATTAACTCAAATAATATTTGCAAACAATATTATGAATTCTTTTGCACCTACTTTGACTAAAATTGTGTGAATGGATTGTATTTGAGACAAGGAAGTTACCAATTGATTTGGGTGCTACAAGGTCAAAGAAACTCCAATAAACTAGACAAAAGGTACCAATTGATTTGGGTGTTACAAGTTCAAAGGGACTCCAAGACACTAAACGAAAGGTACCAATTGATTTGGATGTTAAAAGGTCTAAGGGACTCCAAGACACTAGACAAAAGGTACCAATTGATTTGGGTGTTATGAGGTCAAAGGGAGTCCAAGAAACTAGACAAAAGGTACCAATTGATTTGGGTGTTACAAGTTCAAAGGGACTCCAAGACACTAAACGAAAGGTACCAATTGATGTAGATGTTAATAGGTCAAAAGGACTCCAAGACACTAGACAAAAGGTACCAATTGATTTGGGTGTTATGAGGTCAAAGGGAGTCCAAGAAACTAGACAAAAGGTACCAATTGATTTGGGTGTTACAAGTTCAAAGGGACTCCAAGACACTAAACAAAAGGTACCAATTGATTTGGATGTTAAAAGGTCTAAGGGATTCCAAGACACTAGACAAAAGGTACCAATTGATTTGGGTGTTAATAGGTCAAAAGGACTCCAAGACACTAGACAAAAGGTACCAATTGATTTGGGTGTTATGAGGTCAAAGGGAGTCTAAGAAACTAGACAAAAGGTACCAATTGATTTGGGTGTTACAAGTTCAAAGGGACTCCAAGAAATTAGACAAAAGGTACCAATTGATTTATGTGTTACAAGTTCAAAGGGACTCCAAGAAACTAGACAAAAGTTGCCAATTGATTTGGGTGTTAAAAGGTCAAAGGGACTCCAAGAAACTAGACAAAGGTTTCCAGAAAATCTTTTGCCTCAGAATATAAACAAACTTTGTGGATGGTTAGTATTTCAGTCAATAAAAGCATCTATCAATTTTGTGATTTGTAGGTGATAGGTCAAGGTCAATATGACTGTATAAAGAAATATGGTCTCTGCAAAATAACTTCAGTTCAGTAATAAAACTTAAAACCTAAACATCACCATAAGGAAAATGCAGGCTTTCTCACCCATCAGATTTGCTGATACTCAGACAACTATCAAAACACACTTTGGCATCATTGATCAGTGAAATAGCTTCTTTCATTTATTTAGCATCACTTAGTGACAGTGGAACTGTATGGAGTACAGGTACTATGATCTTTAGTACTCAAGTATCCCAATATGAGTGTTTTAGATAAAACAACTATAATAAGATTATTTACCACATGGTGGGGATATAATATACTGTTGATGGCTTGTGGCAGTCTTGCTTTCATGTATTAGCATATTTCCATTTTTCAGTTTTCAGGATATTTAGATAAGAATGATTTCTGAATGAGGATAGTTTGAGTAGTCTTCTACCATAAAGTATAACAAAAAAGAAAGTTGAGATGAGATATTAATGGGTTACGGTGTATGCATATGTATAATTTTAACACTGAGCTAGAGACCTGTTTCTCTTACCTGAAAACATTTGGTTTACTTGGGTAGTGTCCTTCATATTGTTATAAAATTATCCAACAGTGCTATTGTATCATTTCTCAAAATTGATTTTGGTAAATATGTTTTATTCTAGTTGAGGAGCAGCTCAAATGAAGGGAAGAGAACAGATTGATTGATTGATTAATCTGATTGATTGATTGATCTGATTGATTGATTGTTTGATTAATGCTCTAGGCTTTGTTTAACTTCTTTAATACCCTTTATTTTAGTTGAATAGCAGCTCTAATTGATATCAGAGATAGAACATTGATTGATTGATCTGATTAATTGATTGATTGATTAAAGATTTTGATGTTTTCTGACATAATTATTGCAGTTCAGATGAAGCTGAAGTTTACAATTATTGAATGGTGACTGATGCCCAATTTCAAAGCAAACAGTTGAGAATCATTTTTTAAAAATTCTGAGGCAAAGTGTCTTTTTTTTGTAAGGTCCCTACTTGATACATACATACATACATACATACATACATACATACATACATACATACATACATACATACATACATACATACATACATACATACATACATACATACATACATACATACATACATACATACATACATACATACATACATACATACATACATACATACATACAAACATGCATACATACATACATGCATACATACATACATACATGCATGCATACATACATACATACATGCATACATACATACATACATACATACATACATACATACATACATACATACATACATACATACATACATACATACATACATACATACATACATACATACATACATACATACATACATACATACATACATACATACATACATACATACATACATACATACATACATACATACATACATACATACATACATACATACATACATACATACATACATACATACATACATACATGGTTGGTAAATTAAATTACATCAATAAGTGATGCATTTCAACCTGTATCATGCAGAGATCAATTTCAACCAGTTCAATTTATATTGATTGTTAATAAGATACCTAATTTCTTGCATGACAGATTACAGATACATTTCAGATAGCACTGTTACACTTAAACACTCTCAAATATCTAATATAATTACAACAGAGAATATTGCTTCACTAAATATTTCACTGCAGATCAGACCAATCAATCCTTATATTATCGTCTATCTGAACTTTATCAAATCTTGTGGTAGCCAGTCTACATGTAGAACACAAAGATGTATTGCCAGATTCCTGTTTAATTTTTCAGGGTATATGTATCAAATTGTTAATTGTTCAGGGTATATGTATCAAATTGTTAATTGTTCAGGGTATATGTATCAAATTGTTAATTGTTCAGGGTATATGTATCAAATTGTTAATTGTTCAGGGTATATGTATCAAATTGTTAATTGTTCAGGGTACATGCATCTAATTGTTAATTGTTCAGGGTACATGCATCTAATTGTTAATTGTTCAGGGTACATGCATCTAATTGTTAATTGTTCAGGGTACATGCATCTAATTGTTAATTGTTCAGGGTATATGTATCAAATTGTTAATTGTTCAGGGTATATGTATCAAATTGTTAATTGTTCAGGGTATATGTATCAAATTGGTAATTGTTCAGGGTATATGTATCAAATTGTTAATTGTTCAGGGTATATGTATCAAATTGTTAATTGTTCAGGGTATATGTATCAAATTGTTAATTGTTCAGGGTATATGTATCAAATTGTTAATTGTTCAGGGTATATGTATCAAATTGTTAATTGTTCAGGGTACATGCATCTAATTGTTAATTGTTCAGGGTACATGCATCTAATTGTTAATTGTTCAGGGTACATGCATCTAATTGTTAATTGTTCAGGGTACATGCATCTAATTGTTAATTGTTCAGGATTCTTGCATGTAATTGTTCATTGTTCAGGGTACATGTATCTCATTTTAATTGTTCAGATACATGCATATGATTGTTAATTGTTCAGGGTACATGGGTTCAATTGTAAATTGTTCAGGGAATATGGCTTGGTATTGACCAATTATATCTTTTTTTTCTATAAGGCTTTGGGTCTTCTCTAGATAGCCTTGTTTGTGCTGGTGTGCCACTAAACTTATTTAAATACATACCTACATCAGAGATCTCAGATGGCTGTATTTGCTGAACAATGAAGATTGAGTTCAAATGACCAATTACTAATTTCACAGTCATAGTTATATTTTGTGACATTTCCCACTTGATAGGCACAAATGTAAGGAGTAGACATGCAAAGGCTTATCTCTTCAGGACTAATAAAAATCCTCTGAGTGAGTTCTGTACTCAGTGCATCATATGCTTTTGAGCTCATTTTTGTGGCAGTGAAGAGTACATCTGACTCCTAGCACAAGATAAAAATAATCCAGGCTGTATTTAAAACTAATTGTATTCCAGGTTATATTTAAAACAAAAACACAAAGTGTAACCTAGTCTAAACTAAGTTATATTTAAAAGTAAAAATATGAAATAAGTATAGCCCATGCTGTGCATAAAATAAGTGTAGCCTAGGCTTTATTAGTTTAGTCTAGGCTATACTAAAATATCAATGTAGCCCAATCTGTATTTGTATTTAAAAATAAGTGTAGCCCAGGTAGTATTTTAATATAAACATAGCCCAGACTGTATTTATAAATACGTGTAACCCAGACTATATTAAAATAAGCATATCTCAAATTATATTTAAAAATAAGTATAGCATAGGCTATATTTAAAACAAAAAATATGTACTAGCAACAACAACTAACATATTTTATCATCCTCCAAGACATACATACATACATACATACATACATACATACATACATACATACATACATACATACATACATACATACATACATACATACATACATACATACATACATACATACATACATACATGCATGCATGCATGCATGCATGCATGCATACATACATACATACATACATACCATTAGCCTGGCATGTGGTTGCATATCAGGGTTGGGGTCTGGTCCCAGTTTAAAACTTTATTAAAAATCTTGCTTTGTTTGAAGCATTTGCCTTAAATGAGATAGTTTTAATGATAATATTTCTTTAATTGAGATATTGTGGCTTTAATTAAGACACTATTGCTTTTAAAAAGTGAAATCTTTCATTAAATTGCTTATGACAAGAAAACATTTAGATATTTCAGAAGACCGGTAGTATAGTATGGAAATAGAAATGACAAGAGATACCATTGTACATCAAGGAATCATTGGGATATTCTCAGCAGTACAGAAAGTAGTAGAAATGATAGAGATACCATTGTACATCAAAGAGTCTCACTTATACAGTATGGAAATAGAAGAAATTATAGAGCATTGTACATCAGTCATTAGCTTTTACTCAGTGGTACAGCATATAAAATAATAGAAATGATAGAGTTTTGTACATCAAAGAGTCATTAGGTATTAATCAGTGGTACAGTATAGCAATAGTAGAAATGATAGAGTATTGTACATCAGAGTAATTAGGTATTACTCAGTGCTATAGTATAGAAAATAATAGAAATGATAGAGTATTGTACATAAAAGAGTCATTAGGTATTACTCAGTGGTACAGTATAGAAATAGTAGAAATGATAGAGCATTGTACATCAGTCATTAGGTATTACTCCATGGTACAGTATGGAAATAGTAGAAATGATAGAGATACCATTGTACATCAAAGAGTCTTTAGGTATTACTCAGTGGTACAGTATAGAAATAGTAAAAATGATAGAGTATCATACATTAAAGAGTCATGAGTCATGTATTACTAAATGGTACAGTATAGAAATAGTAGAAATGATTGAGATACAATTGTACATCAAAGAGTCGTTAGGTATTACTCAATGTTACAGTATGGAAATAGTAGAAACGATATAGCATTGTACATCAAAGAGTCGTTAGGTATTTCTCATTGGTACAGTACAGAAATAATATAAATGATAAATCATTGTACATCAAAGAATTGTTGTTGGGGGGCCTAATGCCATTTTTCAGCATACGATAGGCTATACATGGTGGCAAGTATTAATGGTGGAGGAAGAAACTGAGAAATCACTGGAAAGAACCACTGACCCATGAGAAGCTACTGGCAAGCTTTCTCACATATCAATATTCACCGAATCTTAGACTCGAACCCACGAAGACAGAGGTGAGATGACAGTGATCTGTAAAGGATAGCACTTTAGACTACTCAGCCACTCGGCCACTTGGGGCCCCTACATCAAAGAGTTATTAGGTATTACTCAGTGGTACAGTATGGAAATAGAAGAAATGATATAGCATTGTACATTAGAGTCATTAGGTATTACTCTTTGGTACAGTATGGAAATAGTAGAAATGATAGAGACCCCATTGTACATCAAAGAGTTATTAGGTATTACTCAGTGGTACAGTATAGAAATAGTAGAAATGATAGAACATTGTACATCAAAGAGTCATTAGGTATTACTCAGTGGTACTATATGGACATAGTGGAAAAGATACAGATTTATTTTAATCCTTTTGCAGAATGTTCAGTAAGCATCATATCTAACTATGTTAATTAAAAAAAGTTATAAAACTATTAAGTTTAGGTTGTTGTTTTTGTTTTGGGGCTTAACGCCATTTTTCAGCACATGATATTCAAGGCGGCCAGTATTAAGGGTAGAGGAAGAAACCAGGATATCACCAGAAAGAACCACCGACCAACGAGAAGCTACTGGCAAGCTTTCTCACATATCCACTTTAGCTGAATCCTAGACTCTAACCCACGCTGACAGAGGTGAGATGGCAGTGATCCATAATGGACAGTGCTTCAGACCACTCGGCCATGCAGGGCCCCGACATAAGTTTAGGAAGAAAATTCAAGATTTTAGTCAAATTTGGGCCTGTTTAGACAGGATCATTTTTGGTTAAAAAGGTTCATTGTAGTGAAATTAAGGTCTATTTAGAGATGTTCATTTTTAGTCAAATTAGGGCCTGGTTTGACAGGTTTATTTTAGCCAAATTGGGGCCTGGTTAGATAGGTTCATTTGAGTGAAATTAGGACCTGATTAGACAGGTTAATTTTAGTGCGATTAGGGCCTGGTTAGAAAGGTTCAGTTTATCCAAAGTAGGACCTGGTAAGACAGGTTCATTTTTTATCCAAATTGGGATCAGGTTAGACAGGATCATTTTAATGAAATTAGGGCTTCACTTAGACAGGTTCATTTTTATTAGGGCCTTGTTATAAAGGCTTATTTCAATGAAATTAGGGCCTGGTTAGATAGGTTCAGTATCTAACTTTGTACCTGCAGTGTTTCAGCTTAGATAATAGTTGGTGGTTTTCCAGGTTTTTCTTCCACCAAATATACTGGCTGCCATATATATCTTATCATATGCCGGAATATAGTGTTAAACCCATACCAACCAACCAAATCTCATTACAGAACTTATATACATGTCTTAGTCCTCCCTCAAATTGTCAATAACATTCTCTGTACATCCTGCAGCGGTTACATATACACTTTTATTATATCAATTGCTTAATTGTAGCAAATGTAAGATTTGGGAAGATTTACAATCATATTTGCTAATGTGTATTGATAGCCAGCTTATGATCTAATAAATAGAAGCATTTTTCTGCAAAATGTGTCACAAATACAATGAATTTACAGTTAATATTTGTGAAACTGATAATAATTGTGATCATTCACTTTAAAGAATGTAATATTTTGGTTTTACAGTTAAATATACAGAAAATAATTTTAAAAACCTAATAATGAAATTATGAATCAAATTTCAATTTTATTTGTTCAGGTATTCTTAATGATAAGAAAATAGTCAAGTTTAGTCAGTTCTTCTATCTATAGGTTCAGATATATTTTTTTTTAAAAAAAAAATACAGTCCTTACTGAAACTGTATCAATGCAGAAATTTATGTAAAAACCCAAATGGATTGCCAGCCTTGGGTCTTATGCAGCACTTACTCATGATTTTGTCATTCATTATCTTAGTGCTATGTACCCATTTTTTAAATCTGAGCTGTTGTTAAACCCTACATGTCCTTCATTAACACAAAGTTCCATTTTTATGGTAGCTATGGCCAGGAATCTCATTTTGTTTTCTGTTATTACCATTATAGTAATTCACATAATTATGAGGCACACATAATTATGAGGCATGAGGCACACATACATGTAATTATGAGGTATACACATAATTGTGAGGCACTCATATGAGGCAACATAATTATGAGGCATACATATCAGGAACACATATGTACATGTAATTATAAGGCATAAACATAACTATGAAGCACTCATATGAGGCAAACATAAATATGAGGCACACATATGAGGCACACATACATGTAATTATGAGGCATATACATAATTATGAGGTACACATATGAGGCACACATACATGTAATTATGAGGCATATACATAATTATGAGGTACACATATGAGGCACACATACATGTAATTATGAGGCATACACATAATTATGAGGTACACATATGAGGCATGCATATATGAGGCACTATCAGCATAAAACTATACTCTGTCTCCCATTAATAGTGTATAACACAGTGTTTTCAGTAGGCATTACTTTTGAAATTCTCAGTAGTTTCTCGAGGGTCGGTGGTTCTTTCCGGTGATTTCTCGGTTTCTTCCTCCACCATTAATACTGGCCGCCATGAATAGCCTATCGTGTGCTGAAAAATGGTGTTAAGCCCAACAACAAACAAACAGACAAACCATTAATAGTGAAAAACACAGTGTTTTCAGTAGGCATTACTTTTGAAATTCTCATGTGCCATATGTCGTTATTACAACAGCAGTGTAAACAGGGAAACTTGCATATCGGGATAGGTGGTATTATTGATATGTATCAGAATAAAGTCACACAAGCAGTTGTATATAAGAAGAAATTAGGAGAAGCTTGAGGATTATTTTACAATTGGCAGGGTATAAAATATTGACTCACTGTGTTATGAAAAGTGCAACATACTGAGAATATTTAATTATCTGTAGATCCTGAAATATTGAAGAAACTATAGTTTATGTATTTTGTATCTGTTGCTAATGTGTAGAGCTGTATTCATTGGAAATCTAGTAGAAGGAATTCCTTCATTCAAAGAGATATATATAAGGAGAAATTAATATTTGTTTTTGCACTCTACATGGATTATACATGGTGGTCTTTCCACATGTAAGTATGATGACTTCTGAATCATATGTAATAGAAGTTTGTATATATATATATATATATATATATATATATATATATATATATATATATATATATATATATATACATACATACATACATACATACATACATACATACATACATACATACATACATACATACATATACTTTTAAACCTATACTTGACATATTTCATCATTAGTTTTCTAGATGCGCTAGTAAAATTTCCTTAAAATGGGCAAATTGTTTTCTTGGAAGTATAATAATTTAGAAAGAGGGAAGGATGTTTGACTACCCACCTGACCTCCCCAAATTGCTCCTGAATTGGTCATATTTTTACATTTGTTTTACATTTTATTCAAGAATTTGTGATTGTGGCATTTGTGACAATAAATAAACTGAATGCATGAAATTGAAAAATATATTCTCATATTTCTTTATAAATTTCCTAAAGTGTTCAGAAAATTTTCTTCACTTTTTCATGTGAAAGGGGAATTTCTCTCACTTTTTCATATGGAGGGGGGAATTTCCCTCACTTTTTCATATGGAAGGGGAATTTCCCTCACTTTTTCATATGGAGGCAAATTTCCCTCAATTTTTCATATGGAAGGGGAATTTACCTCACTTTTTCATATGGAGGGGTAATTTCCCTCACTTTATCATATGGAGGCAAATTTCCCTCACTTTTTCATATGGAAGGTGAATTTTGCCCTAAATTATTAGTTTTAGATGAGAGACCCTGATGTTAAACTTTATCTTTGTGAATAGTGTATGAGAATATCTAAGCTATATATCTGTATATATCCATTGTGGTATCTCTCAAGATGTATTTGAGTGGAAAGATCATTTTATATTTATGACTGCAATATTCAGTTGAAATAGGTCTCTGTTTGAAGTTGTGGTTGAACAAATAACAGTTCATTATAGTTCTCCAGAAAGGATAGGTAAACATTGAATTCTTAAAGTATTTACACATGAAAATAAAACATTCAATTATAACATTGTACATTGCTAATCACAGTCAATTCTTAAAAATTAACCCAAAAAGCTCTTTTCAACAAGTTGTATAAGCTGCTGGAAAAATATACAAAATCATTTATTAACAGTTTTGCCAGTGGTGTTATACATGCTACCTAGTGCCTGATGGTTATAACAATCACCACTGAAGATGTTTTGTCAATATAAATCCATATTGTGTTGCCTTTGGGTATAATAGTAAGCACATCAAAGGTCAACTGGTACACTGTTTTTGTAGTTTCCATTGTAAGCACATCAAAGGTCAACTGGTACACTGTTTTTGTAGTTTCCATTGTAAGCACATCAAAGGTCAACTGGTACTCTGTTTTTGTAGTTTCCATTGTAAGCACATCAAAGGTCAACTGGTACACTGTTTTTGTAGTTTCCATTGGAAGAAGATATAATAAAACAATGGACTGAAATAACTTGGTTTGGTTTGGTTTGGTTTGTTGGGTGTTATGCCTTTTTTCAGCAAATGATAGGCTATGTGAGACAGCCAGTATATTTGGTGTATGGAAAAACCCGGAGGAAACAATTGAACTTCAGAAAGATAAAACAAAAACTCATGCAAACAGAGGTAAGATTTGTGAGTGATTTGTAAAGGCAAAAGCCCGAGACCACTCGGCTATTTGGCCATGGTTTGGAGCTCTCTGTGCTTTCCCCATTACTCCAAAGATCATTTATTATGACACCCAGAGGAACTAGATAACCTTGGATGCCATAAGGTAATAGAAAAAGAGTGGAAGAAGGACAATGCTGTGGTAGATAGTGAACTCCAAATATGCTCATAATTTTAGAAACATAATTTTACAAGTCTTATCTCCAAAAAATCCCACTGCATTCATGTTCAATATGAAAAAATGATGCTGGAGAGATTATTAGCAAAATCTGTCTAAACATTACTCTTGGTTTAGATTAAAAATGATTACATAATCAAATAGTGGACATATTTCCTGATTTAATGTATGTATAATTGACCTTTCCTTGTCTGCTCCAAGAAGGAAAAAAACAAAGTCTGCCAGGATGTCTGTAGGAGATACATGTAGCCTCTGTCTTCTAGCCCCTTCCCCAGCAGGTTTTTGAAATTAATAAAATTTATCATATTTACCCCATAGACCCATATCTCCTTATTACCTTTATATCTATATAATTATCTACAGCACTGTAATAAATGTACTGTTTTCAAAATAAAAGCTAGTTGTAATATATAATATGATAGCTATGCCTAGAGTATAATGTAATATATCTATGCATAATATGTAATGAAATATAATAGCTTTGCAAAATATATAATCAATAGCTATGCTAAATTTATAGTATAATATAATGGTTATAACTGCATAATATATAATGTAAAATATTGGATATACATAATACATAATGTAATATTATAGATGTGCATAAAATTGTAATATAATATGTATAATGTAGAATGTAATATAATGGATATGCATAATACATAATGCAGTATACTGGATATGCATAAAGTATAATATAATATAATGGATATGCATAATACATAATGCAGTATACTGGATATGCATAAAGTATAATATAATATAATGGATATGCATAATACATAATGCAGTATACTGGATATGCATAAAGTATAATATAATATAATGGATATGCATAATACATACCACTCCGTTGGCTCAGCATTAAGAGGTTTGTGTTAGGACTGGTCAGCCTGGTGTCAGAATAATGTGACTGGGTGGAAAATCATGCCACATGTCTGCGGCATGATGCAAGAGTGCTAGACATCGCTATAAACTCTCACACTGCAGTCATCATAGTAATATAACTAAAAAACTTGTTAAAGCTACGTTAAAAATCTAAATCTCACATATACATAATATATACAGTATGTAATATAATGGATATGCATAATGTATCATGTAATATAATGGATATGCATAATTTATCATGTAATATAATGGATATGCATAATGTATCATGTAATATAGTGGATATGCATAATGTATCATGTAATATAATGGATATGCATAATGTATCATGTAATATAATGGATATGCATAATGTATCATGTAATATAATGGATATGCATAATGTATCGTGTAATATAGTGGATATGCATAATGTATCATGTAATATAATGGATATGCATAATTTATCATGTAATATAATGGATATGCATAATGTATCATGTAATATAGTGGATATGCATAATATATAATGTAATATAATCAGTGGTGTATTGAGGGTAAATGGCATCTAGAGTCAAGGGCATAAATGGCAGCCAGAGAAATGGCAATGGCCCAAATGGCTATAATATGAAGCCATAAGGTCTGAAGCCAGGGGAATATTCTTGTGAGGGATGCTAGTGACCTCTCCCACCAACCTGGGGGTTTGGAGGAGAGCTGTGAGCTACCCTAGTAGGCCTATGGCAAAGCCCTGGTTGCCAGTGATTTTCTTGCAGTATGATGCCATTTGGTGGCTTTTCCTGTCATCTGAATTCTGTCATTCCCACAAGACAATCAAGCACCATTTTATGTGTGTCTGACATTTCACATTAGACCCATTATTTTCACTTCAAACATATATATTGATGGACTGATTGTTTACAAAAATATAGATATGTATATACAGGAAAAAGATGGTAAATTTTCTGAGCTTTTAATACTCTGAACTGCTCTATGATGCCATTGAAGTCAATTTAAGAGAGACATTATTGCCAGATTAGTTAACCTTGACTGATGCATCCATGCGTCATTATTACTTTTATAAATACAACAACGCTCAACTTAAGTTTACTCAGAGAAACAATCCTTCAGCAACAATCACTGTAACGTTTTAAAGTTTGAAGTCATTGATCGCTACCAAATGCAATACACAGCTGGTAAATACACACATTATTCAAATAACATCACAGCTGACAAAACTTCAGATGTCAATATTAAAGAAATCATTATTTGAAAATAATGACATCTGAAAGAGTTTAAAAAAATATTCCCTTCTAAATCTAACTATTAGTGTTTGTCTGATGGACTTGAAGATGGACATCTATATTAAATGATTTATGCCTGAGGTGACAATATTGATCAGTGTCTGTGATGCAAAAGATTAGTGGGGTGTGAAGGGTGGGTGTGAGCTGATGGATAGTGTCTAAGTTTGTTCATAAAGCACACATTGGCAGCAGAAATGAGTTTTCAAATTCTTGTTGTATGGGTGTATTATGTAATTTGCTCAAAGGTTGGGATTCAAGACTAACAAATTTACAAACACAAGTTTGGTCATTTTTGAAAAAAAATTGTCAGTTGTTTGTCTCCCCACCCCCAGACTTTGGCACCTGGGGCAAACCTTCCCCATTAGTGAATTACTGATTATAATGGATGTGCTTAAAATATAAAATAATATTTTGGATATGCATACAATGTAATGTAATATGATGGATATGCATAAAATGTAATGAAATATAATAGCTCTGCATATCTTCATTATAGTCAAAGGTTCATTTGTTAGATTTCAGGAATTAATATTTGTATTTCCATGTTGACATTTCCAATTCTTTGTGCACCCTCTGTAATTTAATTGTCTATAGAATCTCTTCTCATGTTCTTCAGAACTGTTGGCAGCCACCATTTGAGGCTGATTTGGATGTATGGTTCTAGTTTAGTTTTCAATGAATATCACCAACTCCTCCATCTTACAAAATGTCTGACAAACAATATGCAGAATGTTATACTTTTTTCATACTTTTTTCTGAAGAGGGCCTAAAGGGAGCATAGTCCTTGACAATATGAGACACCCTCTACAAACAAATTCTTCTTCTTCTTGTTCTTCTTGTTCTTCTTGTTCTTCTTGTTCTTCTTGTTGTTCTTGTCCTTCTTCTTCTTCTTCTTCTTCTTCTTCTTCTTCTTCTTCTTCTTCTTCTTCTTCTTCTTCTTCTTCTTCTTCTTCTTCTTCTTCTTCTCCTCCTCCTCCTTCTTCTTCTTCCTCTTCTTCTTTCTATTCTTCTTCTTCTTCTTCTTCTTCTTCTTCTTCTTCTTCTTCTTCTTCTTCTTCTTCTTCTTCTTCTTCTTCTTCTTCTTATTATTATTATTATTATTATTATTATTATTATTATTATTATTATTATTATTATTATTATTATTATTATTTTCTACAGAGTATTGCATATAGCAGATATAGCATTGCCAAAAAGTACAGACCATCCACCAATAAACTGTTGCTATGTTCTCTGCCATGGATGAAAATGTTTTTAAAAAAATAAAGTGTCAGATAAAAACTTATGTGTACATATTTTTTAAAAAGATTGATTATTGTATGTACATTATGATGAATTAGGCAAATCTCTCAGGACACTGTGTATCCTGGTTCTTTTAAATAAAGCATTTTCCTTTGGGGCAAGCTATTACATTAAAAAAAAGCTCTGTACCTGGTAATGTAAAAAAATGTGAATGTAATCAGGATAGATCCATGTTTATCTTAACCATTGACATTTATATATAGATTCTGTATTTACTTAAATTACAGTGGCAATATATTATGGACATATCATGATTTAATTACAGAGCAATTATTTCCAGAATAGTTAATAGACCTGGATGTGTTGTTACAGAATGCACCAGAAGATTTGATTAGTAAAACAAATTGATTAGTAGAACAAATAGCATTGATCCTGACCTACTGGTGCATTATGTGATGGGTCATTGTTTTCTTTTGGACTTGGCTGTTGTGTGAGTATATACAGCATTTTAGAAAAAAGTTTTGTACCAGTCTGCTAAGCCTTGACATTTGGACTTTTAGTGGGTAATGCAATTCCAAATTTTATTGCTATGAGCTTTTACAATGTCCTGTAGGGGGCCTCCAAATGGCTGAGTGGTCTAAATTGCTCAACGTTAAGGACCACTGCCATCTCACCTCTGTCTGAGTGGGTTCAAGTCTCGGACTTGGCCATGGTGGGTATGTGAGAAAGCTTCCCAGTAGCTTCTTGTGAGTCAGTGGTTATTTCTGGGGTTTTCCCAGGTTTTTCCTCCATCATTTATGCTGGCAAGCATGTATAGTCTATCTTGTACTGAAAAATGGCATATTTAATGGTAGTGAAAAATGGAATGGGTCCATTGAATTAATATAATACAGAAGAATAATGTCAGATATCATGTTCAAGTTCTTTTGTTCTTCTGTACATTGATTCTAATCTTTATACCACCAGCCACATAAATTTTTGCCATGTTTTTTGAAAGGCAAAAGGCAAAGTCTTCCACTCTTTTACCCAAAGGATGTGAAGTAGAGTGTCATTATCGGGATAGAAAAACCAACCTCTGATATGTCTGTTGCCTGTATTACTTGTTGAAACAACAGTTCATTTTTCATTTATCATTTAGGGCTTGGCAGTAAAGAAACATGCTTGGCTGTCTTCAACCAGTTTTGATCTCCACAATCTCTCTTTGAATTTTTGCCATGTTAAGTCCTCAATAAAGTCAAATTATTCAGTTCTCTTACCCAACAGAATGTGGAGTAGAGTGTCATTGTCCTGACAAAAAAAAGCAGTGTGAGTCTAATATGTTTATTGCATCTTTTGTTTGTTACTATATAATATTGCAATAATCATTTTGCTGTAAATAAACACTTGGTTGTTTCTGTCTGCAACTAATGTTTACAGTTATACTAATCCTCTGATGGAATTGAATAAATTGTTAAACAAGCAGTGTTTGCAGAAGACCATGTTTTATAAGGCAAACATTTTCAGAGCTTCCAGACAGCAACTGGATCAAGATCATTATGGAACTTTGCATATAATGTAAAAAATTAGGTCTTGATTCCAGTTTAATCTCCACAATCTTTTTGAAACAGTGGACGGTTGTTTTAATAATCCTTTTGCAGATAGGTTTTGGTGTAGAGTGCAGATGTTCATGTATAACTGGAAAGCATCTCCAAGCTGGTATTTCAT
This sequence comes from Potamilus streckersoni, assembly GCA_016746295.1. Classification (NCBI taxonomy): domain Eukaryota; kingdom Metazoa; phylum Mollusca; class Bivalvia; order Unionida; family Unionidae; genus Potamilus; species Potamilus streckersoni. Next base: position 1,698,657 of record JAEAOA010000546.1, on the reverse strand, counting down.
AAGAACATAATATGTCTTTGACAAATCCAATGCTCTCACACTTGCACATCAAGAGGTTGATACAATATTAGCACATTCATTATGAATACATGGAGTACTGGTTGATACAGAATTAGTAAATTGAGTATTATTACATGGAGAACTGGTTGATACAGAATTAGTAAATTGAGTATTATTACATGGAGTACTGGTTGATACAGAATTAGTAAATTTAGTATTATTACATGGAGTACTGGTTGATACAGAATTAGTAAATTTAGTATTATTACATGGAGCATTGGTTGATACAGAATTAGTAAATTTAGTATTATTACATGGAGTACTGGTTGATACAGAATTAGTAAATTTAGTATTATTACATGGAGTACTGGTTGATACAGAACTAGTAAATTTAGTATTATTACATGGAGTACTGGTTGATACAGAATTAGTAAATTTAGTATTATTACATGGAGTACTGGTTGATACAGAATTAGTACATTTAGTATTATTACATGGCATATTGTTTGATACAGAATTAGTAAATTTAGTATTATTACATGGAGCATTGATTGATACAGAATTAGTAAATTTAGTATTATTGCATGGAGTACTGGTTGATACAGAATTAGTAAATTTGTATTATTACATGGAGTACTGGTTGATACAGAATTAGTAAATTTAGTATTATTACATGGAGTACTGGTTGATACAGAATTAGTACATATAGTATTATTACATGGAGTACTGGTTGATACAGAATTAGTAAATTTAGTATTATTACATGGAGTACTGGTTGATACAGAATTAGTAAATTTAGTATTATTACATGGAGTATTGGTTGATACAGAATTAGTAAATTTAGTATTATTACATGGAGCATTGATTGATACAGAATTAGTAAATTTAGTATTATTACATGGAGTACTGGTTGATACAGAATTAGTAAATTTGTATTATTACATGGAGTACTGGTTGATACAGAATTAGTAAATTTAGTATTATTACATGGAGAACTGGTTGATAAAGAATTAGTAAATTTAGTATTATTACATGGAGAACTGGTTGATACAGAATTAGTAAATTTAGTATTATTACATGAAGTACTGGTTCATACAGTATTGGTAATTTCAGTGTCAGTACATGGAGTATTGGTTGATACAGAATTAGTAAATTTAGTATTATTACATGGAGTATTGGTTGATACAGAATTAGTAAATTTATTATTATTACATGGAGTATTGGTTGATACAGTATTGTAAATTCAGTATCAATACATGGAATATTGGTTGATACAGAATTAGTAAATTTAGTATTATTACATGAAGTACTGGTTCATACAGTATTGGTAATTTCAGTGTCAGTACATGGAGTATTGGTTGATACAGAATTAGTAAATTTAGTATTATTACATGGTGTATTGGTTGATACAGAATTAGTAAATTTATTATTATTACATGGAGTATTGGTTGATACAGTATTGTAAATTCAGTATCAATACATGGAATATAGGTTGATACAGAATTAGTAAATTTAGTATTATTACATGAAGTACTGGTTCATACAGTATTGGTAATTTCAGTGTCAATACATGGAGTATTGGTTGATACAGAATTAGTAAATTTAGCATTAATACATGGATTACTGGTTCATACAATATTAGTAAATTAATTATTAATAAATTGAGTTTAGGACATGTGATATTAGTACATACAGCAATGATGTAATATATAATTTTGGTACAAAGTGTGTTAGTGTTTTGTATACAGTCAATATTAGTTATACAGTATTAGTACATTCAATGTTCATTCCTATAGTATTATTGCACACTGCATTTAAACAAGTATGGTATTGGTACATGCAGTATTAAACAGTATTTGTACACATTATTACATACATATAGTATTGTTACATATAGTATTATTACATGATGCAGTATTAACTTTGGTATTGGTACATACAGTATTACACAGTCTTGGCATATACATATAAAAATGTTGACCATACCGGTGGCCTAGTGGTTAGAGGATCTACATTGGATGCAGGAGGTCATGGGTTTGAATCCCGTCCAAGTGAAATCAAAGACTTATAAAAAAGGTACTAGTAGCTGCCTTGGTAGGCACTCAGCATTAAGAGGTTGGTATTAGGACTGGTTGGCCTTGTGTCAGGATAATATGACTGGGTGAGATATCATGCTACATGTCTTCGACATGATGCCCCAGAGTTAGACTTCACTATGAACTGTCATGCTACAGACATCATAACAATATGACTAAAACATTGTTAGGGCTATGTTACAATCTGATACACACACATATACAGAGTTATTACATATTAGATTAATTAGTGTGATATTGACACATACATTATTATGCAAACAAAGTATCAGATTAATATATTCAGCATTAATGCACAGTTCTGCATGTGTATGATTTAGATTGTTAATGAGGATTTAATAATTTTAGTCACATTGCTATGACTATCATGGGTTGGCAGTGTATAGTGATGTCTAGCACTGGGGCTTGATTATAGCCACAGATCACATCCCACCCAGTCACATTAACCTGACCCTATCGGACCATTGCTAACACTAACCTATTTAAGGCTGAGCAGTAAGCAAAGCAGCTGCTAGTAGCTTCTTTTTAAGTCTTTGTTATGACTTGGCCAGGTTTCAAACCTACAACTTCCCACGTTAGAGGCAAATGCTCTAACCATTTAGGCCACAAGATTGGTCAATATATATAGTTTTTTTTCTTGGTTTTGTGGGTTTTATGTGCACATTTATCCACTATATCATACTAAGGAAATGGGAGCTAGGTATTATAGTACAGTATATTTATACAGGTAGTATTAGTACAGTGTATTTATATAGACAGTATTAGTACAGGTATATTTATACTTTTTTGGGGGGTAGCCCTCATCTGATCTTTTCAGACCATTCAAGGGGCTCCACCTCCGTATCTTTTTTTACCTGAAGGCCTAATTTGATAGTGTTTGTTATTCTTTACATTTTTTCTTTAATGAAAAAGGTGTTTGCTATATTTTTGAAATTTTTCATCAATTGTATATTTCCTAGTTAATTGTAATATATATATATATATATATATATATATATATATATATATATATATATATATATTTATATATATATATATATATATATATATATATATATATATATATATATATATATATATATACATACATACATACATACATAGTGTTTTGTGGGTTTTTTGTTTTTTTTTATATTTTATTTTTTTTATTGTTTGTCCAGTAACTCTTCAGTGTCCATTGGATATCTTTGCATTTATTTCCTCGTCCTCTATCTCAGCTAGTCCATAACGTGTATCCTCTAGATCTTCATCTTGTGATAGCTTGCACTTTTTCTTTGTAGGTTTTTCCATTTCTTCCGATGTTGATTTTGATACATTTTCCCCAGGTCTTTTATTCAAGGCTTTCCTTCGCTCTTTTACTCTCTCTATGTTTTTTCGCCTGTGTATTTACTATTTGCTTTTCTCCTACTTTTTTGGGATTTTGTTTTTGTTCCCTACTTGGTTGTTGTTGTTGTGTAGATTGGGATTGCTGCTGACTTTGTTTTGGGTCCACCGTTGTCTCTTGTGTTGGTTTACTTTGTTGTTGTTGCATATTTGATTGCTGTTGTCTTTTTTCTTTCTGTTGCTGTTGTTGTTGTTGAGTAACTTTTTGTTTTTCTGTCACTGTTTGCCTGTCTTTTGCTTGTTTTGGAAATATTGTTATCTCACTAATGTGGCATGTCAGTCGTACATGTTGAAATTGTTGTGCCATTTCTTGTTCAACTTGACATCTCTTGGGCTTGTGTCCCACTTCCCCACATTTATGGCATTTCCTATGAAAGATACAGCCTTTGTACCAAGTTTTTGCTAAGAACCCATGTAAAAAGAATACTTTTTTGATGGTATATATTTTTTCTTTTTCAATCTCCATTATGATTTTTTATTTTGTATTCCAGGATAGTATCTATTCTCACATTGATAGCTTGGGTTTTAAACATTTTTTGGAATTTTTCCACCGTCACTTCTAATGGAATTTCCATGGGTATTTCGATTATGTGCAGTTCTCCTGTTCTCTTTTTGATTTTCCTCAGAAATGGTTCTGGTTTTTCAGTGCTGACTGTCTCTTCTACAATTTTCATTTCTCCATATGGCATAACTGGTTCAGTTCCTAGTCTTATTATAAATTCTTTCCTCGTTGTGCTAATACTGTAAGTTAAATCGACAAAATTTTGATTTCTTGTGTGGAAAGCTGCCATCAATTCACTCATTGTAGGTCTCTTGTCTACCGGCATCATTGTTGTATCTACTTCTTGCGTTCCTTTGCTATATGTACATTTCAGGTAAGAGCCTTCTATTCTGTGTAGAAATATTATTCCGATTCTGTCAACTGTTTGTTGGCTGCCATCTTGGTGTATTCATGTGTCTTGTGCACCTAATTGTGTTAACTTTCAAGTTTGATATTAGTTTTCTTTCTTTTTATGTTTGTATACCATTACGTATAGTAATTCATGATTTCCTTGTTCATCTATGTCAAAGCCAAGTCCAGAATAAATCCAGTCTAGGTCTGCTTTGTCCGGGCCATATTTCAGGTTGCTATTCCTTGACTTAACTCGGTCATAAACGACTTTGCAGTACAGGTGTATTTATACAGACAGTATTAGTACAGGTGTATTTATACAGGCAGTATTTGTACACTCAAGTCTTGATAGTGTAGCTTAGTATACTGTGACTCTTTGGGCTTTTAAGTGGTTTATGGACACTTGGAAGAAGGTGGTTTACACCTGGTATGTATTATAGAATGGAAGTCAATATTTAATTTATTTATAATTTTTTTGGAGTATTTGCAGAAGTTGTAAAATTTGATCAGATGAAGTAATACAATTTAGAAATTCAATTCCTGATATGTAATTTTTATATGTACGCTAATTGTTTGTGCTTAATTGATAATATTTCATTCATCATTTAATGTGACTATGAATTTCAATCGTTATCAACTCATGTATTCGTTATACTTTTTACCTTTTTATCTTTGAATTGGCATTATTCTTGTTTTGATCTCTTTGGAAGGTTTTTTTCTTTCCTAAAATCTGTTGTGCATTTCTTAAAGTTTTCATTTTGGAACTTTGCTTTTAATTTATACTAAATTACCCATATTGTGCGGATATGCCATCCATCATTCCATCCATCCACCCACCCACTGCTGTCTCTGCCACCACCATCATTAGGTGGAAAAACCCAAGAAAAATACTAAAAAATAAATTTTATTCCCAGTTTTGATTGTGACATCACCAAGAATATTCCACAAGGATGAAGTTTTTAATCAATAAGAGAAAGGAATATCATCGATACATCCTCACAATAAAACTCTTTATCATAAAAGGGGCTTATGTAAGGAGATGATTCCAATTTCTTTAAGTTGCATCAAAATTCTATGTATCATGTATGTAATGGCATTATTAGGTGGACTCAGTATAATGGCATTATTAGGTGGACTCAGTATAATGGCATTATTAGGTGGACTCATTATAATGGCATTATCAGGTGGACTCACTATAATGGCATTATTAGGTGGACTCTATAATGGCATTATCAGGAGGACTCAGTATAATGGCATTATTAGGTGGACTCAGTATAATGACATTATTAGGTGGACTCACTATATGGCATTATTAGGTGAACTCAGTATAATGGCATTTTTAGGTGGACTCAGTATAATGACATTATCAGGTGGACTCAGTATAATGGCATTATTAGGTGGACATAGTATAATGACATTATTAGGTGGATTCACTATAATGGCATTATCAGGTGGACTCACTATAATGGCATTATCAGGTGGACTCACTATAATGGCATTATCAGGTGGACTCACTATAATGGCATTATCAGGTGGACTCAGTATAATGACATTATTAGGTGGACTCAGTATAATGGCATTATCATGTGGACTCAGTATAATGGCATTATCAGGAGGACTCACTATATGGCATTATTAGGTGGACTCAGTATAATGACATTATTAGGTGGACTCAGTATAATGGCATTATTAGGTGGACATAGTATAGACAGCATTATAATGTTAGAGTATTGTATGTGTTCCATGTAGTCTGTGTCATTTCAAAGTGGTATACTGAATAGTTTCATTTAAATAAGGGAGTGCCATATCATGTACCTTATTATAGGAAATCTCATTTGAGGTGATGACCATTTCGGTAGCCTAGTGGTTATAGCACTCACCATGGATGTGGGAGGTTGTGAGTTTGAATCACGGCCGAGTCATACCAAAGACTTATAAAACTGGTGCTATAACAGCTGCTTTGCTAGGTAGTCAGCATTAAGAGGTTAGTATTAGGACTGGTTAGCCTGGTATCAAGATGACATGAGTAGGTGGGACAGGATGCTTCATGTCTGTGGCATGATGCCCCAGTGATAGACATCACTCTAAACTGCCATACTGCAGACATCATAGCAATATTTATGAAAATGTGTTATAGCTACAATAAAAATCCAAATCAAACACTCACTTGAAGTAGGTGTACTGTATTGCTTCCAAGGATGGCATTATAATGAGGGTACTGTATCATATAATTCATTATAATGCAGTCTCACTTGAGGTTGGCATATCAAATGACTCCCAATGGACATTGTACAATGAGGAAAAATTATCATTTGATTCATTATAAGGCAGGCTCACATAAAGGTGCTGTACAGAATGACTCCCATGGACAACTTTATAATGATGGAGTCCATTCTGTTTTAGGATATTTAATCAAAGTAAGTTTACTGACTTTAGTTAAATGTATTTTGACATTTGTTTTCTTGAAAATATATTCTTATTGATAGAAGTTGCATGTCTTATCAGTATTGAGATGAAAAGTAACATAAACTTTCAAAACAGAGGACTGAAATGGGGGCAAAGCTGTGATTCTTTATAATTTTGTTTTAGCTGGAATAAATGTTGTTTCATAATAAATGGATTTTTTTTTCTTAATGCTATGGACAGATGAGTTTCAAAATTATTGCAAAAAATTCCAAAAGATAGAGAGGTTTAGGTTTGGGGCAGACAGGTGTCTTAGGATACAGTGATAAAGGTAGATTATTTAGTGCAGATTCATTTGGAGTAGGATTTGCCCATGGACAGGTAAGGATCATCTCTTTCAACATGCAGAAGGGTTTATTAGGTCTGTTTTACATCCCAAACCCTGCAGGTGTTTCTTTTTTCATGAAAGAGTTGCCAGAAATATTTTCAAGCAAAGATGTGTCCCCATGCTGCTCTATGCAGAAGGAATAATGCTTCTCACCAAAAGACCACTCCTGTGGCCAAGTGGTTCCCCAGCTGAGTTATACCAAAGACTTAAAAATGGTACTAACAGTTGCCCCACTTGACGATCAGCATTAAGAGGTTAGTTTTTGGACTGGTCGGCCTGGTGTCAGAATAAAGTGACTGGGTGGGACACGATGCTACATGTCTGTGGCATGATGCTCCTGTGTTAGACATCACTATAAACTGCCACACTGCAGACATCATAGTGAAATGACTGAAAAATTGTTAAAGCTACATTAAAAATCCAAAACACACACACAAAAAAACACACACACCAAAAGAAAACAGTTTACTACTGTCTTGTGTATTATAGCTATAACAATAGCACCAGACTTGTTTCACACCTCTGTTTTTCTGCTCAGTGTATGACCAGTCATACAGTAGTCTAGTGGTTAGAGCATTCACCTTGGATGCAGTAGGACATGGGTTCAAACCCCAGCTGAGTCATACCAAAAGTGTTTAAAAAATGGTACTTACAGCTGCCTTGCTTGGAACTCAGCATTAAAAGACTAGGGTTAGGATTGGTTGGCCAGGTGTCAGGATCATATGACTGTGTGGGACAAGATGCTACACACACACACACACACACACACACACACACACACACACACACACACACACACACACACACACACACATACACACATACATTTATACAGTGACTTCCAAATTTATTTCTGTCTGATCGAAAATACACTAGTAACTGTTAGCCCTCAGGGTCCTATCAAGATGCTGTTAGATATCATATAGTAATTTGTATTTTTGTAGAATTCATTATGATAATAACACTACCCCCGTAAGCTTGATTTTATCACTAGTGTAATCTTACTTAAGAAGGTGTGATATCTGCATGATACATTGTTGTTTACCATATTTAACAGTAACATGTATGACATAAATATCAGTTGAAAGCAAAAAGTGAAAAAAGAAAATAGTAGAGTAAAACCTGTCTTGTGAGACTACTGCTATGAAAGACCACCTGCCTTGAGAGACCAGGTTCGCCATGTACAGACGTATCAATTATAGTGTTATGACCTGTCATGAGAAACCACTTGTCTTGAGAGACCAATATTTTTTGGCAGAAGGGCTGGTCTTTCAAGACAAGTTTTGCTGTATTATTGTGTACTTTTGGTGTATGTAAATTTTGCTTGACTGTTTTCGTCATGAAAAGAATGTGTTTTTGTATTTTGTTGTTTTGGTTTTTTTGGACGTATTTACAGGTCATCAGTATAAACTTTATGTTCAGAAAGTTTTGGAGGCTGTAATTTTTATGAAGTTTGTTCAATCACCCCAAAAGAAAATAAACAGCCAAATTGATTCCAATATCAAAAGGATACAAATTGTAAAGTGTTGGAATTGCTGACAAAATTGGAATCAATATTGCTTTTATCAGCTTTATGTTTTTTATTGTTTTAACCTATAATACCATACAGACTCACTTATAAGCCGAGTCAAATTGCAAACAGCAAAGATCCAGATCTGCTGTATCATAACATACCTGCAGATTTGGGTATTTGTTCTATTGTCCTATTTGTTCTACTAATTACTACTAACAAACTGCACCAAAGCAGATCTTCTGGTGCATTATACAGTGGCAGATCTGGGTCTGTGAAAACTGTAGTTATAAGCTAGTATTGATTGATGTTGGGATATGGTAAAGACCTGATTGATAGCTCTAATACCAAAGGCAGCCTCAGTTTTGTGTTTGTTGGTTAAACCATACTACCCCTCAGGCTTTACTGAACAGCTGTTTGAAAACAGAATTGGTCTGTTTGTTAAATAGATTTTTGTTTATAACATTCATTTTGTAATTTATTTGCTGTTAAATGAGAAAAATGAATGTCAATACATTAATACAAGTTACAACACCTGGAAGAAATGCATGAAATGGGATTTGATACATGCTGTTGGACAAAAATGTTTCAGAAAAATATTTGCATCCAATTGTTTCAAAGATTGTCTCATATAATGAATATTTGTGCGATTTTTATTTTCATTATTAGAGTTCAAATTGACCATTGCATCAAAATGCCTCTTGCTTCAAATACATTTTATTGACATAGATGGGGAGGGAATCATCCTTGATTTTTTGCACTGATATTGGTTTATTTCTCATATTACCAATAAAAGTGACTGATGTAATTAGTTAGGTTATATAATGAGATTAAAATCAGATCTTCCCAGTCCTATGGGAAGATCTGACAGACACTGATAAAAGTTTTTGTTTTGGAGATGTTTGGAATTTTTAGTCAACTTCGTTTTAGTATCCTTTGAGATTAAGCATTGCAAATTCATGTTAGGGAGAGTATACAGGTATAGTAACTATGTTATCAGAAGGATGTGCATTACTTTCAGAAATTTGAAATTTCTAATTCGATTTTCGAACTTTGAAGTCAACAGAACATAACCACTTATCAGATCTCAACATAAGAGTGTAGATTTTATGTTTTTTTTTCTGTCTTTGAGGCTATATTATGTAGATGTATATTCAAGCAAAACTTTGACAAAATGGTAGATGAAAGGAGACAAATAAAATAATTTCATCTCAAAATTGTTACCATAAGCATAGAAAGGTGAAATGAATGACAGAACATTCAAAGAAGAGTAAATTTTTGCAAATATTTTAATACAAATTTGGTATTTGAATTTTCATTTGAATACCTAATGTCCATTTGTACCTAGTGTCCATTTGAATAAGTAGTGTCCATTATTACCTACAACCAAAGTTGTTTGCAAAGCTGACAATAAATTACCATATTGTTCATTAGCAGCATTTTGCAGAACCAGTCCGCAAGGCAAAATGTTCTTGGCCATAATGAGTTTGATCATGATAATAGTTTGATGTTTCATGAACAGCAACACAAGCAGGTTGAATGCGAAGGCAGTTGGATAAAGTGACATGCCCAACAACACACCATGGTAGCTGATCCAGTGATAGGATTCAAACCTGCATCCTGTCAGTTATTACTCCAAAATGCTAACCACTTAACTATTACATCTCAACAATGAGTTTGAAGATAAGCAGGGAAAATGACACCATTATTCATTGGATTATTAGACTGAATGTCCCACTCAAAAATTACTCAAGCCCCTAAAACAGTTTATTACAGTTGTATGGTTGAGTTGATTGTGCAATATGACAGAAAAAAAGGAGAGTCAATAAATATGAAAGAAGAAAACAAAAACAATGATGGAGGTAGACTGAATACCTTTATTAAGATCAGTGAATATTCAATTTCTGTATGCATTCAGCAAATGTTGGAATAGATAATTTTGTTTTCATTACACCTACATGAAAAACAAAAATTAACTGTGAACTCAATAGCAGTATAGTGATAAAATGTTCCCAACTGAATGATATTGATGACATATACTCAGTTTAATTAAACATACTCAACTGAATGATATTGATGACATATACTCAGTTTAATTAAACATACTCAACTGAATGATATTGATGACATATACTCAGTTTAATTAAACATACTCAACTGAATGATATTGATGACATATACTCAGTTTAATTAAACATACTCAACTGAATGATATTGATGACATATACTCAGTTTAATTAAACACACTCAACTGAATGATATTGATGTGAATTATAATCAGTTGAATGAGATTCATCACACACTTTAGACTGAATGGGATCCATGACATACTCCCAACTGAATGGGATCCATGTCATGCACCCAATTTAATGGGATTTATGACATATAACTAATTTTATAGAATCTAGGGCATTCACCCTATTTTTTGTGATCTATGGTATACAGCCAACTGAATGGGATCCATTACATACACTCAACTGAATGGGATCAATGACACACACTCAAATGAATGGGATCCATGACACACACTCAAATGAATGGGATCCATGACATACACTCAAATGAATGGGATCCATGACACACACTCAAATGAATGGGATCCATGACATACACTCAAATGAATGGGATCCATGACACACACTCAAATGAATGGGATCCATGACATACACTCAAATGAATGGGATCCATGACATACACTCAAATGAATGGGATCCATGACATACACTCAAATGAATGGGATCCATGACATACACTCAAATGAATGGGATCCATGACATACACCCAACTGAATGGGATCCATGACATACACCCAACTGAATGGGATCCATGACATACACCCAACTGAATGGGATCCATGAAATGCATCCAATTCAATGGGATCCATGACATACACCAAACTGAATGGAATCCATGACATTCATCCAACTTAATAGGATCCATGACATGTATCTAATGTAATGGAATCCATGACATATAACCAATATAGAATCCAGGTCATATACCCAATTTCATGAGATCCATGACATACCCAACTGAATGGGATCCATAACATACAACCAGTTTAAAAGAATCCATGACATACAACCACTTTCATGGGATCCATTACATACACCCAGTTTAAAAAGAATCCATGGCATACACCCAATTTTGTGGCATACATGGAATACACTAAATTTCATGTGATCCATGACATGTACCCAGATTAATGGCATCCATGGCAGATACCCAATTTAATGGGATCAATTGCATACACCCAATTTAATGGGATCCATGGCAGATACTCAATTTAATGAGATCCATGGATTTACACTCAATTTAATGGAATCAATTCAGGCATATACCCAATTTAATGGGATCCATGGCATGCACTCAGTTTAATGGGATCCATGACATATACTAAATATGGCACCCTTAACATAAGCTCAAGATGGGGTCCATGGCATATACTTAATATGGCATCCATGACATATATCAATGTTAATGGGGTCCATGACATATGCCTAGTATGTAGTCCATGACATATATCTAATTTAATAGGGTCTATGACATATTCTCAGTAATGATCCATGACATATACCCAATTTAATGTAGTCCATGACATATGCTGAAAATGGGGTCCATGACATATACCCATGTTAATGGAGTCCATGATATATACTCAGTTTGGGGTCCATCCATGACATATAACTATGTTATTGATATACATGATGTATACTCAGTAAGATGACATGTTATGAACATGACATATATGTTATATGTTCATGACATATACTCAGCATAGGGTACATGCCATATATAGTACTCAGTTTGGGGTGTATTAGATGTACACATTTTGTGGTTTGTGACATATACTCCATTTGTGGCTCATGACATATAGTTAATATTGGGTCAATAACAACACACTCAGTATGGGAGTCATGACATATACTCAATATGGGGTAAATGACAATACACTCAATATTGGTTCAATGACAATACACTCAGCATGGGGTTCCTGACATTCACTCAATATGGGGTTCATGACAATACACTCAATATGGGGTCCATGAAATATACTCAATATTGGGTCCATGAAAATACACTCAATATGGGGTCCATGACATATACTCCATTTGTGGCTCATGACATATAGTTAATATTGGGTCAATGACAATACACTCAATATGGGGTTCATGGCAATGCACTCAATATGGGATTCATGTTAATACACTCAATATGGGGTCCATGACATATACTCAATATTTGGTCAATGAGAATACACTCAATATGTGGTTCATGACAATCACCCAATATGGGGTTCATGACATATACTCCATTTGTGGCTCATGACATATAGTTAATTTTGGGTCAATGACAATACACTCAGTATGGGGTTCATGACATACACTCAATATGGGGTCCATGACAATACACTCAATATGGGGTCAATGACATATACTCCATTTGTGGCTCATGACATATAGTTAATATTGGGTCAATAACAACACACTCAGTATGGGAGTCATGACATATACTCAATATGGGGTAAATGACAATACACTCAATATTGGTTCAATGACAATACACTCAGCATGGGGTTCCTGACATTCACTCAATATGGGGTTCATGACAATACACTCAATATGGGGTCCATGACATATACTCAATATTGGGTCCATGACAATACACTCAATATGGGGTCCATGACATATACTCCATTTGTGGCTCATGACATATAGTTAATATTGGGTCAATGACAATACACTCAATATGGGGTTCATGGCAATGCACTCAATATGGGATTCATGTTAATACACTCAATATGGGGTCCATGACATATACTCAATATTTGGTCAATGAGAATACACTCAATATGTGGTTCATGACAATCACCCAATATGGGGTTCATGACATATACTCCATTTGTGGCTCATGACATATAGTTAATTTTGGGTCAATGACAATACACTCAGTATGGGGTTCATGACATACACTCAATATGGGGTCCATGACAATACACTCAATATGGGGTCAATGACATATACTCCATTTGTGGCTCATGACATATAGTTAATATTGGGTCAATAACAATACACACAATATGGATTCATGACAATACACTCAATATGGGGTCCATGACATATACTAAATATTTGGTCCATGACAATACACTCAATATGGGGTCAATGACATATACTCCATTTGTGGCTCATGACATATAATTAATATTGGGTCAATGACAATACACTCAGTATGGGGTTCATGACAACACACTCAGTATGGTGTTCATGACATATACTCAATATGGAGTCAATGACAATGTACTCAATATTGGTTTAATGACAATACACTCAGTATTGGGTTCATGACATACACTCAATATGGGGTTCATGACATACACTCAATATTTGGTCAATGACAATATACTCAATATTGGGTTCATGACAATCACCCAATATGTGGTTCATGACATATACTCCATTTGTGGCTCATGACATATAGTTAATATTGGGTCAATGACAATACACTCAGTATGGGATTCATGGCAATGCACTCAGTATGGGGTTCATGACAATACACTCAATATTGGGTTCATGACATATACTCAATATGGGGTTCATGACATATACTCAATATGGGGTTCATGACATATACTCAATATGGGGTTCATGACATATACTCAATATGGGGTTATGACAATACACTCAATATGGGGTTCATGACATATACTCAATATGGGGTTCATGACATATACTCAATATGGGGTTCATGACATATACTCAATATGGGGTTCATGACATATACTCAATATGGGGTTATGACAATACACTCAATATGGGGTTCATGACATATACTCAATATGGGGTTCATGACATATACTCAATATGGGGTCCATGACATATACTCAATATGGGGTTCATGACAATACACTCAATATGGGGTTCATGACATATACTCAATATGGGGTTCATGACATATACTCAATATGGGGTCCATGACATACACTCAATATGGGGTTCATGACAATACACTCAATATGGGGTTATGACAATATATTCAATATGGGGTTCATGACATATGGCACTCATAAGAAAGAGCAGTATGATGAGTAGCTTCCTTTTGATGGACCAGTTTCCTAAATTTACTTTTCATTTTGTCCATTCTTTTGTCATTTGATAATGTTCCTAGTTTTCTGATTATATTTAAACTCTGGCATGTTACTTTTGACTTCAACCAAATACTTTTACTTTATATTGAAAGGATCTCGGTTATGTTTGATTTTCACCACTGAGTGAACAGAAGAAGTCATATTGCTTTGCTGTTGTGCATACATACATGTGTATATTGTTACCTATATGAGATTAAATTGCTTCTGTGTAAGGTTTAAAATTCTTTTTTCATTTTTGTTTGATTGTGTTTAATTGCAATGAATATTTTTCTTGGATTTGGGATTCTATTTTTAGTAGTGAGATATATTTTTAGCATAATCTCTGTTTATTTAGGACCAAATATTAATACATGAGGGTTGTCATTTAGTTTGCCTTACCTTGGTAACAAATCAACAGGAAGTTAAAATGATTGGTCAGCATCACAGACATACTTTCTCCACACGATCAATGTTTGGAAACTACTTTTTTATGATTGATTTTTTTTAGTGGCGTGACATTGGTTTACATGTGAATTTTAGATTAATAAGAAAGAGACCACATTACCAATCTTGCGAGATTTGAAGTGATGTTTTGAGTGAAAATATGCATTCTTAATATTTGTTTGGCTAGAGCCATTCAAAACCTTGAAAGAACAAGGTGTAATTATTTCAAATTTGTTGCCAGAATATTTTATATTTTATTTTTCTGATTTTTGGATTCAAAATTGTATTTCCTGGACACTTAACAAGTTGACTTTCTTATAAAAAATTATGAAAAATATTCAAGGAATTTAATTCTGGAATTATTTGGAAACAAAGACTTTGATTCAAGTGAGAAATTATTATTATTCGTATACTGGACTACATCTGAGGTCACTGCCCTCAATATTCATACGTTGTCAGGACTCAAACCTGGATTCTTATAGGACTATTTAGTGATAGGACTTTTGTTTTTATTCTTAGAATCATATTTGGATAATATTCACAGATTGTAAGTCCTATTTACCAAATTTTACATTGTTGTCTAAGGAAATAAATTGTTTTGAAATATACAAAGCTTGTTGGCTTTCAATCTTTTCTTTTTTACTGAGTATGAGCCCTTGTCACGTAACAATATCTATATGTAAATATATATATATATATATATATATATATATATATATATATATATATATATATATATATATATATATATATATATTTATATATATATATGGGTGTGGGTGTGAGTGTAAATCTGTGTCCATACATATATGTGTAAATCTATATTTCCATGTAAATTTGTATGTCCATACATATATATGCATAAATCTGTATGTCCATATATATATATATATATATATATATATATATATATATATATATATATATATATATATATATATATATATATATATATATCTGTGTTGTGAATCTATATGTCCATACATGTATGTGTAAATCTATATGTTACAGAGGATGTGTGTAAAACTGCATGTCTATGTATATATGTGTAAATTGGTATGACCATGCATATTGTTTTTGGTTGAAATCTGCATTTCTGTACATATGTATTTCTGCATGTCTAAACCTATGTATGTAAGTCTACATTTCCATATATACCAAGTATGTGTGTAATTCTGCATGACTGTATATGTGTGTAAAATAGCATTTCCATGAATGTGTGTAAATCTGCATATCCATATATATGTGTATGTGTAAATCTGCTTGTTCCTACATATGTGCATGAATCTGCATGTCCATACATATGTGTATAAATCTTCATGTCCATACATGTGTATGTAAATCTGCATGTCCATACATATGTGTGTAAATCTGTATGCCCTTACAAATATGTGTAAATCTGTATGTCCAAGCCTGTGTGTGCAAATCTGTATGCCCTTGCAAATGTGTAAAAATCTGTCCATGCATATGTGCATAAATTTTTATGTCCATGCAAATATGTGTAATTCTGCATGTCCATACATATGTGTGTAAATCTGCATGTCCATACTCTGTTAAAATAATACTTCAAACATAGTAGCTATTTTATCATATAAGGAATTTGTGTCAAGTGACATTTGCATTTGGTGATTTACAAAACACTACTGGTAAAAAAAATTAGAGAATTGACTGTCATTTTTTGATCCATCAGTTTAATTTACATTATTAAACTTGCTACCTCAAAAAAGACCTAACAAACTGAAAACAAAGCAATAATTGATACATATTTCTGGTCAAGTCTGACATCAATGTTTTTATTTGTGAAGATGATAATTAAGGTCAGTTATGTTATGTTATGTTGTTATGATTTTTTTGAACGAAGCTTTAACAATTTTTCAGTTATATTGCTACGATGTTTACAGTGGGGCAGTTTATAGTGATGTCTAGCACTGGGGCATAATGCCGCAGACTTGTAGAATGATGTCCCACCCAGTCACATTATCCTGACACCAGGCTGACCAGTCCTAACACTTAAATTAAACCTCTTAATGCTGAGCTTTAAGCGAGGCAGCTGTTAGTACCATTTTTGTAAGTCTTTGGTATGAATTGACCGGAGATCAAACCCACGACCTCCCGCATGCAAGGCAGATGCTTTAACCACTAGGCCTCCAGAGTGGTTCTAATTTAAGTTAGAAGTTCTTGCTTGTAACTATTTTCCTTTTACATGTAATTAGAGATTAGATTACACACATTTTATTCAGAATAATCAAACATGCTATTGAAAAGGAAATGTTGTGAGGGAGTGATATAAGATTGATATTGTCCTTTTTCAACAATTTAGTGGGATTTTATCCAAGTCAAGGTTATCACCATTCACACGTGTTGCATTGTGGCTAGAAGGTACACAATGTTTCAACAATTGTGAAAACATAATGAAATAAAAAAGATTCCTGAAGGGCAGTACTTGTTTGACGTGACCACCAGATGAACTGAAATGGATGTTGACTATGTTGACCTATTACTGGACCTTGGTCAACAGGTGCCTATAATTATCTCTTGAAATATTTTGATCACTGTTTTTTTTACAGTTGTTTAAACACTATAACCATAGGGTACAAGTTTGTTGTAATTAATGCTTCTTACCTGAAGACTATAAAACAATTGATTATTTGTTTTATCAATTTTATTTGGTTAATATTTTATTTTGAGTGTACAGACTAATGATCAGAGCAACATAGTCCACAGATATAAAGACCCAGTTCAATGTAAGCATTGTGTACATTCTAGTTTTGTTTTGTTTGTCCAAAAACAATATGGCAGTGTATGCCAGGTTTTATGGGTAAGTGATATCAAATTCTATTTAAAGCAGCAAGGTTAATCCATAACCTGCCTTATTGTTCCAACAATTTATAGCCAAAAAAGGCAAGACACTGAAGTCAGAAAGGTTATTTACTGAATTTACCAAATAAAATATTTGATTATTATCCCAGGTCCGTAGTCTATGCCTTTTTTACCTTGTGTAAGACAGTCCCTTGTACATGTGCCATGTGCCTGTTGTAGCTAAATTGTGTGGCAGTGTTTCGACACAAATTTCAGACATTTCTAACAAAATGTGTTTACCTAAACCCTACTTGTAAGGAAAAAGGATGATAGCAACAACATATTTTATTACCATCCTCCAAGACTCCAGGACCTAATCAAAGAAAATTTCCTCATCAGACTTGACTGGAAATGCCCATCAGTTACTTGGTTTGCATTTATGAGGTAGTGCTTAACTGTAAATAATGTTTGGCCAAGAAGCATTTATTTGATGGCCTTCTATGTACCTTCTGGTGTCTGTCAGTGCTAATTTGTTATCACTGATCGCTGTAAATTACAAATCTTTTTAGACACATTCATCCCAAAGTCTAAATGGTCTGAAATGAAAACAATGTAATGAAAATGATGACCTTGGACATGCAATGTGTTTACAAGGCAGCCATTTTGAAAATGTTGCGATAATTTCAATTCTCTGAAATGGATGGTTGTGTCAACTGTGACCTTTTAATGAAAATGGTGCCAGTTGGACATCCAGTATTGCATGGACAATTTCAAAATCTTGCTATCATGAGTCCTTAAGGAGGTGTTTTTTTCTGATGTGATTTTCATGAAATCTCCTCACTCTAGTCCAGCGTGACCTCCCAAAATTTTGCACAATATTGAATTCAACACTGTTTCAATAAGTACAAATGGCTATACAAGTATTGTTTTAAAAGTCCTTTGCTTTTGTCAAATATTTATGTAGTTGTTCCTGTAATCAATATGATTTTGATGAAACCCCAAAAAGGGTTGTCTTGATGGCCTTCCTGGAAATCTTTGTATCTACTTCTTCTTAAAGGTTGGTGTTTCACTAATAGATTGCCAATGCATAACTAGTTCTGATTTAATGTTGGCCATGGCATGGAAACCATCACAAAAAGCTAATGTCTATTTTCTTTGCCTGAACAGTGATATGGACATGGAGTTTTCACAATGATACTCAGTCTTCTTGCAGTATGTAGTTATATTCTGAATGAAAGTAGTGCATACATGACCAGTATTATATCCAGCTTCTTTTTGTCAAGGAGATTAAAAGAACGAGATCTAATGTAACTTTTGGAATCATGTGAAAGTCATTGCTTGCATAAGTAAACCTTACATCAGTCTCATCACTAAGTTAAATCTCTATTTTACACAAAATTATTATTGAGATTTGTATTTTTTCTATATTGTTCACACCTCTTTTGAAGTGTAATATATTTATGGTGATAATGCCATAGAGAATGTGACTTTTCAGGCTGAATCAGGGGGAGACAATTTAGTTGCTCTTTTCAAGTGGTATAACACAGTTAACACCACTTTAATTCTGTCTGCAGAGCCATTTAACTTTCATGTTTGGAGTTTTTATGACATGGATTATACTGTGAGCAATAATAAGTAATGGATTAAAGGATTAAAGAGATGGCTTGATTATGGTTCAGGTTACTAAAGAGTTAATCAGCAAAAGTAAAGGTCAGTTTAGTTTTTGGTGTTTAAAGTTTGTTGTGATGTCTAATACTGCATTATCTCCCATTGCTAAACTACTAAAGTTTAAACAAAAAATATTACACAAATTTCAATGACAGATGGAAATTTTGATGGTTCAAATCAAGTCCATGGACATGAGTATGCATTCTTCCTTTCCTGTTTATGATATGGTGGCAAGAGTGGTATTATGCATCATGCACGATATTAAGTTATATTAGATGCAAAAATGAATATGCCATCACTGAAATCCATGTTCAGGGAATCTGCATCAAATGTGGAATACAAATACACTTGCAGACACAGTTGGCAACTTTGAGTCAAACATAATCTTCACTTTATGGTAGCATATAATTTTTCAGATCTAGTCATAATAATGTTCCCTCACTCAGAAATTGCGCAAAAGACCTGATACAATTAGATGAAAATGGACATAATCTACATACATAATAACCCAAACTGTTGGTTATAATTGAGATAAGAAAATCAGAGACATATAATACTGCAAGAAACATTTTCTGTTCCCCTTCAGAATTTTCCCTCTTTTGAAGTTAAAACTAATGACCAAATTATGCAAATCTCCTGATTCATCCTTAGCTGATATTTCAATTCAGTCACAGGTATGTGTTTATAAGCCAGGTATGTGTTTATAAGCCAGGTATGTGTTTTAAGTCAGATGGTCCTAAATGAAACTCAGGTGCCCATCTGACATGCAGTATGACATCCACATCAGCCACTTTCAAATGCTATAACTCATTGATATGTGTGCCAATCTTACATCCAGTATGGGTGTCACAGTGGCAAAATTGGGAAGTTTTAATATCCAAGATGGTTTCAGTGCTTTTGGCAGAGTGTCAGTCCACTCAAGGGACTCTTCTTTTAAACAGTTTTAAAGAAAACTAATGAAGCCTGGAACCAACTAAACCAAAAGGAAATTGGAATGACACATTTCTTGTACATTTAATAATCAACTACATCAATAGTTTCAATTTTGTTACACAGTAGTTTTACCTTGTTTGCATGTTTGATCTATTGAGCCAGTATCTGTCCAAAGAAAATGTCATGTAAAAATTAGCTGTTGGAATTGCAACTGGAAATTTACACATACTTGATAGTAACAGGTGCTTTTACTGATCTTTCATGGCCATTGCATGCAACATGCTATTTTAATGCTGATTTCCTAAAGTTTATAGATGAATGTGAAATGAAGAAGTTTTCTATTTTTATGATACTTTTGACAGGTTAACAAAACATATGATTGAGTCTGCCATCAAACTCAGGCAAAGAAATATCTCTGTCCACTTTATGTTAAAATCTACAGCCTTTCTTAGTTGGTGTGCAGTTTTCATTATTATTACACTTTGACACATGAGCATTGATCTCATTGATGTTATGCTTACACTGTGACATGGTGAGCATTTATCTCTCAAATAGATTATGCTTCTGGTGTGATATGGTGAGCATTTATCTCAAATAGATTATGCTTACACATTGACATGGTAAGCATTTATCTCTCAAATCATTTCTCTCTCAAATAGATTATGCTTCTGTTGTGACATGTTGAGCATTTATCTCTCAAATAGATTATGCTTCTGCTGTGACATGGTGGGCATTGATCTCTCAAACAGATTATGCATATTCTGTGACATGATGGGCATTGATTTCTCAAATTATGTTTATTCTGTGACATGGTAAGCATTGATCTCTCAAATAGAAAATGCTTATTGTTTGACATGGTGAGCATTAATCTCAAACAGATTATTTATGCTTTGACATATTGAGCATTAATGTTGCATGCATTATGCTTACACTTTGACATGGTGAGTTGTGATCTCAGATAGGTTATGCTGCCATTTTGACATGGTGAGTTGTGATCTCAGGTTATGCTGACATTTTGACATGGTGAATTGTGATCTCTCTGATAGGTTATGCTGACATTTTGACATGGTGAGTTGTGATCTCTCTGATAGGTTATGCTGACATTTTTACATGGTGAGTTGTGATCTCAGATAGATTATGTTGACATTTTGACATGGTGAGTTGTGATCTCTCAGGTTATGCTGACATTTTGACATGGTGAGTTGTGATCTCAGATAGGTTATGCTGACATTTTAACATGGTGAGTTGTGATCTCTTAAACAGAAAAACTAAGTGTGATACTTATAATTGTCTCTTCTACCTAGGGAATAACAAACAGCTATCTTACTGTGAAGCTGAACTTTGAAATCTGTTTCACTAATGGATCAAGTTGCCATTCAATGACATTTCAATGACCAACTTAACTGTAAGTGGTATAACATTTAGGCTTAACAAGTTTAATCCTTGGTTTCACCTTTGATTGTTTGACAAAGAAACTGTAAACACGACCTAGTCACCTTCAAGAAAAGCTTAAACTGTGGCACTTTTATGACTGTTGAAGAAATAGTCTTTAACTAACCAATGTAACCTTTTAAACTTACCTCATTGAGTGTATGTTTATTTCACAGTTTAATGGATAAACAAACAAAAACACAATGATATAAGTATACACTGGTCAAAACCTTTGAACTGGTAGTCATATTTGTTAGGAAGACTATCATACCAAATAAGATGCCCATGTACAAGTCATTCTTTGATGTGGTAGGTATGGTAATGGATCTCACTTCATTATTTAATGAATTTAACTTATTTAATTTATTTAACAATTATGTTTCAAATATACCTTAATATGAGGCACCCTCTCAGAAAATGTCTGCTGAGAAATACATTGTAGTGCTGTAGAATGTACAGCCAGTTACTCAATGTCAACCAAAATCTGCTGGTGCATTATGGCTAATGAGTTAAGGGTCCAGTCTTCCAGTAATAGTTTCAAGTCAATGACATATACCCTAATCTGCTGGTGCATTATGGGTAAACATATAAGGGTCTGCTGTATTTAACTGTTTCAAGTGAACAATGAACAACATAGACTCAGATTTGCTGGTGCATTATGGGAAAATATGTAAGGGTCTTCTATGTTCACTAAGTAACAGTTTCAGGAAAACAAAATAGACCCAAAAACTGCTGGTGCATTATGGGCAGGCAGATCTTGGTCAAAACTTATCACAGTTTGCAGCATGTTGTTTAGGATTGTTAAAAATAGCTAGTTTGAAACAATTGAAGGAAAATGCCAAAATATAAAACATAACCTCTCTGCATGCAATGTTGCACCTAAGATTCCAGATGTAGTGGACACTGTCCAAATCACACACACACACACACACACACACACACACACACACACACACACACACACACACACACACACACATTCATGAAACACTAATATGGTGCATACATATATGGCTAACCTGGAATGAGCTACACAATGGGATTTTCCGTTCTGGATCTTGCTCTTAATTAACTTTGTTCCCTCATTATCTACCATCATTTATTGTAACAAATACCTATTTTTTGTAAATACTTCTTAATTCAGATTTATAAATTATTAATTAAATGACAAATTGTGTTTCTGCATCTAGTCTGTTTTGTCATTAATTCAACATCAGAATAAATTAAATTTTCCTTGCCATGGGCATGACCTCAACATGGAAATTTGTTATACTGTTATATACATTTATTAGATATATTTGTTATCCATAAGAGACTTCCCATTGCAACTCAGCTGACTGCCACAAATATTGAATGATGTCATACAAATTACCAGTAGTAAGTATACATTGACAAGTTTATGTAGGTCCCTTTACAAATTACCAGTAGTAAGTATTCAGTAACAAACTCATGTATGCCTCTTTACAAATTGCCAGTAGTAATTATACATTAACATAATTAATGTAGGCCCCTTTACAAAGTAATGATCATTGACATATTCATGTAGGCCCCTTTACAAAGTAATGATCATTGACATACTCATGTAGGCCCCTTTGCAAAGTAGTGTTCATTGACATATTCATGTAGGCCCCTTTACAAAGTAGTGATCATTGACATATTCATGTAGGCCCCTTTACAAAGTAGTGATCATTGACATATTCATGTAGGCCCCTTGACAAAGTAGTGATCATTGACATATTCATATAGGCCCATTTACAAAGTAGTGATCATTGACATATTCATGTAGGCCCCTTTACAAAGTAGTGATCATTGACATATTCATGTAGGCCCCTTTACAAAGTAGTGATCATTGACATATTCATGTAGGCCCCTTTACAAAGTAGTGATCATTGACATATTCATGTAGGCCCCTTGACAAAGTAGTGATCATTGACATATTCATGTAGGCCCCTTTACAAAGTAGAGATCATTGACATATTCATATAGGCCCCTTGACAAAGTAGTGATCATTGACATATTCATGTAGGCCCCTTGACAAAGTAGTGATCATTGACATATTCATGTAGGCCCCTTGACAAAGTAGTGATCATTGACATATTCATATAGGCCCATTTACAAAGTAGTGATCATTGACATATTCATGTAGGCCCCTTTACAAAGTAGTGATCATTGACATATTCATGTAGGCCACTTTACAAAGTAGAGATCATTGACATATTCATATAGGCCCATTTACAAAGTAGTGATCATTGACATATTCATGTAGACTACTTTACAAAATAGTGATCATTGAGATATTAATGTTGGCCCCTTTACAAAGTAGTGATCATTGACATATTCATGTAGGCCCCTTTACAAAGTAGTGATCATTGACATATTCATGTAGGCCCCTTTACAAATTACTGGTAGCAAGAATACATTGACACATTCATGTAGGACCCTTAGTAAATTATTGGTAGAAAGTATACTTTGATACATTAATGTTGACCCCTTTATTGATCCTATTTATTAATTGCCTTGACATTCAATTGTGATGTAATTTTACCAAATTCTTTTCTTTCCTCATTTTTGATTAATCTGTGCAATGGTGTGCCAAATGAAAATATAGATTGCTGTGGAGTTTTATAGTGGCATTCAGTTGGGTGAAGAAAAG
Source organism: Potamilus streckersoni (assembly GCA_016746295.1). Lineage (NCBI taxonomy): Eukaryota > Metazoa > Mollusca > Bivalvia > Unionida > Unionidae > Potamilus > Potamilus streckersoni. The sequence continues at coordinate 1,673,930 of JAEAOA010000546.1, read as the reverse complement.
CAGACATCTGTCTAAATCTTACCAGCACTTCATTATTTACAATATGAAACAATTTTATTGTACAAAATTATAGTAGGTTTACAATCTATCACATCACTTGTTTGACCTTTTTTTCATTCAAATACTTTAACATTGAATTTGTTGTATGTGTGTGGATGTGTTTATATAAGAATTTTGCAAAGAATATTTATTAATTAAATTGAAATAAAGTGAATTATTGCAATTTAAATCAACACTGCATTGTGTCTTTAAAAAATGACACCTGTAGCTGAAATAGTTGTTATTTAAACAGTTAGCCATATGCCTGTTCATATAGTTGGTATTTAAACAGTTGGCCATATGCCTGTTCGTATAGTTGGTATGGTGGCACTCACCAGTTATTATGTACTTTTGAGAGAGTGATGTATGTAAGGTGAAGTTGTTTGCATTTTAAACATGCACAGTGGAGAGAATGTTGGCATACCTATATGCCACTTTCATGTAATGTGGATGAAATTTCTTTGGATATTGTACTTTTGGAAATTTTAAATGATCTTAGGACACTGCTAACTAAAATGACTGCTCCCTTGTGCTCCAAAAATCAACCTAAATTTGTTTAAAGTATAACTAGTGAGGAAACCCAGGGAAACTCTTTTTCTTTAAAATTTTAATCCTATGCTAAATACGAAACTGTAGAGCGCCACCTTAAAAACAAATATAAACATTTATGCAATTACTTTTCTTATTTTCATATTATTATGTATGATGTTCTGAGTAAAATGGTACATTAACAATGATTTGTTTCATGAAAATAAGCTAATTATGCTTATTTTGCTCTAGCATGCATAATTTGCCATGAGGCATGTTTGGGTGAGTAGTGAACTTCATTATGGGGAAATTAGAAGTCTCAGAATATAGGAATAAAGTCAACTTAAATTGAAAAATGTTGCATTAAGTAAAAGAAATACATAGTGAAAATGTTTCATTTCATTTATTTGCAATGAAATTAAAAAATAAATGATAACAAATCAAATTTGCTTTCTTCCATATCAAAGAATTAGTTAATATTTTGCCCTTTGACCTTTGACCTTATGAACCTCACCTGTTATATCCCTTTCATAACTGTAAAATTTATTGTTGGCATCTCAGGAATAAATATGGCTAGTTTCATGTTCCTGTCTATCAGCATAACACTGGCTGCTATGTAGACAAAATGTAATGCGCATTTTTAAAATAGTTCACTTTTTATCATAAGGGGGTGCCTGTACCAGTTTAAGACTGACTCTAATAAATGCTGTTCTGAGGGGGGAAATACAGGACAATTATTACAAAGGACTGTTTTGATGCTTGCAACTTAAATATTTCAGCCATATAATCAAAATTAAATCATACAATAATAATACCTATATCCTCTTTATGGTGGCGCTCACCAGTTATTATGTACTTTTGAGAGAGTGATGAATGTAAGGTGAAGTTATTTGCATTTTAAACATACACAGTGGAGAGAATGTTGGCATACCTATATGCCACTTTCATGTAATGTGGTTGAAATTTCTTTGGATATTGTACTTTTGGAAATTTTAATGATCTTAGGACACTGCTAACTAAAATGACTGCTCCCTTATGCTCCAAAAATCAACCTAAATTTGTCTAAAGTACACTATTTTTGGCAGCAATTAAAATATGGAAAATGAATTTTGCCAAACTAGGTAATACCAGCTTCTAAAAGTGCAATGACTGAATTACCAAATACATAAAATGTAAAAAAAGTTATCGGCTCTTTTTTTTACAATTTACCTCTGAAGTTCGAGAAGTGAAATGAGCAAGTAGAGCTAGCACTTTTTGAAAGGTGCACATCTGGAGTAAGGCCAAGCTGCATACTCTCTAACCCATAGTACCCATCAATCATACATCAAAATAAAGGGAATTAAAGTTCTTTGAACAATACTTAAGATATACAAAGTCTCTTTTAAATAACCAGGATAACTAGTGAGGAAACCCAGGGAAACTCTTTTTCTTTAAAATTTTAACCCTATGCTAAATACGAAACTGTTGAGTGCCACCTATTTAAACAGTTGGCCATATGCCTGTTCATGTAGCTGGCATTTAAACAGTTGGCCATATTCCTGTTCATATAGTTGGTATTTAAACATTTGGACATATGTCTGTTCATATTGTTGGTATTTAAACAGTTGGCCATATGCCTGTTCACATGAGAATCACATATATAGCCATTAATTCTTTCCTCTGCTTGACTTGTTCAGAATTCATCAATAAATTATTATATCCTCTTCATAGACACTTGTTCATGAATAATTATCAGTAATTATCTCTAATTTGTTTTATACCTTGTTAGTGCCAATCATCCTTCAATTTTTGATGCGGAGACATGGTGAAGTTTTTATAATTTTGTTGAAAATTGTAACATTAGAATCTCTTTGATTCCAGTTAAGAAGTTTGGGACTGAATCAGTCTTGATGATGTAATTGAAGATTTCCTGTACAACAGTCTGGAGTTTAGTCAGTCTTTGTGGTTTAAATTGAAGGCTTCCTCTGCATTATTTTGTTATTGGGTCAATCTTCATTGTTTGATTGAAGACTTTTGAGGCATCAGTCTGAGTCAGTCTTCATGGTTTTTTTGTTGACTGGAATTTGTTAGTAAAACATGTGCCCCATAGGACTGAAGAAATTGACGTACTGAAAATCTCAGAAAAGTTTCTGGCTCAGACAACCTTAAGTTTACAAGGTGCTTGTTGGCAGGCATGTGGAGGGATACAGAGGTGGTTATCAGTTTGCAGTGCATGATGTTCTGCAATTTATATGCTCAGTGAACTCGCTACATTGCATATATTTGCACCATTATTGAACTCGCTACATTGCATATATTTGCACCATTATTGAACTCGCTACGTTGCATATATTTGCACCATTATTTGGCATTTCACCACATAATGCATACAATGCCTGAAATTTCATTCATCTATCAATCTTATAAATATTTATTTTGTAACTTCTCATTCACATTTCAATCATCAAGTCTGTATGTATAAAGAAATTCTCTGACCTATGACCTCTGACCTATGACCTTCTATGACCACAGGCAGTGGGCAGGTTGGCATTGTGCTGGGTAATGGAACTGCCTGGTGGACTTTGTTGTTCCATGAAATCTGCAGAATATTCTGTGGCTTTTTCATGGCTTGTTTAAATGGATGTTACTGATATCAGTGTGACCAGGTGGCAATTATTAGTGACATATAATTATCAAGATATTAGTTACAGGAGTAATTAGAATTATAAGGCTTTAATGATTGGTTAGGTGGATTTTTCTTAAAGTTTAATCATTACACTGATGTGCAGTGCATATCACCTGTTGTTGGTATGTTAATTACAGGAGAGGGATTCATATCCATTCTTTTGCACTTAATTACGGGGCCCCAAGTGGCCGAGTGGTCTAAAGCGCTGTCCGTTTCAGATCACTGCCATCTCACCTCTGTCTGCGTGGGTTCGAGTCTAGGATTCCGAGTCTAGGATTCGGCGAATGTGGATATGTGAGAAAGCATGCCAGTAGCTTCTCGTGGGTCGGTGGTTCTTTCCGGTGATTTTACGGTTTCTTCCTCCACCATTAATACTGGCCGCCATGAATAGCCTATCGTGTGCTGAAAAATGGCGTTAAGCCCAACAACAAACAAACAAACAAAGCACTTAATTACCTGGATAAAAATTTCCAGTAATTCAGGTGTGTAATAAATTATGACAAAACCACTCTAATTCCAACATCAAGCTCTCATTATTGTTATTTTAGTCAGACAGTTGAGCATTAGTTAGCCATTGTTGCTCATCTAATTGTTCTTCAGATCTTAATTAAAACCCTTCTGTATTTTATAATCTAAATGCATGCATCTAACTACATGAACAATTTTTGATGCATCTTTTTCATTTCTTTATTTACTGGCATAAGGCTATTTATATATAAAATAATTATAACACAGCTTCAAGAAAACATTCTATATTTTGTTTTTTAGTACTGCTGGTCATAGACATGAAGAACTGGTAAGATGGCCAGTCGACTGTCATCCATCATCTGTTTGCCTGCCATCCATCTATCAATTAGTACAACTTTGTACAATCATCGTCGAGTCTAGTTGGTCCAAAATGAATGGCCATTTTAAAAATCTTGTAAGCACAACTCCTGAATGGATGGTATTGTCAGCATATGGACACATTAAAACTTCGTGTTACCTGTAGTTGGTTTTCAAAGAAGTTGGTAGTAATGTTGCATACAACATGGCCTCCATTGCAGCCTTCTTGGACTCATGCAGTCACTACTCGTTTGGGACAGATGGTTATTTGGACATAGGGTTTTTATGCAGAGACTTGTAGCTAGTCCCAAATGAACTTGTATATATCTGACAGCCAATAATACCAGTGTCTTGAAAATATTGTCAATTCTATTCCATCAAAATTTGAAGTCATATTCATATGGCCTGGGTTTCACCTATTTGAAAACAATGTCATCCAGTATGGTTGCCACTGGTGGCCATCTTGAAGAAATTGTAAATGTAATTGCTACTCACTATGCAATTGACCCTATCAACTTGACTTATTGGTCCTAAAATGCAAATGGTGTTAGTCTTGAATTCAGTATATAGCCATTGTATCAGGCATCTTGATTATTGGTCAAGAAGGTTAGAGATGGTTTCAACAATTTGCAGCTTTATAGAAAAGATGGTCTTGTCCAGGGTTCCTGTAAATCCCTTTCAGCTAGCAAAGCATCAGTCCTTTCAGTGGAGTCTTCTTTTAATGTTGACTGTGATATTATGTTGTCATTTTTTTGAGAAAGCTTGAATCTCCCTATTGTGTTACAGTGATGTCAACCACCAAACCAAAGCAAAACCTCAAATCTCCAAAGGGCAAGTTAAAATTTTCCAGTGTACTTTCCATGGGGCAAGCTGATTTGAATAAAATTTGTCCACCTTGCCTATTTAATTGACTATAACAGATTCTAAGTCCAGAAAGTTTAAAATCCTGATCCCATCAACAAAATTCATAAATGGCTCAAATTCTAATTGGATTATCAGCTTATGGATGGGAATGCTATATATGCTTGCCAATAAGTCAGCTGCACATGCCCAGATCTTTCATCCCATAATGCACCAGCAAATTTGACTGTGCTGCAGTTTGTTAGAATTAATCAGTAGAAAAATCAACATAGACTATGATCTGCTTGTGCATTATGTAACAACAGATTATGATCTATGCTGTTTGCAGTAGGATTTAACTTATCTGGGAGTATATACAATATACCTACTAGATACAATACTAAATTACAATATTGTTGATAATATTGAAATTTTTGTTTCAGTTTGACATACAAGAAACACTTTGACAATTTTAAATGTTCATATTAAGGTTTTACATCAGAGCATTGTTTTTATTCTTGTAAAAAATGTGAAGAATTCCTTAAATTGAGGAAATTCAAATAGTTTCCCTAAATATATAATAGTATATCAGAAAAAAAAAATTATAATTATAAGATATAATAGAAATACTGATAACTGCTGAGAGTTCAGCAATAATTGTATTGTTTCTGACTTAGTGATGAGAAGGTTTATATTAAAGAATTTCAATTTATGGATCAGAATTTGATATCTTAATTGAAAATGGGGCCAGGCTTGTTATAACAGTACCATCATTTAATTCAAGACGAGTGATCTTTCAGAACAAATAGTATCATAAGTCATAACAGTATGTACTGGTAATCATTATTTCTGTACATTAAAAACTTGGTCTCTAAACACAAGTGATATTTAGGTACTTTTACAGCCTTAAGTATTTTTACAGCCTTGTATTGTAGTTTTATTTGGTTTATATTCTTAAAAAAGGTAATTAAAATTTTTTGTGTCCTTTGTTTTATTCACTTCAGCATTAAGAAGTTAGTGTTAGGACTGGTCAGCCTGCTGTCAGGATAATGTGACTGGGTGGGACATCATGCTACATGTCTGCAGCATGATGCCCCAGTACTAGACATCACTATAAACTTCCACACTGCAGACATTGTAGCAATATGACTGAAAAACTGTTAAAGCTACTTTAAAAATCATAATCACATCATATCTTCCTGTTTTATGATTTTAAGTCATTCATGGTCCTATTAAAATAATCTGGTCTTTTTATTTGTGTTATCTTTGCAGACATGTCATTACCATTTACATATTTTTATGGAAAATATATGTGAAACACTATCACTTCATGGACTAGGTTGGGGACCGTAGTGTACATATTACGTCGTGTCTACTAGTATATACTCTGGCACAGAACCTTTAATTTTTTATTGATTTCATGCAATAACTCTCCTTTATTTTCCTGGAAGAATTGCTCCAAGATTTAAAAAAAAAAGTTATTTAGACTTGAAATTGAATATGTACATAATAAATGACAGTGACAGGAAAAACTAAAGATCTTGTAAATTAGTTTGGACATTTATATTTTTTCTGCATGAAGTTATTAAATGAAAATAACATCTGAATTGAATATGTTTAACAATTTACATCTATTTATATTATTTTCCATCATTATGGAGCAAAACTTCCAATGACACTGTTTGTTTACATAGATGTGACTGTGGTGAGAAAGTAGGCATAACAACCTATTGTCTGCCACTCAACAATAGTGATTGGGCTCTCCCTGATGTCAAGCTATTGGAAATGGCTACTGGTACCATATAGATATGTGCAATGAATGCTGTCAGGCTATTGTAAATGGTACCAGTACCATGTCGATGACATATGCTTTTTAATGATGTCAGGCTGTTGTAAATAGGTACTGATACAATATTGATGTCATGCACTTTGTGTGATGTCAGGCTATTGTAAGTGGGTAGTGATAATTTATAGACATAAAAAATACATGCTGCATTATGTAAGGATTTTATAAGTGGGTAAAGGTACCATATCAATGTCATGTGCATTGAATGATGTCAGGCTTTTTGTAAATGGGCACTCATATCAATGTCATGTGCTTTGAATGATGTCAGGCTTTTTGCAAGTGGGCATTCCTACTTTATAGATCTATTAATGTCATGGACTTTGAATGATGTCAGGCTATTGTAATTATGTACTGATACCTTATAGATGTCCAAAAACACATGCTGCATGATGCCAGTCTATTATAATTGTGTATTGAAAACTTGATGGATGTCCCAAAAGCACATGCTGCATGATGTCAGTCTATTGTAATTATGTACTGACCACCTTATAGATGTCCAAAAATACATGCTGCATGATGTCAGTCTATTGCAAGTGTCAGCCTTATAGATGTCCAAAAATACATGCTGCATGATGTCAGTCTATTGTAATTATGTACTGATACCTTATAGATGTACACAAATATATGCTGTGTGATGTCAGTCTATTATAATTGTATACTAATACCTAATAGATGTCCAAAAACACATGCTGTGTGATGTCAGTCTATTGTAATTGTGTACTAATACCTTATAGATGTCCAAAAATACATGCTGTGTGATGTCAGTCTATTGCAATTGTGTAATAATACCTTATAGATGTCCAAAAACAAAGGCTGCATGATATGAGGCTGTTGTAATTCTGTACTGTTACCTTATAGATGTACAAAAATATATGCTGTGTGATGTCAGTCTATTGCAAGTGTGTAATAATACCTTAGAGATGTCTAAAAACACATGCTGCATGATGTCAGTCTATTGTAATTGTGTACTAATACCTTATAGATCAACACAAATATATGCTGTGTGATGTCAGTCTATTGCAAGTGTGTACTGATACATTGCATATGTCCAAAAAAACATGCTGTGTGATGTCAGGCTATTGTAATTGTGTACTAATACCTTATAGATGTCTAAAAACACATGCTGTGTGATGTCAGTCTATTGTAATTGTGTACTGATACCTTATAGATGTCCAAAAACACATGCTGCATGATGTCAGTCTATTGTAATTGTGTACTAATACCTTATAGATATCCAAAAATACATGCTGCATGATGTCTGCCTATTGTAATTATCTACTGGTACCTTATAGATGTCCAAACACACATGCTGCATGATGCCAGTCTATTGTAATTGTGTAATAATACCTTATAGATGTCCAAAACACATGCTGCATGATGCCAGTCAATTGTAATTGTGCACTGTTGCCTTATAGATGTCCAAAAACACATGCTGCATGAGGCCAGTCTATTGCAATTGTGTAATAATACCTTATAGATGTCCAAAACACATGCTGCATGATGACAGTCTATTGTAATTGTGTACTGTTACCTTATAGATGTCCAAAAACACATGCTGCATGATGTCAGTCTATTGTAATTGTGTACTAATACCTTATAGATGTCTAAAAATATATGCTGTGTGATGTCAGGCTATTGCAAGTGTGTACTGATACCTTATAGATGTCCAAAAATACATGTTGTGTGATGTCAGTCTATTGCAAGTGTGTACTGATATCTTATAGATGTCCAGATATACATGCTGTGTGATGTCAGGCTATTGGAAGTGTGTACTGATACCTTATAGATGTCCAAAAATACATGCTGTGTGATGTCTCTCTATTGCAAGTGTGTACTAATACTTTATAGATGTCTAAAAGCACATGCTGTGTGATGTCAGTCTAGTGTAATTGTGTACTGATACCTTATAGATGTCCAAAAACACATGCTGCATGATGACAGTCTATTCTAATTGTGTACTAACACCTTATAGATGTCCAAAAATACATGCTACATGATGTCCCTCTATTGTAATTATGTAATGGTACCTTATAGATATCCAAAAATACATGCTGCATGATGTCAGTCTATTGTAATTGTGTACTGTTACCTTATAGATGTCCAAAAATACATGCTGCATGATGTCAGTCTATTGTAATTGTGTACTGTTACCTTATAGATGTCCAAAAACACATGTTGCATGATGTTAGTCTATTGTAATTGTGTAATAATACATTATAGATGTCTAACAGCACATGCTGCATGATGTCAGTCTATTGTAATTGTGTACTGTTACCTTATAGATGTCCAAAAACACATGCTGCATGATGTCAGTCTATTGTAATTGTGTACTAATACCTTATAGATGTCCAAAAATATATGCTGTGTGATGTCAGGCTATTGTAAGTGTGTACTGATACCTTATAGATGTCCAAAAATACATGTTGTGTGATGTCAGGCTATTGCAAATGTGTACTGATACCTTATAGATTTCCAAAAATACATGCTGTGTGATGTCAGTCTATTGCAAATGTGTATTCATACCTTATAGATCTCCAGAAATACATGCTGTGTGATGTCAGGCTATTGCAAGTGTGTACTGATACTTTATAGATGTCCAAAAATACATGCTGTGTGATGTCAGTCTATTGCAAGTGTGTACTGATACCTTGTAGATGTCCAAAACTACATGCTGTGTGATGTCAGTCTATTGTAATTGTGTACTAATACCTTATTGATGTCTAAAAACACATGTTGTGTGATGTCAGTCTATTGTAATTGTGTACTGATACCTTATAGATGTCCAAATATTACATGCTGCATGATGTCAATTGTAATTGTGTACTGTTACCTTATAGATGTCCAAAAACATGCTTCATGATGTCAGTCTATTGTAATTGTGTACTGTTACCTTATAGATGTCCAAAAACACATGCTGCATGATGTCAGTCTATTGTAATTGTGTACTAATACTTTATAGATGTCCAGCAATATATGCTGTGTGATGTCAGGCTATTGCAATTGTGTAATAATACCTTATAGACATCCAAAAACACATGCTGTGTGATGTCAGTCTATTGCAATTGTGTTATAATTCCTTGTAGATGTCCAAGAACACATGCTGCATGATATAAGGCTATTGTAATTGTGTACTAATACCTTATAGATGTCCAAAAACACAAGCTGCATGATATAAGGCTATTGTAATTGTGTACTAATACCTTATAGATGTCCAAAAGAACATGCTGTGTGATGTCACTATATTGTAATTTTGTAATAATACTTTATAGATGTCCAAAGGCACATGTTGCATGATATGAGGCTATTGTAATTGAGTACTAATACCTTATAGATGTCCAAAAATATATGCTGTGTGATGTCAGTCTATTGCAAGTGTGTATTGATGCCTTATAGATGTCCAAAAAAACATGCTGCATGATGTCAGTCTATTGTAATTATATACTAATACCTTATAGATGTCCAAAAATATATGCTGTGTGATGTCAGTCTATTGTAATTGTGTACTAATACCTTATAGATGTCCAAAAATACATTCTGCATGATGTCAATTGTAATTGTGTACTGTTAGCTTATAGATGTCCAAAAACACATGCTTCATGATGCCAGTCTGTTGTAATTGTGTACTGTTACCTTATAGATGTCCAAAAACACATGCTGCATGATGTCAGTCTATTGTAATTGTGTACTAATACCTTATAGATGTCCAGAAATATATGCTGTGTGATGTCAGGCTATTGCAATTGTGTAATAATACCTTATAGACGTCCAAAAACACATGCTTTGTGATGTCAGTCTATTGCAATTGTGTAATAATACCTTATAGATGTCCAAAAACACATGCTGCATGATATAAGGCTATTGTAATTGTTTACTAATACCTTATAGATGTCCAAAAACACATGCTGCATGATATAAGGCTATTGTAATTGTGTACTAATACCTTATAGATGTCCAAAAATACATGCTGTGTGATGTCAGTCTATTGCAAGTGTGTACTGATATCTTATAGATGTCCAGAAATTCATGCTGTGTGATGTCAGGCTATTGGAAGTGTGTACTGATACCTTATAGATGTCCAAAAATACATGCTGTGTGATGTCAGTCTATTACAAGTGTGTACTGATATCTTATAGATGTCCATAAATACATGCTGTGTGATGTCAGGCTATTGTAATTGTGTACTAATACTTTATAGATGTCTAAAAACACATGCTTTATGATGTCAGTCTATTGTAATTGTGTACTGATACCTTATAGATGTCCAAAAACACATGCTGTGTGATGTCAGGCTATTGCAAGTGTGTACTGATACCTTATAGATGTCCAAAAATACATGCTGCATGATGTCTCTCTATTGTAATTATGTACTTCCTCCTTATAGATGTCCCAAAACACATGTTGCATGATGTCAGTCTATTGTAATTGTGTACCATTACCTTATAGATGTCCAAAAACACATGCTGCATGAAGTCAGTCTATTGTAATTGTGTAATAATACATTATAGATGTCTATCACCACATGCTGCATGTTGTCAGTCTATTGTAATTGTGTACTGTTACCTTAAAGATGTCCAAAAAACACATGCTGCATGATGTCAGTCTATTGTAAGTGTGTACTAATACCTTAAAGATGTCCAAAAATACATGTTGTGTGATGTCAGATTATTGCATGTGTGTACTGATACCTTATAGATTTCCAAATATACATGCTGTGTGATGTCAGTCTATTGCAAGTGTGTATTCATACCTTATAGATCTCCAGAAATACATGCTGTGTGATGTCAGGCTATTACAAGTGTGTACTGATACCTTATAGATGTCCAAAAATACATGCTGTGTGATGTCAGTCTATTGCAAGTGTGTACTGATACCTTGTAGATGTCCAAAACTACATGCTGTGTGATGTCAGGCTATTGTAATTGTGTACTAATACCTTCTAGATGTCTAAACACACATGCTGTGTAATGTTAGTCTATTGTAATTTTGTACTGATACCTTATAGATGTCCAAATATTAGATGCTGCTTGATGTCAGTCTATTGTAATTGTGTACTAATACCTTATAGATGTCCAAAAATACATGCTGCATGATGTCAATTGTAATTGTGTACTGTTACCTTATAGATGTCCAAAAACACATTCTGCATGATGGCAGTCTATTGTAATTGTGTACTAATACCTTATAGATGTCCAAAAACAAATGCTGCATGATGTCAGTCTATTGCTATTGTGTACTTTTACCTTATAGATGTCCAAAAACACATGCTGCATGATCTTATTCTATTGAAATTGTGTACTAATACCTTATAGATGTCCAAATATATATGCTGTGTGATGTCAGACTATTGCAAGTGTGTACTGATACCTTATAGATGTCCAAAAATACATGTGTGATGTCAGGCTATTGTAATTGTGTACTGTAACCTTATAGATGTCCAAAAATACATGGTGTGCAATGTCATGCTATTGCAAGTGTGTACTAATACCTTATCGATGTCCAGAAATACATGCTGTGTGATGTCAGGCTATTGGAAGTGTGTACTGATACCTTATAGGTGTCCAAAAATACATACTGTGTGATGTCAGTCGATTGCAAGTGTGTACTGGTACCTTCTAGATGTCCAAAAATACATGCTGTGTGATTTCAGGCTATTGTAATTGTGTACTAATACCTTATAGATGTCTAAAACCACATGCTGTGTGATGTCAGTCTATTGTAATTGTTACTGATACCATATAGATGTCATAGAACACATCCTGCATGATGTCAGTCTATTGTAATTGTGTACTAATACCTTATAGATGTCCAGAAATACATGCTGCATGATGTCCATCTAATGTAACTAATTACTAGTACCTTATAGATGTCCAAACATACATGCTGCATGATGTCAATTGTAATTTTGTACAGTTACCTTAAAGATGTCCAAAAACACATGCTGCATGATGTCAGTCTATTGTAATTGTGTACTAATACCTTATAGATGTCCCAAAATATATGCTGTGTGATGTCAGGCTATTGCAAGTGTGTAATAATACCTTATAGATGTCCAAAAACACATGCTATATGATGTCACTCTATTGTCATTTTGTAATAATACCTTATAGTTGTCCAAAGGCACATGCTGAATGATATGAGGCTATTGTAATTGTGTACTAATACCTTAAAGATGTCCAAAAATACATGCTGCATGATGTCAGTCTATTGTAATTATGTACTGTTACCTTATAGATGTCCAAAAGAACATGCTGTGTGATGTCACTATATTGTAATTTTAATAATACGTTATAGATGTCCAAAGGCACATGCTGCATGATACGAGGCTATTGTAATTGAGTACTAATACCTTAAAGATGTCCAAAAATATATGCTGTGTGATGTCAGTCTATTGCAAGTGTGTACTGATGCCTTATAGATGTCCAAAAATACATGCTGCATGATGTCAATTGTAATTGTGTACTGTTACCTTATAGATGTCCAAAAACACATGCTTCATGATGTCAGTCTATTGTAATTGTGTACTGTTACCTTATAGATGTCCAAAAACACATGCTGCATGATGTCAGTCTATTGTAATTGTGTACTAATACCTTATAGATGTCCAAAAATATATGCTGTGTGATGTCAGGCTATTGCAATTGTGTAATAATGCCTTATAGATGTCCAAAAACACATGTTGTGTGATGTCAGTCTATTGTAATTGTTTACTAATACCTTATAGATGTCCAAAAATATATGCTGTGTGATGTCAGGCTATTGTAAGTGTGTACTGATACCTGTCCAAAAATACATGCTCTGTGATGTCAGGCTATTGCAGGTATGTACTGATACTTTATAGATGTCCAAAAATACATGCTGTGTGATGTCAGTCTATTGTAATTGTGCACTAATAACTTATAGATGTACAAAAATACATACTGCGTGATGTCAGTCTATTGGAAGTGTGTACTAATATCTTATAGATGTCAAAAAATACATGCTGTGCGATGTCTGTCTATTGCAAGTGTGTACTGATACCTTATAGATGTCCAGAAATACATGCTGTGTGATATCAGGCTATTGAAGGTGTGTACTGATACCTTATCGATGTCCAGAAATACATGCTGTGTGATGTCAGGCTATTGCAAGTGTGTACTGATACCTTACAGATGTCCATAAATACATCCTGTGTGATTTCAGGCTAGTTTGATTGTGTACTAATACCTTATAGATGTCTAAAAACACATGCTGCATGATGTCAGTCTATTGTAATTGTGTACTAATACCTTATAGATGTCCAAAAATACATGCTGTGTGATGTCAGTCTATTGTAATTGTGTACTGATACCTTATTGATGTCTAAAAACACATGCTGTGTGATGTCATTCTATTGTAATTGTGTACTAATACCTTATAGATGTCCAAAAATACATGCTGTGTGATGTCAGTCTATTGTAATTGTGCACTAATACCTTTTAGATGTCCAAAAACACATGCTGTGTGATGTCAGTCTATTGCAATTGTGTAATAATACCTTATAGATGTCCAAAAACACATGCTGCATGATATAAGGCTATTGTAATTGTGTACTAATACCTTATAGATGTCCAAAAATACTTGCTGTGTGATTTCACTGTATTGTAATTTTGTAATAATACCTTATAGATGTCCAAAGACACATGCTGCATGATACGAGGCTATTGTAATTGTGTACTAATACCTTATAGATGTACAAAAATACATGCTGCATGATGTCAGTCTATTGTAATTGTGTACTGTTACCTTATAGATGTCCAAAAAAACATGGTGCATTATGTCAGACTATTGTAATTGTGTACTGTTAACTTATAGATGTCCAAAAACACATGCTGCATGATGTCAGTCTCTTGTAATTGTTTACTAATATCTTATAGATGTCCAAAAATATATGCTGTGTGATTTCAGGCTATTGCAAGTGTGTACTGATACTTTACAGATGTCCAAAAATACATGCTGTGTGATGTCAGTCTATTGCAAGTGTATACTGATACCTTGTAGATGTCCAAACCTACATGCTGTGTGATGTCAGTCTATTGTAATTGTGTACTGATACCTTATTGATGTCTAAAAACACATGCTGTGTGATGTCATTCTATTGTAATTGTGTACTAATACCTTATAGATGTCCAAAAATACATGCTGTGTGATGTCAGTCTATTGTAATTGTGCACTAATACCTTATAGATGTACAAAAATACATACTGCATGATGTCAGTCTATTGTAATTGTGTACTAATATCTTATAGATGTCCAAAAATACATGCTGCTTGATGTCCATCTATTGTAATTGTGTACTAATACCTTATTGATGTCCAAAAATATATGCTGCATGACGTCTGTCTATTGTAGTTGTGTAGTAATACCTTATAGATGTCCAAATATTACATGCTGCATGATGTCAGTCTATTGTAATTGTGTAATAATACCTTAAAGATGTCCAAAAATACATGCTGCATGATGTCCATCTATTGTAATTGTGTACTGGTACCTTATATATGTCCAAAAATACATGCTGCATGATGTCCATCTATTGTAATTGTGTAATAATACCTTATAGATGTCCAAAAACACATGCTGCATGATGTCAGTCTATTGTAATTGTGTACTGTTACCTTATAGATGTCCAAAAACACATGCTGCATGAAGTCAGTCTATTGTAATTGTGTAATAATACATTATAGATGTCTAACACCACATGCTGCATGTTGTCAGTCTATTGTAATTGTGTACTGTTACCTTATAGGTGTCCCAAAAACACATGCTGCATGATGTCAGTCTATTGTAAGTGTGTACTAATACCTTATAGATGTCCAAAATACATGTTGTGTGATGTCAGGCTATTGCATGTGTGTACTAATACCTTATAGATGTCCAAAAATACATGCCATGCTTCATGATATGAGGCTATTGTAATTGTGTACTAATACCTTATAGATGTCCAAAAACACATGCTGTGTGATGTCAGTCTATTGCAAGTGTGTACTGATACCTTATAGATGTCCAAAAACACATGCTGCATGATGTCAGTCTATTGTAATTGTGTACTAATACCTTATAGATGTCCAAAAATACCTGCTGTATGATGTCAGTCTATTGTAATTGTGTACTGATACCTTATAGATGTCCCAATAACACATGCTGTATGATGTCAGGCTATTGTAATTGTGTACTGATACCTTATAGATGTAATACAATAAATGCTGCTTGATGGAGACAGTGTAAATTGTGAAACAATATATTCTGACACTGAAACAATTCATGAAATTTTGAAAACTGATTCAGAAATTTAAATTCTGGTTGAATCTTTTAATGACTTCTGTTATACACTAGGTCAACATGTATACTTTCATTTCAAGAACAAAAATGGCTTGAAACTTGAGATTGGTTTAAAAAGTTTCAGATTCTCGAACATAATAATTATGACACATCCAAAATAAAACTCATTAAATTTTTATGTCCAGACATGGTGTAGAATAATTTATCCGTTTATTTATTTCATTCTTTGAGGATCGCTGCATGATTTCAGATTGGTATGGTTGTATTTTCTATCAGTAAATTCAATGCCATTGATGGCTCTGTTGTTAAACAGCTGAACATTATCACAGCATTTAATGATGAGGCCCTCATTGCGAACATGATAAAACTTGGGGATACCTTTAATGTTTAGCTTTACATTTATTTTACTATTATAAAGTTCAATGTGTATCACTGTTGTTGACTTCAAGTGGGCGCCCTATGTACTTTAAAGTGCTCACCATTACAGATCACTGACATCTCACCTCTGTGTCCATTCAAGCCCCAGGTTCAACCAATATGGGTATGTGAGAAAGCTTGACAGTAGCTTCCCTTGGGTTGGTGGCTCTGTCCATGGTTTTCATGTGTTCTTTCTCCACCTTTTATACTGGCCACCATGTATAGCAATGTATAGCCTATCTTGTGCTGAAAAATGGTGTTGAACCCTATAACAACCAATACCAACAACTTTAAGTGACATAATCACTGGCTTAAAGTTATATGGTCTCTTTTAGGAAATAATTACCATTTTTTTTACAGACGTAACTTTTTTTCTGACATTGAATTTTTTACCATATACTCAATTGCTTGCACAGTGATCAAAAAATCCATAAAATAGAAATTTGCAAACTAATAATTTACATGTTTAAAATAAAAAGTAAATAAAAATAAATAAATAAATAAATTTATGCTGCTTATCTAGAACACTGACCATCCAGAAAAATCAGTTATTTATTTTTTTTTACATTTTATATACATGAGAATGATATTGAGAGTCTTCAAACATTTTGTTTTATTAAAGAATCAACTGATTTATGATCAGAAGTTTTTACACAGGATTACTCATCGCTCCCCCCAATATATTTGACATAATATGTTAGGAAAAATATGGGCAATATGGTTATTTTTAGATTGCCTGATGACAAGGCTAAGTAAGCATCTGGTATAGCCATGTATGTGGTGAACATGATTCTGTCTTTCAACATTGGAGTATCAAACTTGACAAAAATTGCTGTATCAGCAATTTTAACTTGGCATAAAAATGTGTTGCTTAGGACATGCTCTGCCAAAATTATGTTCTGGATTATACCCATATTAATGGTGTGGCTTCCATAAAACAAATAACTATAAATAAGAGTATTTTAAACTTCTTTTGAACTGCTCAACAGTTTTTGATCAAACTTGGTAGTAATAATTTTTATCAAATTTTTGTCTTAATTGGTGTCTTAAAAATCTGCAGTCAAGTAGAGATCATGTCTTCTCTCGAGGCTGACCCATTTTTGAATAAACTTTGTAGAAATTTTATTTTGACACGATTAATCAAAACAGTCTAGGGTAGGCTTTTCTGATAGTGG
Source organism: Potamilus streckersoni (assembly GCA_016746295.1). Taxonomy (NCBI): domain Eukaryota; kingdom Metazoa; phylum Mollusca; class Bivalvia; order Unionida; family Unionidae; genus Potamilus; species Potamilus streckersoni. Next base: position 1,656,301 of record JAEAOA010000546.1, on the reverse strand, counting down.
TGTGAATTCCATATGTAACTATACGAAAAACCTATTTTGACTTTTACCAGAATGGTTGTCAGTTTTGATTAAATTTATATATGGTGACTTCCCTAGAAACAATATAAATTCCTTTTGCAGTCATTTGGAAAACCTAGTTTAGATTCTGTTCCATAGTGATTAGACTAATTTTGGAAAAAAATTTGTAGGACTGTTTTTTTTTTAGGAACCAAATAGATAACCCACTTTCTAGTACTCCTTGAAAACTATTTCACTTAATACCATGAAGGAATTTTTTTGGCAAAGAGCAAATTTTCTTGGCTGATTATGTTCAGACCTTATTTTAAAATAATTTTATTTATATATGGATAATTTGGAATATAAATGCATCTACATGCTGATAAGACAGATATACTGAGACAAAAACCACTTTCAGAAAAATTGTGGAGTAGCATGCCTGGAAACTGAAATGTGCTTGATACGTTGCACATATGATCAAAGAGGTGAAAATTGGAAGATCCACATTGGGAGATCCACATTTCCTTATTCATGAGCTCTTTGAGACTGATATAATTAATAATATAAGCTTAGAATTATATTAATCATCTCTGGAAAAAAAGTTCAAATGTAAAAGCAATAGAAAACGATGTCACTATTTATTACTGAGATAGGTATTACAGCAAGTGAATGAATCTCAAAGAGCTTGTTTTATATCTGTATGGTGGATAAGGCGAATGAAAAATATGTGTGTTCGGGTTACCTGACCAACCCATTTTTTAACTGTAGATCCATAATTTTATTTTTGAAGTTGTAACTATGATCAAAGCTAATTTCACGATGCAAATGATGATTTTTTTTTTCTAGTATATTTTTTATATAAATCCATCTGAATCCCTCCAAAACATTTGTACTAATCAACATACCCAAAAATTGTTTTCTCTGTGACGAGAACTGCACATTTTCTTTATCAGGTCTACCACTAAAATACCTGCACCCAGTCATATATTAGTCACATATACTGGCATTGATTTCAGTGCATAATAATGCATTTTGAAGAAAAAAAAAACAAAGCTTTTTTCATGTGCTATATATATTAAATTTTATTGCTGTTAGTTTTATAAGTACTGATTTTCATAAACTGGAAATGGTACACAGCTGGGTGTTTGTTTTAGTCTTATTAATAGCGAAGGTGATAAATAAATTATTAGATGCTGACTTTCATTTTATTAGTTTGTTTCTTAAGGTGGACCATTGTTCTGCTTTTACAATATTGAATGTTTACTAATTACAGTTAGGTAACAATTTAATGCAAATGCTGTTATATTGACGTCAGTGACTTGAAGAATATTTAAAAGTTTTCCCAAATTTTAACAGCTGAAATTATATATTTGACTTTTGTCATTTATATGCTTTTGGTTTTTGTATATAATATTGTTGGATAAAATTTTAGTCAGAAAAATGTATTTTTTTACCCTCCAAAGACATACAGTATGGCAGTTTATAGTCATGTTTAGCGCTGATGCATCATGCTGCAGACATGCAGCAACATGTCCCAATTGGTCATATTATCCTGACACCTGGCTGACCAGTCCTAACACTAACATCTTAATGCAGGGCACCAACCAAGGCAACCTCATGCATCTGAGGTGGATACTCAAACCACTTAAGCTACCAGATTAGTATAAGCACCTTGTAATTCTAATGAATAATTTCAATAAATAGATCATTTCAATTAAATATGAATAAAGATGAACTTAAAGATAGGAATGGATAATTCTGATGTAAACAACACTAGTATAAAATCCTAATAAACCTTAAAAAAAACTTGTATGCGGATATTTTAATGGAAGTCTCCATCAAACTGTAAACAAAATTCTTCTATTGACTAGTCTCAGGTCAGAGTCAAGGCTGTATCTTGAACTCAAAACCAAGTAAACATGTTTACAAAAGAATGAAATGAATCATGTAATTCCAAACTCCTACCCTCAATTTTGGACATTCAATCACACAGTTCAAATTATATACACAAAATATAGGAATATTTCATAGGACATTGTCTATCAGGATTTTCTGGATGATCCCACTGTGGCTCAGCAACTGGGCATGACATGTGTTTTTGATTTCTCCAGACTGGTCTTGCAAGTTTTGATCAAACTTAGTAGAAATACTTTGAATACGCTGAACCAGACTAATGTTTCATGTTTCATCCCTAGTTATAGTATGGCCTCCATAGCAACCAGGTGGAAAACTAAATGAAATTGGCTATTATTAATTATGAAAAATTTATCATATAGTTATATTTTGTTCAAATTTGCCTAAACGTATCAGATCAAATTTTATCCATTGAACCTTTTTATGTACTCTAGCAAAATTATTGTCCAGCATGGCTCCCCTAATAGTGGTGTTGCTACCATAGCAACCAGATAGAAATCCTGTTTTTTAATTATTCTCTGGAATGGCTCAAACTGTTTATATGGCAGTAGTTATCCCTATTATAAAACAATATTTGGAGTGGCTTCCTGGCTGTGTAGCTTTCATAGCAACCAAGTGGAACACCTACAGACTATACTTGTTTACCATCAATTATGACTATTGTTACTAACATAGAAATCACTTTTGTAAAGCATATAATGACTTTCTGTTAAAACTTCCAGACCATATGAGATAAAATTTGAAGGAAATATTTTATCATTAACACCTTTCACATTTCTACCAAAGATTTCAATACACCATTTATTCTAATTGACATTGCTTAAACAACAAAGTTAAAAAGACATTCCAATGCCACCAGGTCCAACAAAATAGCTGGAAATTATTATGACATTGGTGTATTTCAACCAAAGGCACCTACTTTATTACAACATATACTATATTCACCTTTAGACCAAATTGCATCAGGTGAGCAACATAAATCAAATTTTGCCTCTAGTCTAATGTAATAATGTAATATGGTTATTCCATAGTTTTGCCAAAGTTTTACCACTTACTTGTGAACTTTTTCATCTTATTTCATGTCTTAATTAAAAAATCCTACAAGTGTGAAAAATCTTTGACAGTTGAATTTCAGCAGGTGCAAGAAAAGTAATGAATTCATGATACTTTTTTGGGTGAAATGAGAGCTCTATACTGATGCTTCCAGTATTTATGAAGTTTGAAACAGCACTTGATTTTAATTTATTTAAATTCAACCCATTTTATGTTGCAGATTGTAAATATGACAAGTAAGTTCAAGATACAGCCATAAAAAATAGATGTGTAACTTCAGAAAGCGATTCCTTATCCTGTGAAGGACAGCAATGGCTGGCTGGCACAGCCTCTCAGGTTACCTGCATTATAAATCTGGAGGAGGTAGGTGTAGTAATTTTTGTCTTGTGGAAAATAATGTACACTTACTGTGATTTACCTTCATGGTTAAAGTTTACCACATTTACATGTGAAAGCATAAGTCACTCATACATGCTGTATCTCTCAAATACCATATTCAGTTCCAGTGTACTTAATTTTGACTGTAAGATAAAAAAACTTCCAACAAAATGTTTGGTTATTAGTAGTTTTAGTTATGGAACAGGTACTGAATTAATGGCTTCAACACTGTAACAGTTAAGGCTTCACTGTTTATATGTGTAAATGGCTTTATGTATCTTACACATTTACAAAATCATAAACATGGACATAGTATGTTTTCTGTCAGTATCTATGCATGCCCAGGCAGTGTGTATGGTTACATTACAAGTTTTTCATGATGTATAAATAAGCAACAGTATGGGGAAATGTCACAACCATCTCTAGGATGTTTGACTTAAATAATCAATATATCCAATACATATTGAATCCTGTCTTAAAATGAGGTGCAAGATGCAAAACCATTGAAATAATCAAAATGGATCAATGTATGCACATTTCCAATGGCCTCCATATGGATAGTTGTCACGTGTAAACCCAGTATGCAGATAATAGGAAAGGTTGAGTCATGAATAGGCATTGTTTTGGTTATTGTGTCCAATGTACATGAAAATTTTGGTTTAAGATTGTAGTTTCAAACAATGCTTCTCCAGGGGAAGCAAAAGATGTGTTTTGTTTTATTCACAAAAGGGATCAAATAATCAGATTCATAGAAATGCAGAATCAAATGATCTGATTCATAGAAATGCTTAACATAGTAACACTAATGATATACATTTTGTTAGAAATCTTCCTTAAACTGAAGAATAATTAGCATATCATTAAGTTACAGTAGTTTTTGTAATAATATAGCTGGAAGTGAGTTTTGCTTATTATTGCCTTGACTATCTGTTATGTAGAACTCTTGTAAATGGTGGGCATTTATTTTATCCAATAATTTGTATTTTTGTCTTGTAATTAAAATTAAGATTTTTAACTTAATTTGAAGTATTGTCATTTCTATTTAAGAAATTAAAGCTTGTTTATGTTGAAAATAATGTTGTTTAATGGAAGAATTACTAAGGAAACTGGAAGAGACTTCCCTTTGCTGCACAGTGTCATTTGCTACACAATGAAGTTTTTATCACAGATTGTTTTGGCATGGCTTTTGATGATAGCTATGTCAAACATTGTTTGCATGCAGTTTTTTTATTTCATTGCTTCTAACAAATACATTCACAGAATCTGGAATAAGAGCTTGTAACCAGTTTTTTGGATGGCTTTAACCAGGCTTTGTGGACAACTTTAACCAGATTTTTTATATGGCTTTAGTCAGTCTTTTTTATAGATGGCTTTAACCAGCTTTTGTAGATGGCTTTAACCAGGCTTTGTGGATGGCATTAACCACACTTTGTGGATATCTTTAACCAGATTTTGTAGATGACTTTAACCAGGCTTTGTGGATGTCTTTAACTAGATTTTGTAGATAGCTTTAACCAGGCTTTGTAGATGGCTTTAACCATGCCTTGTGGATGCTTTAACCAGATTTTGTAAATGGCTTTAACCAGGCTTTTTGAATGAATTTAACAAAGCTTTAAGGATGACTTTAACCAGTCTTTGTGGATGGCCATAGCTAGGCTTTGTGGATGGCTTTAGCCAAGTTTTTGTGGATGGCTTTAACCAGGATTTTGTGGATGGCTTTAACCATATTCTGTAGATGGTCTTAACCAGGCTTTGTACATGGCTTTAACCAGGAATTTGTGAATGGCTTTCACCAGGTTTTGTGGATGACTTGCATTCAAGTTAGAAAGAAGCCTATCAAGTTTGAATTCAAAAGATCAAAGAATAAATATTCTTTCTGCACAGTACATTAGTTCCTCACACATTATCCTGGACCAAACTTTGAGGATGCCTTGTAGGAAGAGTAAGGTAGGTGCCGGATGATTTGGGGGCACAAGGTCAGATTATAAAGGTCACTGTGACTGAAAAATGGTTTCTGCATCAGGAATGTGCAAGTTATTGGCTGGCTTACTTTTTCAGTAAGAAAGAGATCAATTGATTTCGATATGGAAAAGTAAAGGGTGAAGGTCATGGGGAGAAAAATGAAAATGTTTTTTTATTTGCATGTAGCTTGAGTAAAGTTTGGAAAGTATGAAAGCAGCCCACTGTTGTTTTGGGGGTCAAAAGGTCAAAAGTCAAGGTCATTGTTATTCACAGACACATGAGTTTTGCCTAACTTTTATTTTATATGAAAGAAATTAATTCATAAAATCATGTTGAAACTTCATATAATGCATGTACTTTTGTCCACCAGGACTAAACAAATCATGATTTAAGATTTAAGTTTCAGAATTGACAAATGATGAGATCATTGCATCATAGAATTTGTAGGCCCTTACACAGCTGTCAAGTCTTCAAGCTAACATGCTCTGGCAGTCAAACCTTTTGATCTTTAGCTGCTTTATATATATATAAATATTATATTTGTTATTGGACTGTAACCAGCATTACAATAAAGAGGAATATTTTCATTTTTAGTTCTTATGATAAAGTACTTTTAGCAGAAGGATTCCTGCCACCATTTTTCTAAGTAACATTATCCATTGGTTAGATAGATATGTAATTAATTTAAGTTTCAAATGGAATTGAATAGGTACAATCTCCAAATTAGGAAATATTTTAGTCCAGATAAAATTATTATTTTAGCATTTTACTCTAAAAAATGCAAGTCACAATTGTTCTAATTTAGTTTTCAAAATGGTTGGTTCAGTCACGATTCCCTACAACTTTAGTAAAAATCCTTGGTGAATGATTTTGCTAACTTTCTGATGATTTTAATGTTAGTAACCAATAAAATTTGAGAGACATATCACATCCAGTTTTAATGAGAATAAATTTCAAATTATTAATTATTAGATACATAATTCTTTTTCAAGACATTTGGTGATTGACTTTTGTTATTTTGTCATATTGACTCAAATTAAATAATCATAAACATTCTTATGGTATTGATTAGAACTTGCTGAATTTTTAATTTAACACATCATTGAAACATGTTAGTGTAGATTTCCTGACATTCAAATTTCTTGATTTACAGAGAATTCAAATCAAAACTACTGTATCTTGATTTAAAATACTTTGGCACTTGTCCTGTGATCTAAAAATTCCATCAAAGCAAAGCATCCTTCAAAACTTCAGTGACTCATGTTTCAGCATTGTCAGAGAACTTGACATGAGATATATGTATAATTTATAGGCTGCAACACATATCACATTTATATTTTTTTTTTAAAGTGCATTACGCCCTCTGTAAGTTCATATGGTTTCAATGCAATTCTTGCACATTCCATAATAAGTGCACATTTCTTTGTTTGGTCAAAGCAAATTCTTGTGTTCAGTCTGCGTACACATGACATAATTACAGTAAAGCATTTTGGAAGGTAATCATCTGTTAAACCCTGCTTAAAACATAATCTTTGGCTCTACTGGTCATAGACCAGAAGAGCTTATGGGATGGTTTATTTTCTGTCATCTGCTGATAGTCTCTCCATTAGCACAAGTTTGTTAGTCATTCTCCTTCTAAATTATTTGGAAGCTTGCCATAAAACTTTACACACACACATTCACCCCATGGTCTGGTTATGGTTATGAATACTTGGTATCTTGTCAAAACTTGTTGTTGGTTGCATCAGTTTTATTATGTGCAACCATATAGGGACAGGGAGAATACAACTGTTATTAGGAGAGATCACAATATAGTCAAAGGGAGCTAACTCTTATATTTACATAAAATGATTGTGATGATATATGTTGTCATGGTGTGCTCATTGTGATGAAATTTAATGTTTGATAATAATATTTAGGGTCCCACCTAAAGAAGTCCAAACAATTTTATAGTAATTTTGTTATCTGTTCATCCATCTCTCAGCTGTTAGGTTTCTGCAAGTCTCTTTACTGGGAAATGTTGGAATTTTACCAAATTTGATATGCAGGATCATATCAATAAGACTTTGATCAGTAATTTATAATTTTAATCTCGTTATGGAGATTTCTTTCATGCAAGGATTAGAGGAAATTTAGGACAGGTCTGTAATGTGAGCCATATCATCTTACAATCATATGTACTGGTCAATACTGTATTTGATCAATAGATCCTCGTCAATAGATAGGCCCATAGTGTTTTATTCATATTTTCAAAATCCAGTCAAAATTTTAGCTTTTGAGTTGAGCCTATCAGCCAGTGAAATCGAAGATTACAAAATGGTTTATACTCCACGGAAAGGCAACTTTGACAAGTTGCTACGGTATTGTCAGCTTATAACATGAGGACTTATTCGTCAATTTTTTTAAATACAATTAATAGCAAATATCAGTTTTAGCCAATGCATCAGTTGCAGCTTTGTGATTTGCAGTCTTTGGGTTATGTAAAATGTCATACAGAGGTCAGTACTCAAAGTAGCTTACCTATTGGTCAACACCAGTAATTTTAAACTGACACCGACAGTACAAGTATAAAATTATATTAACTTCATACTGGTTTATATTTCAGCTCTTGGTCGTCTGATTGCTAAGAAGAAGGTGTGGTGTGTGCTAGAGGACAGCCAATGCCAGCTGCTGTATTTTAAGAGTGAAGAGGAAAAATGCAGTGGCAAGGCTGCTTATGGTCACCTTGACATCAAAGGGGCAGCCATATATCTTGACAATGAAAATCCCAACCAGTTTGTCATTGGGTGAGTAACACTATGGTCATTTGATCACATCAAAGGGGCAGCCATATATCTTGACAATGAAAATCCCAACCAGTTTGTCATTGGGTGAGTAACACTATGGTCATATGATAACATCAAATGGGGCAGCCATATATCTTGACAATGAAAATCCCAACCAGTTTGTCATTGGGTGAGTAACACTATGGTCATATGATAACATCAAAAGGGGCAGCCATATATCTTGACAATGAAAATCCCAACCTTGTTTGTCATTGGGTGAGTAACACTATGGTCATATGATAACATCAAATGGGGCAGCCATGTATCTTGACAATGAAAATCCCAACCAGTTTGTCATTGGGTAAGTAACACTATGGTCATATGATAACATCAAATGGGGCAGCCATATATCTTGACAATGAAAATCCCAACCAGTTTGTCATTGGGTGAGTAACACTATGGTCATATGATAACATCAAAAGGGGCAGCCATATATCTTGACAATGAAAATCCCAACCAGTTTGTCATTGGGTGAGTAACACTATGGTCATATGATAACATCAAATGGGGCAGCCATGTATCTTGACAATGAAAATCCCAACCAGTTTGTCATTGGGTAAGTAACACTATGGTCATATGATAACATCAAATGGGGCAGCCATATATCTTGACAATGAAAATCCCAACCAGTTTGTCATTGGGTGAGTAACACTATGGTCATTTGATCACATCAAAAGGGGCAGCCATATATCTTGACAATGAAAATCCCAACCCTTGACAATGAAAATCCCAACCAGTTTGTCATTGGGTGAGTAACACTATGGTCATATGATAACATCAAATGGGGCAGCCATATATCTTGACAATGAAAATCCCAACCAGTTTGTCATTGGGTGAGTAACACTATGGTCATATGATAACATCAAATGGGGCAGCCATATATCTTGACAATGAAAATCCCAACCAGTTTGTCATTGGGTGAGTAACACTATGGTCATATGATAACATCAAAAGGGGCAGCCATATATCTTGACAATGAAAATCCCAACCAGTTTGTCATTAATGACACTATGGTCATATGATGCAGATATAAATATTACTGAAAACTGTAATTAAATATGAACAGAAGATCATTTTCAATGCATTACACGTCCACTTTCAGGTCATTTATGAATACTGTATTATTTATATGCATGTGTGTTATGGATGTTATTGAGCCAGGAAAAATTTGAATTGAGTACCATTCATATCTGCTTTTATGTCAAGTCCACGTAAAAACTGCATAGACCTTGACCCATAATGTACCATCAGGTCAAGGTCTGTATTGTTTGTCCTAATAATTATGTCTAACCAAAGGCATAGGTACAGATCTGCTTGTACATTGTGCAATGGAAGATCTAGGTCTATGGGGTTTGCAAGTCGACTCATCTTATAAGTGAGCATATACAGTAGGCCCTAACAATAAATATAATAAGTGTTAAATTATTTCTTTTGTGTTGTGATGACTTTGTATTGTTTGCATATTTAAATCTTTAGTTCTGAAGTTTTGTTACTTTCCTTTTTGAAAGTTTGTGAATTGAGTCAGATACTTCGTAAACTTAAAGTTATTTTCCTTGGAGGATGAATTGTAACTTAAGGTTATTTCCCTTGGAGGATAGATTGTGACATAAGGTTATTTCCCTTGGAGGTTAGAGTGTGACTTAAGGTTATTTCCCTTGGAGGCAGGATTGTAACTTAAGGTAATTTCCCTTGAAAGTTGGATGATTAAAAATTTTAAATCAGTCAAATTTTGTTTTACAAATTTTATTATATTAAAATGTATTACTCCCCATCCTCCTGTCTGAAAGATGTGGGATAGGATTGATTTGGCTCCTGCATGTAATTAATTAATTAATTAATTGAATAAAGGGGGCATGAACTGCAATGACTTAGTTTTTGTAGTATCCAGGGCTGCAACCGAAAAATGTACAGGTTTGAATCCTTCCATTTAATCAGTCTGGTTAACTACTGTGGTGTATCATTGGGCATGGCATTTCACCATAGTTCTCTTAAAACTAAATAACCAGGTGGCCATTGGTGTCTGACTGGTACAAAACATTCACCTTTACTGCCATCTGCCTCTGCAACTGTTGGTTCAAGTATTGGGCAACGCCAGTGTGGGAATATGAAGACCATACCAATATCTTCCCCTGAGTTGGTGTTATTTTTTTTTAGGGGGGTCCCAGTTTCTTCCTCCTCCAGTTATGTTGGCTGCCTTTTATGGCCTATCGTGCACTTACAAATGGCATTATACTAATAAACAACAACTAATTAATAACCAACGTTTTTAGCATTATGAAACAACCGTATCCAAACCATATATTTAGATTATGTATTTTATTGAATCTTTATGCTTTTGAATATAATTCAATATTGTGTGGTAAACTGAAACTTCAGATTTAAATTGTTATTTCATGATTGTTGAATCTGTTGAAAGATGTAGTAAATAGAGAAAATCACAGTATTGTATTAAATCTGATTGGTAATGACTTACAACATCAGCTTGCTTTGTTATTTGACCACCAACAAAAAGAAGCGAAGTTGCTTTATTCGAACACCAGATGAGTATGAAACTTCAGATGACAGGAATTGCTTCTAGCTGTGAGGGATACATGTTCAAATGAACTCATAGGCAAAGGGTCTATTGTATTATTTCTTACAGTCAATATCTACCTGTCTACAGGTCCAGGTGAAAATTAATTGCACTGTAGGTGTACACTTTTAGTGTCCAAGCCAGTTATGTTTCATTTTTAAATATGGAGATTTTAATTACAAATATTTACCAAGCCTTTTGTAACATGTTTTTAGATTGATCAAAACTAGAACTTATTGGTTTATAAGACTGAAAAGAAACTTTTTTCATATGCCTTCATGTGTGTTTATTAGTTGGCAGTGTAAATAATGGTTATAATATAGTTCTGTTATTAAACATTGTTAACTATAAGTAATTAAAAGAATGGAACTGTGTTCATATTCCACACAGTTTATTAGACTTGGAAATTAATTACACAGTACTTTCGCAGCCATTTGCTACAACCATTCATGCAGTGTATGAATTTAATTCCCAAGTTTCATGGCTTCATGAATCCAGGAAAAGTATGAAATTCAATTCTTAAATGAAGTCCTTTTCCTAAATTAACTTGTAAATCAAATTTGTATAATTGGAGGCAACCTGTCTGAGAGGGACAAGATTGTGGTCCCATAATTGTCCTTTATAGACAGGTTTTGTTATCATTATATATTTTAAATATTCTTAATAGATGCCATAATTTTTTCAGTGTTCATGGGAAAGAGCATTTTTTCACCGCAGAAAACCATGAATCGATGATGATTTGGCTGTTGGGGTTACAGGTAAGGAAGCATCGAGTGTTGGACATTTTTCTGAAGCTGGCAGCAAATTTAACACTTAAAATTTCAGTTTGCTGCAATAGCTAAAGGCATTTTTCTGCCAAGGAATTTTGTTTCATTAATGCATCACTTTAGATATGACAGTTTTATATCAATAACATATCTCTGTGACCTATATTTTGCACTTCAGAGATTGTAATTAATTCTTTTGTTTAATTTTCAGTGTGAAAATCTTGTCCTTTAATGGTATCTTTTCTTGGAGACTTTAATTTTAGAGTCATGAAATTTTATATTCATGGGATGCAGTGGTCTAAAGCACTGTCCACTACGGATCACTACCATCTCACCTCTGCGTGGGTTCAAGTCTAGGATTCCTCGAATGTGGATATGTGTGAAAGCTTGCCAGTAGCTTCTCGTGGGCCGGTGGTTCTTTCCGGTGATTTCTCGGTTTCTTCCTCCACCATTAATACTGGCTGCCATGAATAGCCTATCATGTGCTGAAAAATGGCGTTAAGCCCAACAACAACAACAACAAAAAGCTTTATTACTACTACTGGTTTAGACTTAGTACTTGTGGTTGGTATATTTCCATAGATTGTTGCATGCTGTATGGTCAGAATTTGTTATATAAAAGATCCAACATGTACTTGCTTGTAAGTCAGTCCTTATTGCAAACAACTTAGACCCTGATTATATGTTGCATAATAATGTACAGGTAGATCATGGTCCACTGATTAATCTGAACAAACTGTATAGACCAAGATCTGGCAGCACATTATGCAATGGCAGGTCTGCATCCAGCATTTTGGACTTTTGCTCATCTTATAATTAATTAGATACAGTAGTTTATGCAATGGTAACCTGACTATTAAGATTTCTTTTAAAACTTTGATGTCTATTTGACATGTGAATCACTGGACTAGCCAAGAACATGATTGCATGCTTATTTGACATGTGAATCACTGGACTAGCCAAGAACATGATTACATGCTTATTTGACATGTGAATCACTGGACTAGCCAAGAACATGATTGCATGCTTATTTGACATGTGAATCACTGGACTAGCCAAGAACATGATTGCATGCTTATTTGACATGTGAATCACTGGACTAGCCAAGAACATGATTGCATGCTTATTTGACATGTGAATCACTGGACTAGCCAAGAACATAATTGCATGCTTATTTGACATGTGAATCACTGGACTAGCCAAGAACATGATTGCATGCTTATTTGACTTGTGAATCACTGGACTGTATTCATGCAACCAGAACATGATTGCATGCTTATTTTGATATGTGAATCCCAGGCTGTATTTATGCCACCTAGATCATGACCACATGCTTATTTGACATGTGAATAATGGTATGTATTCATGTAACCTATATTTATACAACAGGAGTATATGTTTATTTGACATGGGAATCACTGGGTTATATTCATACAATGTAGAACAGGAGTGCATACTTTTTTGACATGGGAATCACTGGGCTATATTCATACAGTCTAGAACAGGAGTGCATACTTTTTTGACATGGAAATCACTGGATAATGTTTATAAAAACTAGGATAGGAGAACATTTTTTTTTTCATCACAAGCTGTAATATATATTTCACATAGCCAAGTTATTAGACCAGTCAGTAGATTTAAAATGTTTGATCTGTAGATTGGTATAGAAACAAGTAGATTGGTTTATTTGTATACATTTTAAGTGTTTTGATATGATTGAAAAGAAAATATGCATTTTTCTGCCATAATATGTATTCTCTTCACATTAATAAAAATAAACAGCAAATTACTTTGAACATAGATTAGATTCTGATGGTAAATTTGTAATAGTAACAGTTTATTAACCTGAGTAATTGTATTTTCAATTAAATGAAAAAGGGAGAGTTGTGTATCTTATAGCTTATTGCAAAAGAGTTAAATTAAAACATTTTTTATTTGCATCACAAAATCACTAGTGACCAATAATGACATTTCTTGTGATTTTTAAATTTCACACTCAACAACCTGTCCATAGTTTTCTGGTCCAGATTTCCCATTTAATCACTTTTGTATTTAGTGAGGAATGGAAAAATCATTTCTGCTTCAGTATTATAATGACAGTGCAACAATTATCAGCCTGCATAGAAATTCTAACATCATTTTTCCCGTTGCTTCATTTTAGCCATTGCTGATTTCTCTCCAGCAGTCTTCCAAGCTTAATGTTCACCCAAAGTTTCCCTCTGTAACTGTCTGTCCCAGAAAAAAGATATGTGTAAGAATTTCTGTGTAAATATATTAAAATTTTGTGTAATTGTATTTCTGTACAAGAAACAGGACTGTAAAATTCTGTGTAATTATATTCCTTGATAGAAGCAGGACTTATGAAATTTGTGTACAATGCTCTGTATGATTGTATTCTTTTGCCAAAAGCAGGAATTGTGTAAGATGTTTTGTGTAGTTGTATTTCTTTGCCTGAAGCAGGATTTGTGTAAGATACTTTGTGTAATTGTATTCCTTTGCCAAAAAGACTTGTGTAAGATGTTATGTGTAATTGTATTCTTTTGCCAGAAGCCAGACTTGTGTAAGATGCTTTGTGTAATTGTATTCCTTTGCCAGAAGAAAGACTTGTGTAAGATGCTATGTGTAATTGTATTCCTTTGCCAGAAGAAAGACTTGTGTAAGATGTTCTGTGTAATTGTATTCCTTTGCCAGAAGAAAGACTTGTGTAAGATGCTTTGTGTAATTGTATTCCTTTGCCAGAAGAAAGACTTGTGTAAGATGTTCTGTGTAATTGTATTATTTTGCCAGAAGCAGGACTTGTGTAAGATGCTTTGTGTAATTGTATTCCTTTGCCAGAAGAAAGACTTGTGTAAGATGCTTTGTGTAATTGTATTCCTTTGCCAGAAGCTGTCATTGTATACTAATCTTAGATATGCTTATAAATTACCTTGTATGAAAGAAGAATATTTTCTCCCATGCACTTCATTTTATTGACTGCTTTATTCACATTTCCTTTGTTGTGTCCCACCATGTCACTGGCTCCTCAAATAGTATTATTTTAAACCCCTTACTTGCCTTGCCTTCTGCCCATCCTTGAAACCATCTGTCTATGACAACTTGGTTAATTGTTTTCATTTAGGTAAGATTTTAGAAACCATTGGTATGTATAGGGATCATAAATATTTGTTGTTTTCTTTTTAAGGCCAAGCGTGACATGCATTGCAAGAAGATAAACACTGTTGAAAATATGAATGCATCTGAGCTAGATGCTAGAAACAATGTAAGTTAAGACTAAATTACAGGCAGTATCATCAGTCAATCTTTTCTGCAAGCTTAAAGGTTTTATGCTTTTGTGAGAGTTAAATTTGCACAACTGTTGTTTGTCAACAAATTATGTTAATAGCGGCAGGGAGTAAATTGGAAAAAATTTAATCACAAATAATTTGACATTACAGAGTGTCTGAAAATTTACTGACTGTTACATACAGCTCACCCTTTGTTAAAACAGCCTGATTTCAAAATGATTCTGGATATAACATTTACCGCTATGAAACAAATGTCCACAATTTAATCAACTGAAGAGGTTGCTTCCTTGCTCTAAAGAATTCATGGCCAATAATAATTTTGAATACTTAGAGCAAAAATATCTTAAAGTTTGAAATATTAAAATTTTTTAAAATTTATTATCAAGATACTGAAGCATCAGGGGCTGGTGTTGCATGCATGATAAGTGATGAGTATTTGGCTGGTAATACCACAATAATTATCATATATCATGGGACATGATAAAATAATTGTTTCCTGTCCCACAAGTATGGGGAAACTTTTTTTCGGTTAAGTGATATGTCCTAAGACTTCAGAAATGAAATAAATTTGTGTTGAATTTGCAACCTCTCCCCCCACTTTATGTTACTATAAAGATTAAGATTGTATTGTTATTTTTTATTCCTGTTCTATTCTCGTCTTGAGCAAGTTATTAAAGACAAAAATATATCCACAAAGTGTGTATATGTAAGGCATGCATTCATATTATAGTGTGTATCATTTATGTTGGATAACACATACCACATTTTTCATTGGCTTGAACATAGAGAAACAAATCATTTTTAGTTAAAGGGTTTACTATATCATCAGCCTGAAAATTGGATCCAACAAAATTTTAAATGAGGAAGGGGGGTTGGTGACTTTGGTCAAGACACTTTAGTCCAATTGCCTCAGTACTAGATAACTATTTGTGTTGATGTGCCATAAAGCACCAAAAACAAACTGGAACCAATTCAAAATGTGTATTTCTATATTTTAAATAAGATTTCCAAATCTGGAATAACATTTATTACGTGAAGTTATGAATGAAGTTTGATACTGTGAAGATTGGAAATCATAAAACTCAGTTTTTGTCTCTAACGAGTTTCCACTACAGTACTAACCATTTATCTTGATGAGATAATTGACATTCAAATTGGGGTGAGGGTGGGGCAAAATTCAAATTCAAATTTTGCTTACAGGTGCAATTTGATAATGGTGAACTGTCATCAGTGAGTATGATTTACAATGAGAGAAATTAAACAATGAAAAAATTCTCATTAAATGAAAACAAAACTATTCTGAAATATATTGACAACTTACATTTGTGTAGTACAATCCATAATGCGATAATTGCTGTGTATGTATATGAAAAATTCATGAATTTTAATATAGGTCACATTAGAAAAGTGCTTTTTACATGCTTCATGTACATGTACTTAACTTGGCCTATATTTTAGTCTGTCTGAGACAACTATCATCTAGTTGAGGACACCAAATCGATGAGGGGAAATGAAAACATGTAAACAAAATAAAAATTTTCATGAACATTCTTGAGATGTCCCATCTTCAACTGACAGCAAGATATTTAAAGTTTCAAAAGATCAGAAATTTAATTTGCATTTTTTGCTGCCATTGGTAAGCATAAACTTTCTCCTGCAAAAAGGAAACTTTCATGGCACAATAAGTGTGTCACGGTCACTTTGGAAAAGGCAGTAATCAAACAGATTCTAATGTTTATATCAAGTTTAGTGCTGACTTCCTTTGATGTATGGTGTGTTGTTTTTACTGAAGATTGTAGGTAACTGTTTTGATGAAAAGTC
Source organism: Potamilus streckersoni (assembly GCA_016746295.1). NCBI lineage: Eukaryota > Metazoa > Mollusca > Bivalvia > Unionida > Unionidae > Potamilus > Potamilus streckersoni. The sequence continues at coordinate 1,639,728 of JAEAOA010000546.1, read as the reverse complement.
AACTTTGCAGGATTAATCAAGTGTCCTTTTTTATGTTGGCAGTATCAGATAATTGTAGAAAAAAGTATGGTTCACAAATGGCAGGTTGTCCATATAAACAGAAAACAAAGGATTTGTTTAATTGTTTACCTAGGGCTACTTTCGACATACATGTTTATTTTTTATCTTGATGTCGACAAATATAAAAAATAATTTGGTAGAAAATTTTATCACATTGCATTTGTATTGATAGGTTGTCAATATAAATGATGTCAAGACTGTATTGCATTAAAAAGTAATTTATTATTGGTATAAACAAAATTGCAAACACAGACTCAAGTTCAATAGTTTCAGTGATATAGAGACAACAGGACCTACTTTAATATGTAAATAAATCTTTTTCAGAATAAATTTGATCTAACAGCATTCTGGGCTCGCCCTAACATTAGTATGGACCAATCCAATATTTCGTTTTCTGGATCAATGAATCTACCAACTTTTGGCAAGCCACAAAGCTTCAGCTGGGAGAAATATACAGCCAAGAATTATGGGGAATCTGTTGACACTGGAATAAAGCAGTTGAAGAGTAAGTAACAAGATAATCCAAACTTTTTGATAATCCCGACAAAATCTTTCTTCCGAAAATAGCGAAGTTGTGATTGCCTCAATAGATGAAGCATCAGCTTTTCATTTGGCTACCTGGCTTTCAGCTCATAACTTTATGGGCCTAGCTGAAAATTCCCTACTGATCTGGTTAAAATAATAGTATTAAACACATAATATATTTAATGATTTAATTTGTATTTAGAAAATATTCAATTTATTTTACTTAATTTTCTAATGTACTCTTATGTTAGGCAGAATAATTCTTCATAATTTAATAATTTCTTTCATTTCTAAGATGTTTATTTGAAACCCTAATACTTATAATTTGCATGTAGATAGCTCATGGATCTACTTATAATGCATAGGCAAGTGTGGATCCCATTTTTTTTTCTTGTTGAAAATGCTAAATATGGGTTCCTCATAGCTAAACAAAAAAAATCATGATCAATGACAGTAGAGGGCACCTTGATGTGTCACTCATTTTATGGTCAAAAATGGCACTTAGTGCATAGAAAGTTTAGACATCCTGAAATTTACAACTTTTATTAGGAAGTTGAATGTTTTGTTAAAATGTTTTTATTAAAAGATTTACAACATACTGTGAATACCAACAAAATTTTGATCTATAAAAACATTACTAGTGTATAACTGGCAGCAACATCTTAAGAACTAAATATCAGTTATGAAAGGTTTTATTAAGTGAAATTTGTATATTAGTGTTATATGTTAATTAAGTTTTTCAATGAATCATTATAAATTTGAAATGCTTATTTGTACTGAGGTGTGAAAAGTGTCAATCAACCATCTCAATGATTATTGCAATAATTTCCATGGAAACAAAATTAAGTACTGATTGTGTTTTAAACTGTAACTTGTGGAAGTGTTGGTTGCATTGTTAGAATCAATTAAATATTGCCTGGCATTGTACTGTTTTTTTAGTTGTTCATATTAATTCAAGTAATGGGAGTATGTTGAGTGCACTTTGAGCTATGCCATTTAGAAGTAACATCATTTATTTAGATGGCATAAGTGGTTGAGTGTCCGACTCAAATGATGGAGGTTATGAGTTCAAATCCCAGCTGAGTCATACCAAAGACTTATAAAAATGGAATGAGCTGCTTCCTCGCTTGGTGTTCAGCATGAAAAGGTTGTGTTAAGGCTGGTTGGTCTGGTGTCAGGATAATGGGACTGGGTGGGACATGGTGCTATATTCAGCGGCATGATGCCCTGTGCTAGACATTACCATCAACTGTCACACTGCAGATATTGTAGTGATGAAACTAACAAATTGTTAAAGCTATGTTAAATATCCAAATCACACACACACACACACACACATACACACACACACATACAAACAGACACACATACACACACACTTTTAGATGTGACTTGAATTGTAATGGGAAATAACTCTATCCAAAATGGAGCTTAAAATGCAAAATGAAAAAAAAAAATAAAGTGTGAGACTGTGTACAGAATGTTCAGTTTTCTGTGTTATGCTGGTAACTAGGATATGGTTTTTCAGAAAATTGATAACGAAAGGCAATGACTGTCAAATTGGATCCAAACGTTTTAAACTTGCCATGGCTTAAATGCATATAATAGACAGAACATCTACTAAATGACATCCAGTTGTATGGTATGGCTGCATGCTATGATGGTTACAAGACACATGAATGGATGAACTGATGGTAAAGGTGGGTCCCTAATAATTCTTGTTGGATTAATGTTATGTGAAAACTTGGAACATTTTTGAAAAATACAGTAAGAACATTTATTGGTATATGGAAAATACAGTATGAAAACTTATTGGTGTATGAAAATAACAGCATGAAAACTTATAGCGTTATGAAAAATACAGTATGAAAACTTATTGGTGTATGAAAATAACAGCATAAAACTTATAGAGGTATGAAAAATACAGCATGAAAACTTATAGAGGTATGAAAAATACAGCATGAAAACTTATAGAGGTATGAAAAATACAGCATAAAAACTTATTGGTGTATGAAAATAACAGCATAAAAACTTATAGAGGTATGAAAAATACAGCATGAAAACTTATAGGGATATGAATATTACAATCTGGAACCTTAGTATGAAAAATGCAATATGAACTCTTAGAGTGGTATGAAAATTAAAGGCTACATGAATATGAACTCTTAGAGTGGTATGCAAATTAAAGTCTACATGAATATGAACTCTTAGAGTTGTATGAAAATAAAAGGCTACATGAATATGAACTCTTAGAGTGGTATGAAAATTATAGGCTACATGAATATGAACTCTTAGAGTATTATGAAAATTAAAGTCTACATGAATATGAACTCTTAGAGTGGTATGCAAATTAAAGTCTACATGAATATGAACTCTTAGAGTTGTATGAAAATTATAGGCTACATGAATATGAACTCTTAGAGTTGTATGAAAATTAAAGGCTACATGAATATGAACTCTTAGAGTGGTATGAAAATTAAAGTCTACATGAATATGAACTCTTAGAGTGGTATGAAAATTATAGGCTACATGAATATGAACTCTTAGAGTTGTATGAAAATTAAAGGCTACATGAATATGAACTCTTAGAGTTGTATGAAAATTATAGGCTACATGAATATGAACTCTTAGAGTGGTATGAAAATTAAAGGCTACATGAATATGAACTCTTAGAGTGGTATGAAAATTAAAGGCTACATGAATATGAACTCTTAGAGTGGTATGAAAATTAAAGTCTACATGAATATGAACTCTTAGAGTTGTATGAAAATTATAGGCTACATGAATATGAACTCTTAGAGTGGTATGAAAATTAAAGGCTACATGAATATGAACTCTTAGAGTGGTATGAAAATTAAAGGCTACATGAATATGAACTCTTAGAGTGGTATGAAAATTAAAGTCTACATGAATATGAACTCTTAGAGTGGTATGAAAATTATAGGCTACATGAGTATGAACTCTTAGAGTGGTATGAAAATTAAAGGCTACATGAATATGAACTCTTAGAGTGGTATGCAAATTAAAGTCTACATGAATATGAACTCTTAGAGTGGTATGAAAATTAAAGGCTACATGAATATGAACTCTTAGAGTGGTATGAAAATTAAAGTCTACATGAATATGAACTCTTAGAGTGGTATGAAAATTATAGGCTACATGAATATGAACTCTTAGAGTGGTATGAAAATAAAAGGCTACATGAATATGAACTCTTAGAGTGGTATGAAAATAAAAGGCTACATGAAAAACTTTCTTATCATGGCAGTTTCTGAAAGCAGTATTCTAATAATGAATAAAAAAAATATTATGTTGAGTGAAGATCCATACACTCTGCTACATTTGAGCGGGGGGTGTCCCTGGGTGTTTACTTTTCATAACAAAGAATCAAAATTACAATTCGCTGGATAGAATTGTGAGATAAATCTGTTACCTGGACTGTGTAACTCTCAATATGCAATGGTAAATTTTTGGTCTTCGTCTCATTTTGAATGGCAATATTAGTGATTTTTAATTTTAGCAGATTTAGTCACCTCTTTTCACATGTATAATTTGCTGTACTTTCATTCAGTTGACAAATACCATTGATATAACCTTGTCACAGAGTTATGATGTGTGAATTTAATAAAATGGGTATTTACTTTTCTGGTTTGGTACTAATTGGATTTTTTTAATATGGCTGCCTTTAGATGGAGCATATTGAGTTATGATTCCTTCTCTCTGTTACCAGTTTTGATTTGTACACAGTTTCTTTTTTAATTATAATCTGTCTATGGTTGCTAAATGCCATAGATATCTTGTACTATCAGTAAGGAAGAAAACTATTGATGTCAAGAATAAAGGTCAATGTGATTGCAACTAAAGAAAAAAAAGATGATTTCATCAAAATTGAAAATTGAAACTTAACATAAGGCTTGCACATGGGGCAATAATGAACCACGTCAATTTTGAGGTCAAAGGTCACTGTCACTACGACTGAAAGAAGAACAATGAATTTTGCAAAATAACTCAAGTTCTCTGTCATTTAGAGTTACCAGATTTGTGGAAAGCTTGAGGTAAAGAAAATCCCATTTTGTGGTTAAGAGGTTATGGTAATAATCTCTCTGACTGAAAAAAGGAAATGGTTTATGCACAATAACAAATTCTACCCCTTACTTGAAGACTACAAAAAGCTAATATCTTTTTGATCCTGCTATAAATTGAGATGCATTTTGCGAGTTAGATATCATTTAAAGGAGTGACTCATCATCAGTGAGCGAGAATTATGCTTTGGAAAAGTAAACAAGCAAAGCTGTATGGATAAAAAATGCAAAACATAAAGACAAAACAAGTGTAAAATATGATTCTATTATCATTTGGAATGTCACAAATAATATGTAATATGTTAATTCTGCACCTATATAACAAAGTCAGGTCCACACTTTTGTGATTCATAGTATCCTATAAACATCACTGTCAAATGTCATATGGTACAGAGCACAAGAATTCATCATCTGAGTGACCAAATAAAGTTTTGAAATCATCCCTCATCATCTGGTTGTGATAAATATTGGTCAACTCTGATCCCTTTGATGTCATGTGTAAATAATTATGTGGATGCTGAACTAGGGTAGTCACATGGGAAAGAACAAGTTTTAAATTAGCAGCTTGATCAAGGGTTGTCAACTTGAAACAAATTGGGTACTGCCTTTACTAGCCAAGAGCTTATTAGCCCATATGTGCTGGTGGATAGCTTGGAAATTATCTCTTGGGAGTTAGATCAGACTTTTGGAGAAAAAAAAATAAAATAAAATCAAACTTTTATTGTGTTAAACATAGAGTTTATATAGCAAAACAAAATATGCACTAAAATGGAAGCAGTATTCTTACTAGTAAATACCACACTAGACTGTATTCACAGGCACTTCACTTTATGGTTGTTAATATTTATTGTACCAGTTATAATTTCAGATTTTTAAAATACAAATAACTAGATACAAGTATTGTATAATAAATACCATCAAGTTATTGATGAACACCAATATGTATTTCTGAATGAGAATCCTGGCAGAAAATTTTTAGAAATAATTGTATTTACATGCTGCAAATAGCAAGAGATTCAAATATTACCTTCAGATTAAGATAAAAAAAATAATTGTTTTATATCTAATTATATAAGAAAACTCTCACTCTTCTTTAATCTTTAGTTAAAAACTTTGTTGTTGTACATCCATTTTGAGATAACTGGGGTAACTGTCAAGGAAGGTGTTATAATGTGCCATTTAGGATCCTTTTATTTAAATTCAGTATGGAACATGCAAGCACCCAAAAACGTATAATCTGAGACCAAGTCTTCATACTTTTTATTGAATGAGAAAATGGATTCATGTTGGAATTTTGCATGCATTGCTAGATTGTATTTTCTGCAAATGTGCAGATTTTTCATCTGGTCAAACAGTGTTACATTCTGCCAGATCGTTATTTTCAAAACTGTTCTAATTTACTGATACATAGTTATGACAGTTCAAAAATGGAAGAAGACATTTCTATAAGTATTACATACAACGAATTGTCGCTAACTTGCCCATGCATTTGCAATAAGAATTCCATGCATTTATATGATTTTCACTAACTTTTGCAGTCAGTAATCAATATCCATCCAACCTCCATTCCTGAAGAGCTACTTAAGAGTGCTTATCAAACTCAAGATTCCTGATTGGTCAAAGTTATTGGAAGACTATTACATCATGGCCTCTCCTAAATTGAGACCAATCAGCTGTTGTCTCAATGTTATTTTCTTTCTGAATAGGTTACAGCAACATGCTTTGTGTGAAACTTGGTGGAAATCTGCAAAGACACTAAAAATGCTTTTATCAGTTGAAAGTTATCAGCATTTTTCATGAAATACATTTATAGAAATATCTGCCACTGTTTTCACTTTGCTGGTACAGTTTATCAATAAAACTATAGTCTTGAAAATTCTGGTTACTTGAGGCAAGCGTATCTTTGATGAGACAAAATATGACAATATTTTTGGCATTTTTTGGCTTTTGAGACATCAAGAGTCTAATGTGCCAAGTTGTGTAACAGATAATTGAAAAGGAAAATGTCCCCACATTACAATATGCCTATATTCCTAAAAGTATCAGTGTAGACATGAAAATCTTTACAAAATTAGAAATGTTGAGAAACTGATTTCTCAATTTAGTAGACAAACCATGTGTCTTCTAATTTATTTGTATATGAGCCATGCATTAAAAGGTTGTTAGATCAACTCTCTTGCTGCCTACCTTAATGGAAGCCCAATTTTTCAGAATGCTGGGGTTTCAGCTTGATTTTCAGCTTGCAAAATTCAGACTAAAATGTAAATTGATGTCTTTGCTTCAATAGAAAGTCAGAAAAGGGAAGAAGAAAGTAAAAGTACAAGGTCAAGATCTTTACCTCCCTTGTTTGAAGGTAGCTATGGTAAATTATATCAGTCACCCATATATCTGGTATCCATATGCAACCTTAATTAATTATAGCATGAGATTTTTGCTTCCAGTTACCCATTTTCTTTCTGAATACACAGATACTGTAAAAATCCATGCCAAGCATAAATGTGTCATTTTGAAGAGGCAGTGTAGTAGGTAGTGTAGAGGCAGTGTAGTAGGTAGTGTAGAGGCAGTGTAGTAGGTAGTGTAGAGACAGTGTAGTAGGCAGTGTAGAGGCAGTGTAGTAGGCAGTGTAGTATTTACTGCTGTAAAAAATGGTGTCATGATTTTAATTTGAAAGTAAATGTTTTTGGATAAAAAAAAATTAAACCAAGACTGCAATTTTTTTTAAAAAATCAACTTTAAAGAAAATGAATAAATTGTAATGTATACAATAATTAGAAGAAAAAAAGAAGTATGATCTTCTGAAAGAACATTTATGTTTGGATCAAGTATTTTATATTTTAAAATGTACCATTTAGTTTTGTTGTATGTTTTGCTAGAAAATTGTGTTGGGTCACAATTTTATCAGTTTTATTTGATTTTTCCATTATTATTTCTTGTACTTGGCTATTACTAAAATTTGGAATCTTTGCCTTACATTTGATTGCTTCGTCTTTTATGGTTGTATTTTTAGGATCTTTACTTTATGCTTTATTGCATTGTCTTTTATGGTTAAATTTTAGGATCTTGCCTTACATGTTATTACATTTATTTTATAGTTATATTTTTGGGAAGAGTTTGTCACCTGCTTTTGTAATGTCCAGTTCTGTTTTTGCTTAGCTAGTGCTTTGCTTTTATTCACACACACACACACACACACACACACACACACACACACACACACACACAGAGTTTCAATCTTCCTTTCTTGGCTTTGTTTTTAAGAAGATTTATTTTTTATACCATATACTATATTTACATGTACTTTTGGTGTTCTGTTCCTGGACATGAAACATACCCATATATTTGACTTAAATTTGGCTATGGTCTAATTGGGTTAATTTTTTGGTGACTTTATTTTAATGGAAGCAAAGTTGGATTGTATACAATTTATACACTGTAGTTTTTTTTATTTTCTTTTCTCACAGGTAATTCCAGCATTATATGGCAACTAAATACTTCTCATTTGTAATGTTTTCATTCATAGTACCAACATTGCACTGATGAGCCCCTAAATCTTATAATACTGGATACATGCATGCATTTAGAAATCACCAGGATCTTTCATGTTTTTTAGCTATCTCCTCTTAACTTTTCATCACAGTGAGTTCATATTTCTTTGTGAAATACAATTAAAAGGATTACAAGCATTTAAGTATTGGTTGTTGTCGTTGTGGGGCTTAACATCATTTTTCAGCACACAATAGGCTATACATATTAATGGTGGGGGAAGAAAACAGGAAATCCCCGGAAAGAACCACTGACCAAGAGAAGCTACTGGCAAGCGTTCTCACATATACACATTTGCCAAATCCTAGACTCGAATCCATGTAGACAGAGGTGAGATGGCAGTGATCCATAATGAATGCTTTAGACCACTCAGCCACTTGGGTCCCCCTTTAAATATTGAAATTGTTGGCTATTCCCATTGAGAAGATCAAGTTGATTCCACATAGTCTAGTATCATGTCTGTGGTGATATAGTTCTATTTGGTTCCACATTGTCTAGTATCATGTCAGTAGTGATATAGTTCTATTTGGTTCCACATAGTCTAGTATCATGTCTGTGGTGATATAGTTCTATTTGGTTCCACATAGTCTTGTATCATGTCTGTGGTGATATAGTTCTATTTGGTTCCACATAGTCTAGTATCATGTCTGTGATGATATGATTCCATTTGTTTCCACATAGTCTAGTATCATGTCTGTTATGATATGGTTCTACTTGGTTCCACATAGTTTAGTATCATGTCTGTGGTGATTTAGTTCTATTTGGTTCCACATAGTCTTGTATCATGTCTGTGGTGATATAGTTCTATTTGGTTCCACATAGTCTAGTATCATGTCTGTGGTGATTTAGTTCCATTTGGTTCAACATTGTCTAGTGTCATGTCTGTGGTGATATAGTTCTATTTGGTTCCACATGGTCTAGTATCATGTCTGTGGTGATTTAGTTCTATTTGGTTCCACATAGTCTAGTATCATGTCTGTGGTGATATAGTTCTATTTGGTTCCACATTGTCTAGTATCATGTCAGTAGTGATATAGTTCTATTTGGTTCCACATAGTCTAGTATCATGTCTGTGGTGATATGGTTCTATTTGGTTCCACATTGTCTAGTATCATGTCAGTAGTGATATATTTCTATTTGGTTCCACATAGTCTAGTATCATGTCTGTGGTGATATGGTTCTATTTGGTTCCACATAGTCTAGTATCATGTCTGTGGTGATATAGTTCTATTTGGTTCCACATTGTCTAGTATCATGTCTGTGGTGATATAGTTCTATTTGGTTCCACATTGTCTAGTATCATGTCTGTGGTGATATGGTTCTATTTGGTTCCACATAGTCTTGTATCATGTCTGAGGTGACATAGTTCTATTTGGTTCTACATAGTCTTGTATCTTGTCTGTGCTGATCTAGTTCTATTTGGTTCCACATAGTCTAGTATCATGTCTGTGGTGATATAGTTCTATTTGGTTCCACATAGTCTAGTATCATGTCTGTGGTGATATAGTTCTATTTGGTTCCACATAGTCTAGTATCATGTCTGTGATGATATGGTTCTATTTGGTTCCACATAGTCTTGTATCATGTCTGTGGTGATATAGTTCTATTTGGTTCTACATAGTCTTGTATCATGTCTGTGGTGATCTAGTTCTATTGGGTTCAACATAGTCTAGTATCATGTCTCTGGTGATTTAGTTCTATTTGGTTCCACATAGTCTTGTATCATGTCTGTGGTGATATAGTTTTATTTGGTTCCACATAGTCTAGTATCATGTCTGTGGTGATATAGTTATCTTTGGTTCCACATAGTCTAGTATCATGTCTGTGGTGATATAGTTCTATTTTATTCTACATAGTCTGGTATCATGTCTGTGCTGATATAGTTATCTTTGGTTCCAAATAGTCTAGTGTCATGTCTGGTGATATAGTTTTATTTGATTCCACATAGTCTAGAATCATGTCAGTAGTGATATAGTTCTATTTAGCTCCACATACTCTGGTATCATGTCTGTCGTGATATAGTTCAATTTGGTTCCACATTGTCTAGTATCATGTCTGTGGTGATTTAGTTCTATTTGGTTCCACATAGTCTTGTATCATGTCAGTAGTGGTATAGTTCTGTTTGGTTCCACATAGTCTATCATCATGTCTGTGATGATATGGTTCTATTTAGTTCCACATAATATAGTATCATGTCTGTGGTGATTTAGTTCTGTTTGGTTCCACATAGTCTAGTATCATGTCTGTGATGATATGGTTCTATTTGGTTCCACATAGTCTTGTATCATGTCTGTGGTGATATAGTTCTATTTGGTTCCACATAGTCTAGTATCATGTCTGTGATGATATGGTTCTATTTGGTTCCACATAGTCTAGTATCATGTCTGTGGTGATATAGTTCTATTTGGTTCCACATAGTCTAGTATCATGTCTGTGGTGTTATAGTTCTATTTGTTTCCACATATTCTAGTATCATGTCTGTGGTGATATGGTTCTATTTTGTTCTACATATTCTAGTATCATGTCTGTGCTGATATAGTTATCTGTGGTTCCACATAGTCAAGTGTCATGTCTGGTGATATAGTTCTATTTGATTCCACATAGTCTTGTATCATGTCAGTAGTGATATTGTTCTATTTGGTTCCACATAGTCTAGTATCATGTCTGTGGTGATATAGTTCTATTTGGTTCCACATGGTCTAGTATCATATCTGTGGTGATATTGTTCTATTTGGTTCCACATTGTCTAGTATTATGTCTGTGGTGATATAGTTCTATTTGGTTCCACATCGTCTAGTATCATGTCTGTGGTGATATATTTCTATATGGTTCACATAGTCTAGTCTCATGTCAGTAGTGATATAGTTCTATTTGGTTTCACAGTCTAGTGTCATGTCTGGTGATATAGTTCTATTTGATTCCACATAGTCTAGTATCATGTCAGTAGTGATATAGTTCTATTTGGTTCCACATAGTCTAGTATCATGTCTGTGGTGATATAGTTCTATTTGGTTCCACATAGTCTATTATTATGTCTGTGATGATATAGTTGTATTTGGTTCCCCATAGTCTAGTATCATGTCTGTGGTGATATAGTTCTATTTGGTTCCACATTGTCTAGTATCATGTCTCTGTTGATATAGTTCTATTTGGTTCCACATAGTCTTGTATCATGTCAGTAGTGATATAGTTCTCTTTGGTTCCACATAGTCTAGTATCATGTCTGTGGTGATATAGTTCTATTTTGTTCCACATAGTCTAGTATCATGTCTGTGTTGATATAGTTCTATTTGGTTCCACATAGTCTAGTATTATGTCTGTGATGATATAGTTCTATTTGGTTCCCCATAGTCTAGTATCATGTCTGTGGTGATATAGTTCTATTTGGTTTTTCAGTCTTTTTGGCCCAGCAACCTTGTATATACATGTATTATACTACTGAACATTTGCTGGAATTACAGAATTTCATTTATTTGTTTGCTTCTTTTAAGCAATGAAGATATTTTTTTGCTCATTTCTAAAATTTGTGAAAGTTGGAGTGTTACTTATCTGCATTACATCACTGTGCTTATTAGAGTATTCATACCTTTCTGCTGGATTACACACAGTTGAAAGAAGATTTTAAACTGTCCAATATCAGACCTTAGTATGACTTCAATTTATTACTGTTGGTCTAAGAAAATATTAATACAGTTATTGAACCTATCTCCATATCTAGTAGGGTAATCTCTGACTGTAGGCAAAAATGGATGCTTTGATTGGGATTGTGTAACAGACTGGTTACTTCTTCCTATTGACCTTTTGCCAGCTTTCAAGTAGAGATCTTAGTCATTACATAATTCTTTTAGCTTTATACATCAATCTACATAAATTATAAATAGCCTTCAGTTATTCATGATACAAGAAATTTACAAGCAATATACATGTTGCAAGGCCCTTTCTTATCTCCCAATCTTAGACTGACTGTGCTCTAGCCAGGACATGCTTTCAAAGATATATTTTCATGCTGTTATTAATTATTTTTAAAACTCTTAAAGATTTGGTCATGATTGAGCTAAATAAGATTTTTAGTACAAATCATTCTTGTATCTTCATTATTAATTATTCAAAGATGGTTAGACAAAATTAACAGACAGAATGCTATACCTGTCCAAATTAACTCGATTCAGCATGAAATTACCTGGATTTAAAATTTAGCTTCTGTTACTATTGAAAATTAAAATTTCGTCTTAATGCTTAAACAAATAAAACTTTACTTAAAGCGTTTTATCTAAAATTCCTGTTGAAATTTACAATTTACAGTTTTCTTTAATATAATAATCACATGAGAGAATAAAGTTATATGGCTTGAAGACAAAAATGCCCCAAGCCTTAAATGAGCCACTCTTTTGACCATGATAGCTTTATTGACTTAGTTTTGATTGTACATGGTTGGGGTTTTTCAGGTTTAGAGAGTTCAAAAAGCTTGCCTATAGAAGTAGAAGGAACGGGGATTCAAAGGGACAGGCTGTTAGATAGCAAGTGGTTGTCAGAATCTGCAGTAGCACTCCATTCCAACTATAGCAGTCCAGATAGTGATGAAGCTTTTGGGAAAGACAGCGTACAGTTGCGGAGAAAATCAAGTAGACAAAGACTGAGGAAAATGAATTCTCTAGACATAGAGCTAGATTCACATGTCAGGAATGGGCAACATTTTGATCAGGCAGATAATGGGAACAGAAGCAGGTCAGTATATCCTGTTATAGATATCACACACCTTATGGTGGACAGGCTCATCTTGCATTTTCCAGTCGCAGGTGTTATTCACTATTTTTTCAAACCCTTTTCATCAATTTGCCCTTGATTTTACAACAAGAAGCCTGATATCAAAGCCTCCAAAATTTGTTTAAGTGGATGCTGATGCATAATTCAGTATCGTTACCATTGCTAAAAATAAACAAAATTTTCAAACAATTTCATTTAAAAAAAAATCACTAAAGAAAATTTTCCCAAATTTAACAGAAGGCAGCATGACATGAATATATATTTTTTTAATTTATTCAAATCTGACAACAAATATGACTTATGAAACAGAAGCCTTGAAATGACTTTTCAAAAACTGCTAAGTAGAATTTGACCAAATATTACAGCAAGCATCTATAATTTTTTTTATATACACGCTTTAAGTTTTTTTGCAGCAATCATCCTGGTCTTGATGCTTTCAGATTTTTCAAATCCATCAATAATGGCCCCCAATACTAAAAATAGATAAACCTTACTATGACTTCTCAAAAACCAGTCCACTGAACAGGATTTGACTAAGTGTTGCAGAAATGGTGTCAATCCTCTATCCAGTATGGCAACCATTTTTTTTAAAATATAGGTACCTTTGAATGGCTTCTCAAAAATTACTTATCAGAATTCGACCAAATTTGATAGAAATCATTCAGGCATGAAGAGCTTTTAGACTTATGCAAATTTGACAGCAATCATTCAGGAATGAATGGCTGTTAGACTGATACAAATCTGACAAAAATCATTCAGGCATGAAGGGCTTTTAGACTTATGCCAATTTGACAGCAATCATTCAGGAATGAATGGCTGTTAGGCTGATACAAATCTGACAAAAATCATTCAGGCATGAAGGGCTTTTAGACTTATGCCAATCTGACAAAAATCATCAGACAGATGAGAGATTTATCCAATAATAAACCAGCCACACCCACCCACCCTATTTTGTTTTATCCCATTATTGATTGGAGTCCTAGAGTTTACCTTGGATTAAATACTGTATTTAACCGCAGTTTTTCTGACATCTTTTCAAGACCACAGGGGATCAATCCCAACATGATATCCATTACAGATTGTTTTCAGATGGGCATGCTATTGTACATGGGTGAAGTTCCATCAAGAGGTTTAAAACCAGATAGAGTTATTGAAAGGTAGAGAGAGGGATAGACAGACAGACAGATGGATCAAGGACATTTGCATGGGATAATACCTAGATAATGCAATCTTTTAGCATTTAGCTGGTGTGTAGTTCAAAATGTGTGATAAGTAGTATTATAAATTCAATTGTGGTCAGAACTTACAGAACAGAAAACTGTAACAAAGTTTATATTGATCTATTGCCCTATTGCTTGTAATACATGTACATAGACTGTTTAAACAATGAACCTGCAATATTGGACTTTAAAAATGCTTACAAAAAATTGTTGCTGTTTTGCAGTATTTGAATACATCAAAAATTGTCATTATGCATTTTTTGTTAAATTGTTTGCTTAAGATCTGAGTTATGTTATTAATCTAGAGTTCAGAAACTTAATTTTTACCATGATTCACAACCTACATTTTTTTAACATGATTCACAACTTTTTATGACCATGATTCACAACCTACATTTGTTTACCATGATTCACAACCTACATTTTTTTACCATGATTCACAACTTAATTTTTGCCATGATTCACAACTTATTTTTTACCATGATTCACAACCTACATTTTTTTACCATGATTCACAACTTATTTTTTACCATGATTCACAACCTACATTTTTTTACCATGATTCACAACCTACATTTTTTTACCATGATTCACAACTTATTTTTTACCATGATTCACAACCTACATTTTTTTACCATGATTCACAACCTACATTTTTTTACCATGATTCACAACTTAATTTTTACCATGATTCACAACCTACATTTTTTACCATGATTCACAACTTAATTTTTACCATGATTCACAAATTAATTTTTACCATGCATGGTTCACAACCTACATTTCTTACCATGATTCACAACTTAATTTTTACCATGATTCACAACTTAATTTTTACAATGATTCACTACCTACATTTTTTACCATGATTCACAACTTAATTTTTACCATGATTCACAACTTAATTTTTACAATGATTCACAACCTACATTTTTTACCATGGTTCACAACTTAATTTTTACCAAGATTCACAACTTGATTTTTACCAAGATTCACAACCTAATTTTTACCATGATTCACAACCTACATTTTTTACCATGGTTCACAACTTAATTTTTAGAATGATTCACAACCTACATTTTTTACCATGGTTCACAACTTAATTTTTACCATAATTCACAACCTAATTTTTTACCATGATTCACAACCTACATTTTTTACCATTGTTCACAACCTAATTTTTACCATGGTTCACAACCTACATTTTTTTTACCATGATTCACAACTTACATTTTTACCATGATTCACAACTTTATTTTTACCATGATTCACAACCTACATTTTTACCATGGTTCACAACTTATTTTTACCATGGTTCACAACCTACATTTTTTGCTATGGTTCACAACTTAATTTTTTACCATGATTCACAACCTACATTTTTATACCATGGTTCACAACTTAATTTTTACCATAATTCACAACCTACATTTTTACCATGGTTCACAACTTTGTTTTTACCATGAGTCACAACCTACATTTATTTACCATGGTTCACAACTTATTGTTACCATGGTTCACAACCTACATTTTTACCATGGTTCACAACCTACATTTTTTACCATGGTTCACAACTTAATTTTTAGAATGATTCACAACCTACATTTTTTACCATGGTTCACAACTTAATTTTTACCATAATTCACAACCTAATTTTTTACCATGATTCACAACCTACATTTTTTACCATTGTTCACAACCTAATTTTTACCATGGTTCACAACCTACATTTTTTTTACCATGATTCACAACTTACATTTTTACCATGATTCACAACTTTATTTTTACCATGATTCACAACCTACATTTTTACCATGGTTCACAACTTATTTTTACCATGGTTCACAACCTACATTTTTTGCTATGGTTCACAACTTAATTTTTTACCATGATTCACAACCTACATTTTTATACCATGGTTCACAACTTAATTTTTACCATAATTCACAACCTACATTTTTACCATGGTTCACAACTTTGTTTTTACCATGAGTCACAACCTACATTTATTTACCATGGTTCACAACTTATTGTTACCATGGTTCACAACCTACATTTTTACCATGGTTCACAACTTTGTTTTTACCATGAGTCACAACCTACATTTATTTACCATGGTTCACAACTTATTGTTACCATGGTTCACAACCTACATTTTTTACCATGGTTCACAACTTAATTTTTACCATAATTCACAACCTACATTTTTACCATGGTTCACAACTTTGTTTTTACCATGATTCACAACCTACATTTTTATACCATGGTTCACAACTTAATTTTTACCATAATTCACAACCTACATTTTTACCATGGTTCACAACTTTGTTTTTACCATGAGTCACAACCTATATTTATTTACCATGGTTCAAAACTTATTGTTACCATGGTTCACAACCTACATTTTTTACCATGGTTCACAACTTAATTTTTTGCCATAATTCACAACCTATATTTTTTTTAGCATGATTCATAACCTACATTTTTTACCATGATTCACAACCTACATTTTTTTACCATGATTCACAAGTTATTTTTACCATGGTTCACAACCTACATTTTTTACCATGGTTCACAACCTACATTTTTTACCATGGTTCACAACCTACATTTTTTTACCATAGTTCACAACTTAATTTTTACCATAATTCACAATCTACATTTATTTACCATGGTTCACAACTTATTTTTACCATGGTTCACAACCTACATTTTTTACCATGGTTCACAACCTACATAATTTACCATGGTTCACAACCTAATTTTTACCATGATTCACAACCTACATTTTTTACCATGATTCATAACAAAATTTACTAAATTTTACCTTGTTTCAAAAATTAATGTTTACTATGATTCAGATGTTCACTCTTAATTTATATTCAGAAGTTCATTTTAATTCACAACTTAATATTTTAATTTTCAACATGATTCACAACTTTATTTTTTACCATGATTTAAATCTTAATTCTTATAATATTTTTCTAATCCACATCAATAACTTGTATTTGCAATCAGCCTGTTTACCAATAATCAACATTTTTGTCGTGATCTTGAACTTCATTGATATAATAGTTTTATTGAGCTTAACATCTGCATTATTATCTACAACTTATCTAAAATAGTGCTTTCATATTCTTACAGCTTAAATTTAATCTTTTCGTTAATTTGTTCCATTTGTAATTTCTGTTAATCAAGACAATATTTATTTGTAAAGACATGTTGATTGTATGCATTCAGTATGCATTCAGTATTTATAACAACTGACCTAAGATTAAAACCATTAAATAATTGTGGAATAGTTTTGCTCTTACCTCTTTTCTGAAAATTGCAAACCAAGAAACAGGACAGAATTTTGAGCAAAGATATCATTAATGAATCCATAATATTTGATTTTCATTAACATATTTTGATCACTCCATTATTAGATTTAAACAGATCTCAACATTTCTTTGAAGATGCTTGATTTTTCTTGGTGATTGGGAATGGTAATGGACATGTAATTTTTGGTTTTAAATGTAATGTCCAGAAAAATATTGCTTTGGATAGTAATTTCTGTATATTCTTGGGATTTAGGCTATTTTCATGATATTTTTGTGATTGGGGCTTGTAATTCAAATGCTGAAGTTTCTTGGTTTACAATAGGTCACGCTGCTGCTGGATGCAATAATAAGTATTATTTAGTGTAATAAAGATTTAACTAAAATTGTTTTCAATTTAGATCAAATTTAAAATATTTTTATCTTAGCATTTTTTAATACTTAAAGGTACTTTTTATTAATTTTTGCTAATAAAATTTGGGAAATTTTAATGTTTTTGACATATTTGTGACATGTTTACAACATATTTATGACATGTTTAACATGTGTTTATGACATGTTAATGACATGATTACAGCAGTTTATTCTTATGAACAATGTGTAAATTATATTTAATAGTCATCAAAAACACTGTGATTGACACATAAAATGAATCCAAAAAGTTAATTTATTTTACTAATTGTGGATGGTTAGTAATTTACTAAATTTGGTTGGTTAGTAATTTATTTTACTATTTTTGGATGGTTAGTAATTTATTTTACTAATTTTGGATGGTTAATAATTTATGTTACTGCTTGTGGAAAGTTAGTAATTTACTAAATGTGGGTGGGTACTAATTTATTTGACAAATTGCAGATGGTTAGTAATTTAGTTTGCTAATTGTAGATGGTTAATAATTTATTGTACTAATTGTGAATGTTTTTTTAATTTATCTCACTAATTGTGGATAGTTATAATGATTTATTTTACTAACTGTCCATGGCTAATAGTTACAAATCATACTCAGATTCAGCGCTCAGAGAATGTGAGCAGTTAATAAGCTGTAATACATACATTTTCATTCAGCTCTATGTCTGGCTCAAGTGACTCAGCAATTGACAGAGATGAGACTACTCTACCAGAAATGTCATTGCGTCTCACAGAACTTGAGAAGGAATTGATGTAAGTGACTAATGATGTTTAAAAGTTGCTTTAAACCAAGGAACTTCGAAGCATATACAAGTATTGCATTTGCATGTATTAGCAGAATCCACAGCAGAAAGTCATTGTTGTCTATATAATACAATTTATATAGGTCAGATATCAGGAGTATAGGGTCAAGTAACAAAGATATGGGTTAAATGTCAAGAACATATAATTCAATGTCAAGGTTCTAGGGTTAAATGTCAAGGTAACATGATTAATAGATTGTGAAAAGCCAAATAATTCTTGCAGAATATAATTTATGACAAATGAATAGAAGAAGCTGGGACTTTATTGCCAATGACTTGAAACATTGTATAGATATGACTGAAAAATTGTTAAAGCTATGCAAAAAATCCAAATCACACACACATCCTATATTCTGCCATAACCTGGCCCTTACACATCTCTGAAGAGATTAGTTTGGTAAATTTGCTCAAAATATTATCAATAGGACTTTCTTTTTATGTTTTTTATTTCAGTATTTATCAACAATTGTAGTAGTGATATTTTATGGATTCCAGTCTAGAGTTCTGCACACTGTGTGTATTTTGTTACAACAGTTCTTGCACAGAAAGGCATAGTATTCAGACAATGGAGAGATCAAGGAAACTATTGTTATATTTAGACATTGCAGAGACCAAGGAAACTATCATTATTTTCAGACATTAGAGATATTACTCTCATTGGATTCAGACATTGGAGATATCAAAGAAGCTATCATTGGATAGCTGTGGACAAATATGTACATTTACATCAAAAGGAAGGTAGTATTTATGAGCATCAAGATGTTATGGCTGAAAACAAAATTGTGTTTTAAAGGGTTGTGATAATGTATCTATATGCCTAGATTGTATGCTATCTGATGTGCAAGGCCAACAAAGTGACTAGGTGCACACTTGCCAAACTTGTCATCGATTTGTATTAATCTTTCGATAGCTTTGCTGAAATTAATATTGCTTTTTGATATTGTAAAGTTGATATTTATTTTCATTTCACATGTTTCAATATGCACATTTATGCACCTGGCTGTCCCTGTGTCACAATTAATGATAGTGTTCATATGAAAAGAGGATTAACTAAGACTGCTGTTCCATTTGTGTCTATTGAGCCCTAGTGGTGAGTGTGCTAGATTCCTGGCCTGAAGTCTGTGGGTTCATTTTTTTGCCTTTGGATTAGTTTGGATCAGCTTCTTTGATGTGTCCATGGATAAGGCACTTTGCTAATCAGTTGTGTGCCCCAGGTTGAAGTCCTTAACTTACCTGGATCCATTTGCTCCTTGGTAAGACACTTTATTTCTGGTTGCTTTGGTGTGATATACTTTCATGTGCTGATGTGCTGTAAAAAAAAACCTTGCTTCTCAGGTCTGCAGTGTTAAAATGTGAAACCTGTGAGAATATGAGTCTTAATAAAAATTGCTCATAAAAACAACTAAGACAGAGCTTGCTTTGATATTTTGTTTAAGGAATTTTATTTTGACAGTCATCAATGGTGTCCTCTCTGATGATGCTTTTTTTTAATCATACTTGCAGTGTGTATGTATCCTATGATGAATGATTGACAAGTACCAAAACAGGGTCTCTGTGACCTACTTTTAACTGTACATGGATTTATGGATTTTTACATGCCTGACATAAGGTGAAGTGTGTTGTGTTATAATGTTGTTCCATCCATCTATCTGTTGCCAATCTCTTTTGTGCACAATAATTATTGAGTTCTCCATATTTTTGCTTTATTAATTTAAACAGTTATTATGTGCAAAATTGCAGCAAAGCAAGTTCTCAGTAATTGTCAGAAAACCAGTCTCAGTCAGTAGCAATTGTATTGGGTCAGTAAGAAGACAGCAAGCAAAGAATTTTAAGGATGGCAAAGTTTAAAGTAAAAATAAAGATAATTTTGAACTGAATGAATCTGGAACTTCAACCATGTTGGTGACAATTAATATATTATTTTAATAATAGACTTAAATTATTTTCTTTATTTTGATCAGAGTCTCAATCAAAATTTCAACTTTAAGCACTTCTCATGCAACCTTGACACACATATCCGAAAGCATGACAACTGTACTAATATATATTTTTGTAGTATATAATAATTTTTAATAATGTTATTAATTTCCCCAGATGTTACCATGAGGTACATAAAGAAGTTTATTGCATAAAAAATGCCCAGGCTCAATGGCAACGAGGGGTCATTTTAAGTGTTAGTGTGATCATACGTGAAAATCAATAAGTCACATTTGAAATATATATGATTTTTAAAATAAGTGTACAGTCATACTCAGAATTATCAATAACACATTTAATTATATCAGAAGCAAATAGAGAAAAATTGTGTTATGTAATTAAAAAATATACAAATAGTAATTTTGCTAAGATTTCTTTACTGAAGAGAGGAAATGAGGATGCACCTTTAGCAGTTTTGTAAGGAGGGGGGCTTTAAAGTTGAGAACTATTTTTTGTGATGAGATTTTATACTGGTGATGAAAATTAAAATTTTATTGTTTTGGACATAGTAATGGACAAAAGTACATTGATACATATATTGTACATTATAATAAACAGATAGAAGCATAATATATAGAAAATAAAAGACTTTTTGTAACTCACTGTGAGATAGCCTTAGATGTGATGTGATGTGATTATGATTTTTAGCGTAGCTTTAACAATTTTTCAGTCATATCACTATGATGTCTGCAGTGTGGTAACTTATAGTGATGTCTAGCACTGGGGCATCATGCTGCAGACATGTAGCATGATGTCCCACCCAGCATTACAAGGTTAGTGTTAGAACTGGTCGGCCTGGTATCAGGATAATGTGACTGGGTGGGACATCATGCTGCATGTCTGCAGCATGATACCCTAGTGCTAGACATCACTATAAACTGCCTCACTGCAGACATTGTAGCAATATGACTGAAAAATTGTTAAAGCTATGTTAAAAATCACAAACACATACATGTTTAGTAGATGCTATTTTGCATGTCTTTTTGTTTTTTATAAACTTCTATTTGTAGGTAGAGGTAGTTAAGTTAGTTGAATGTTGGACTCACAATCTAAAGGTAATGGGTATAATACCTGTCCTGTCCAACTTGGGTGGCTCCCTCTGTGTCTTTGGCAAGGGCACATAACTCCTATTTCCTCAGCATGATATAGCCACAAATGTGTTAAAAGTATCATTAAAATTAGAAATATAAAATGTATAGGCATTTGGTCTATAATTTATTAATATATTAATTAATCATATGTTTGTGAAATTTAATATATAATGTATTCCAATGGGTATAAATTGTTATAACAGAAAAGGAAATATTGGAAAGATTTATTAATATTTAAACCTGAAAATGTGTCATGTTTGGTTCCAGATTTACTGTATGAGTTTTTTCTTAGACTATTTATTTATTAATTTTGTTTTCTTTTATAGTAGACAAAACAGACTGCTGGTAAAAATTAATCATTTACTGACTTGTTTTTAGACAATGTACATTTTGTTTACAACAGATCATGTCATCAAGCAAATTGTAAAAGACAGTCACCTATCCTGCATCTGCTGAGAAGGGGTCTTCTCAAAATATTTAAGGATATCACCATCTTATTTTCAGATATCCTATGTTACAAATAAAGATTATTATTATTATTATTATTATTATTATTATTATTATTATTATTATTATTATTATTATTATTATTATTATTATTATTATTATTATTTTTTATATTATTATTATTTGTAGTAGCAGTATTATTATTATTATTATTATTATTATTATTATTATTATTATTATTATTATTATTATTATTTATATTATTAGTAGTAGTAGTAGCTTTTGTTTCTGTTGTTGTTGGGCTTATCGTCATTTTCAGCACATGATAGACTATTCATGGCGGCCAGTATTAATGGTGGAGGAAGAAACCGGGAAATCACCGGAAAGAACCACCGACCCACGAGAAGCTACTGGCAAGCTTTCTCACATATCCACATTCGATGAATCCTAGACTGGAAACCATGAAACCACGTAGATAGAGGTGAGATGGCAGTGATCCGTAACAGACAGTGCTTTAAACAACTCAGCCACTCGGGGCCCCAGTAGTAGTAGCAGCAGTATTATTATTATTATTATTATTATTATTATTATTATTATTATTATTGATTCTATTATTATTATTATTGATTCTATTATTATTATTATTATTATTATTATTATTATTATTATTATTATTATTATTATTATTATTATTATTATTATTATTATTATTATTATTATTATAGATCTGCTAAGTGCAGTTTAGCACAAGTGCTGAATCAGCAAACTTACTACCAAGAGTTACTACAAAAGAGGGATGATACCATCAGGGTCCTTGAGGAAAAGTTTGAGGGCAGCCCAGGAGAGAAGGCTGTAGGAGATAAAACTACAAACAAGCATCATGGGTAATTAAGTTGATTTATTTTCTTATGCTTCCACCACTTTGTAGGATAAGGCATACATATAGCATGACTCAGGTTCATGAGTCGTGTCTATAATTTTTTTTTCACTCCACAGCTTCGGAGAGCCTTCATGGATTGAAACTATTAAGTAGAACTACGGCAAGTTAATTTTCAGCTTTTTATTTTAAAAGTTTAAAGAGTTAATGCTCCTGTTTTATTCTGATGTTTTTATTTGCATTGTTCATTGCAAATTTCATTCAATAATATTTGAAAAGCATAATTGATTGAAAATTAAATTAGATATGACATGAAACAGGAAGGAGAGTTAGGTCAGGTTTGATTTTTAAACTTTTTCAATTGGAAGTCTAACATCTATTCTCACTTAAAAGTGAAGTCCAGCTGGAAACAAAATATATCCTGATCTGCCACTGGATAATATGCCACTGATCTGCCATTGCATAGTACACCACTGATCTGCCACTGAATAATGTACCACTGATCTGCCACTGCATAATTAACCACTGATCTGCCACTGCATATACCACTGTTCTGCCACTGCATAATGTACCACTGATCTGTCATTGCATAATTCACAAATGATCTGCCATTGCATAATGTATCACTGATCTGCCACTGCATAATGTATTACTGAGCTGCCAATGCATAATGTACCACTGATCTGCCACTGCATAATTAACCACTGATCTGCCACTGAATAATGTACCACTGACTTGTCATTGCATAATTAGCCACTGATCTGCCACTGTATAATGTACTACTGATCTGCCACTGCATAATGTATTACTGATCTGCCACTGCATATACCACTGATCTGCCACTGCATAATGTACCACTGATCTGCCACTGCATAATTAACCACTGATCTGCCACTGAATAATGTGCCACTGATTTGTCATTGCATAATTAACCACTGATCTGCCACTGCATAATGTATTACTGATCTGCCACTGCATATATCACTGATCTGCCACTGCATAATGTACCACTGATCTGCCACTGCATAATGTACCACTGATCTGCCACTGCATAATTAACCACTGATCTGCCACTGCATAATGTATTACTGATCTGCCACTGCATATACCACTGATCTGCCACTGCATAATGTACCACTGATCTGCCACTGCATAATTAACCACTGATCTGCCACTGAATAATGTACCACTGATTTGTCATTGCATAATTAACCACTGATCTGCCACTGTATAATGTACCACTGATCTGCCACTGCATAATGTATTACTGATCTGCCACTGCATATATCACTGTTCTGCCACTGCATAATGTACCACTGATCTGCCACTGCATAATGTACCACTGATCTGCCACTGCATAATGTACCACTGATCTGCCACTGCATAATGTACCACTGATCTGCCATTGCATAATATACCACTGATCTGCCACTGCATACTATACCACTGATCTACCACTGCATAATTCACCTCTGATATGCAACTGCATAACACACCACTGATCTGCCACTGCATAATGCACCATATATCTGTGTTCTGCTTATTATGAAATTACATAGAACAGGGTCTGTCTATGCATAATGTGACTGCAAATATGGGCCTATATCTAATGTGACTGCAAATATGGGCCTATGCATAATGTGACTGCAAATATGGGCCTATACATAATGTGACTGCAAATATGGGCCTATATCTAATGTGACTGCAAATATGGGCCTATACATAATGTGACTGCAAATATGGGCCTATACATAATGTGACTGCAAATATGGACCTATACATAATGTGACTGCAAATATGGACCTATGCATAATGTGACTGCAAATATGGACCTATGCATAATGTGACTGCAAATATGGACCTATGCATAATGTGACTGCAAATATGGACCTATGCATAATGTGACTGCAAATATGGACCTATGCATAATGTGACTGCAAATATGGGCCTATACATAATGTGACTGCAAATATGGGCCTATACATAATGTGACTGCAAATATGGGCCTATGCATAATGTGACTGCAAATATGGGCCTATACCTAATGTGACTGCAAATATGGGCCTATACATAATGTGACTGCAAATATGGATTTATGTTTAATGTGACTGCAAATATGGACCAATGCAGTTTACAGTTGAACCTGACCAATCAAAGATATAACATCTTAGTTTTTATTAACACTTTGTAACTTTTGAAGGACATTGAGGAATGAATCGCAATTGAACAAAAGATCTGACATTAAAAATATACCTAGATCAAGTTTGATTTGTCACCAATTTTCCATCAGAAATTAAATTAAGTTACATACATGCTTGATTTTTGGAAGTTTCTTCTGGCAACATTAATTTTGTCAGTAACTTTTGAAGGACATCATGCATATCAGGCTAAATTTGAGGTATGGCTTACATTAAAAAACATTAGCCATGTTTTAATTTTTTTCACATCAAAATTTGACAAAATTATGACCACAATTCAACCTTTGATCTTGCATACTGAATCAAGGTTTCATAAATGACACCATATTGATGTTTTATTCACTTGTATATGTATAAGTCACTGAATTCATTGGTTATGCTGGACTTGAACTTTCAAGTGATAGGAAAATTGGGAGCAGTTAGTTAAAGGTCAAAATTTTTAATGGCAAAATAAGTTTATCAACAACTGGTATTTTGCTGGTTCAGCAAGTCAGTATCTATGTATATACAGGTAATACACATTATAGTTTATAAAGTATTGAAAACCTTTGTCTTTATCTGAACAACTGTAGCATCACTTAGGTAATGCAAGAATCAATATTTTGCCCACCATCACAAACAGTTTTGCTTTTTATGCATTGAGCTCAAAAGATAAAAGCAACTTGGTATAAAATGGTCTTTATTTGTACGAATTATATATGTGGTATGAAAGGTTATGTCATCTGCAAATTGAGATTGAAGTTTTACATTCTTCAAGCTTAATTGCTTTCATAAAAGTAAATTAACACCTCATTGAACTTGGGGTATTTTTACCTCTATGAACGGTGACCATATGCTATGGGAGATAACTCATCTGTCTTTGTAGAAGGTATAGACTGGTGTTATGCAATAAATTTCAACCTCAAGAGTTAGCACCAATTCATAATATGGGTGACTAAAACTCTTTGAAGGCAGAAAATCTAATTCCATTACAGCTAATCTCATTCCATTACATTGGCTTTTCATTTTTTATGATTGATGGTACAAATTGGAACATACTGGAAAGCATCAGAAAAGTCCTAAATTAGCATTCACGTTGATATGAAAATAAATTCCTACTGTAAATATGCTTTTTTTGGTAAAACTGAAACAAAATTTCAACATTTTAGGCAGAATATTAATGGGGATAGGTAGGTGCCTATTCATGGTAAAGTAAAGTCATTTTCACTTCCTCGTTTATCAAAGTGAAATGTCATGGACAAGGGTGACTGCCTCGCCAATTTTGCCTGATGGGTTAAATTTACAAACTCTTGTGTACATCATACTCATATTTAACTGTCAGAGCTTTAGTCAAGAACTTAAATAATTTGGTATTTTGCTCCTAATTTTGAAACAAGGGGCACTTTTTAACATTTATTGGTGCATTTTGTGAATGCTACAAACAATTTTGTGATACCAGTCTGAGTCTTAATCACCAAGGCATTAATTTATGCCTTTTGAAAACACCAAAGCAGCTTAGTGACTGAGTCTAATCACCAAGACATTAATCATGCCTTTTTGAAAGCACCAAAGCAGTTTAGTGACTGAGTCTAATCACCAAGGCATTAATCATGCCTTTTTGAAAACACCAAAGCAGCTTAGTGACTGAGTCTAATCACCAAGGCATTAATCATGCCTTTTTGAAAGCACCAAAGCAGCTTAGTGACTGAGTCTAATCACCAAGGCATTAATCATGCCTTTTTGAAAGCACCAAAGCAGCTTAGTGACTGAGTCTAATCACCAAGGCATTAATCATGCCTTTTTGAAAACACCAAAGCAGCTTAGGGACTGAGTCTAATCACAGGCTGCATTCAGTGTGATGGCTGTTTGTAAGGGAATGTTCTCAGAGTAATAAAGTTTTGTCATTACAAACTTGCATGGAAAAGCCACATCTTGTTGTGATAGGATGATTTATATTGATCAAATGTGACATCATAAAACTAGAATTTAGCTTATGACTGGAGCAATCACAGGCAACCTTAGACTAACTGTTAAATTAAATTATTTTTATAAATTGAAATGCTTGTAAACATTATTTGTGTTTTTAGACAATATATTTTGGATGAGATATTTAAATATGCTTCTTATTAAATATAGTAGAACCTTTCTTTAAAGACTACTTCTTTTGCCAAACAATTATGGGCTCTGAAGACAGGTGGTCTCTAATAAAAGGTAACAATGCTATATAATCAATAAATGTGTGCACTGAGAGTGTGGTCTCTCAAGATAGGTGATCTCACATGGCAGTGGTCTTTCAGGACAGGTTTTACTGTAGTCATATTGAGATTCTATAATAATTTCTCTCAATTAAAGTCCAGTTGAGACATAAACTGATCTGACAAAAATTCACTAATTAATGAAAAATTATAACATTTTCCTTAGCATTAAAAATTCATACAAGTTCCAGCAAGGACACTGCATTGAAAAATTGTTAATGATGAAAACTTACATACATTTTTGTAATTAAAATATATGTGGTAGATTGCAAACTTGGTATACATGGAATTTACTGAAGTTATGACACAGGATCAGATCTGGGAATGAAATGTTCAATTAAATTATTTCAGCAAATCACCAAATGTGCATCACAATGATAAAGAATTCCAGGAAAAGATCCGAGTTTTACAGAACCAAAACCGATTTCTTAATGGGGAGGTGAAGAAGCTGGCAAAAATCAGGCTACTGGAACATGGGAAATATGAAGAGCAAAACCAGTATGTATGTCATTACGTCTTTTTCTGATTCTACATGAACTCTTTCAGAATATAATCCAGATGGATATAGAGGCGTGCTTGCCCAATCACACTCCCCACATTTTTCTCATTTAAGGCTTTAGTGAATAAACTGAAACAAATCACCAATTTCAACATATCCATAATATGGTGTCTGGAGAGAGGAATGAGTTCTGCCTTAATAAACCACCCTGACTCTGTATTTTTGTTTAGAAGATGCAATATATCTTGGATCTAGTTTCTATAGTCATTCTAGCTACCATCTGATGAAAGCCTTCCCACTACTCTGCAACCAAGGCCCTTCCCCATAGCCTGCAAGCAAGGCCTTTAATGTACCTGCAATCATGTCCTTCTTACTGCCCCACAAGCAAGGCTCTTCCAACTAATCTACAAGCAAGGCCCATCCCACTATCCTACAAACAAGGCCTTTAACATACCCTACAATCCAGGTCTTTCACACTACCCTACAAGTAAGAAACCTTCCTACTATCGTACAAGCAAGTTCATTACCATTATGCTTAAAGAAAGGCTTTTGCTTCTACCCTACAAGCAAGGTCATTGCTGCTATGCTACAAGTAAGGCCCCTCTACTACCCTACAATCCAGGTCTTTTCCACTACCATACAATCAAGACCCTTCCTACTACCCTACAAGCAAGGTCATTGCCACTATGCTAAAAGAAAGGTATTTCCTTCTACCCTACAAGCAAGGTCATTCCCACTATGCTACAAACAAGGCCCTTCTACTATCCTACAAGCAAGGTCATTCCCACTATGCTACAAGTGAGGCCCTTCTACTACCCTACAAGCAAGGTCATTCCCACTATGCTACAAGTGAGGCCCTTCTACTACCCTACAAGCAAGGTCATTCCCACTATGCTACAAGTAAGGCACTTCTACTACCCTACAAGCAAGGCCCTTCTACTACCCTACAAGCAAGGTCATTCCCACTATGCTACAAGTGTGGCCCTTCTACTACCATACAAGCAAGGTCATTCCCACTATGCTACAAGTAAGGCCCTTCTACTACCCTACAAGCAAGGTCATTTTTACTATGCTACAAGCAAGACCCATCTACTACCCTATAAGCAAGGTCATTACCACTATGCTACAATCAAGGCCCATCTACTACCCTACAAGCAAGGTCATTCCCACTATGCTACAAGTTAGGCCCTTCTACTACCCTACAAGCAAGGCCGTTCTACTACCCTACAAGCAAGGTCATTCCCACTATGTTACAAGCAAGGCCCTTCTACTACCTTACAAGCAAGGTCGTTCCCACTATGCTACAAGTAAGGCCCATCTACTACCCTACAAGCAAGGCCCTTCTACTACCCTACAAACAAGGTCATTCCCACTATGCTACAAGCAGGACCCTTCTAACTACCCTACAAGTTAAAACATCTCCTTTTTCTGTCGTAGTGATCCCTTAAATTTTTCCTTAATAATTTCTTTTTGTTCCATGTGCTTGGTCTTTTTTAATGTAGAATTAATATAATTATTAGGAATGTTCTTTTTTTACCTCTAAATATATGACATATTAAATTTCTCTATTAGTAGTAAATCTTTTTGGCCCCTCATGGGTCCAAGTCTCAACTCAGCCAATATAGTTATGTGATAAAGCTTGCCAGTAGCTTCCAATGGGTTTTGTGGTTCTTCTTGAGGTTTTTACCAGTTCTTTCTCCACAAAATGTACTAGCTGCCATGTACAGTCTATCATGTGTTGAAAAATGGTGTAAAACCCACAAAATCAAACTAAACCTGTACAAATATAAAATTTAATTTTCATATATGTATACCACTCCCTTGATAACTCGCACCCAGATAACACGCGAACCCACTTATAGTATCCGGCATGGCTCTCGATTTTTTTCCAACGGAAATATATTTTAAATGTGTTGAACATGAAAAATATCGCAATAAGAATTAGTAAATTAAAACTTGACACATACTGTATTTTATGTAAATTTTTGCACACGAAAAATAATTATTAATCATTAATTTTTGTAAAAACAAAATGGGCATATGGTATTTTTAATTTTTTTTGCAAACATAAATCATCTTAGTGGAAATGTTATGTCAGATAAATTAATCAATTTTTCAAATAATACAAAGCAATATGTACAAATAATTATGATACATTTAAACAATTAAAAGGTACAAAATAAAACATGAAATATGTTAGCTCATTTTATCATCAGAAATGGTGATTATTGCCATAAAGATAGAATCCATATTGCCAATCCAACCCACCTACCCCTTTTGCTTCTACATCAAAACCTTTGTTTGTTTTGTTGTTTGTCATAGGTCCCTCGATAACTCACACCCTTGCCTATAACATGGTCGATGTTTTTGGACCCCGTTGTGCACATGTTATCAACGGAGTGGTGTATATAATTATGTAGATACTATACAATCACAAACTTTTGTGGAGTACCAATTTTCATAGATTGTGTTGATTCCCCTGAATCTTGAATTTAAAGACCCAGTAAAAAATTTTTTTACCAAATATGATGAAGAACTCCCACTAACCCTCCATTTCCTTACTGTGCTTAGAAAACAACAAAGCTATTGTTTAATCAACATCATTTCTGTAACCTGGTATTAGCTTTTATGTGCATTTATTTTAATATAGCCATTAAATAAGGAATTATAAGGCATTTTATATTTGTTTCAGTGCACACATATCTATACGATATCTAGTAGTGGTAATTTTTACTCACTGCCTTAAGTTGATAATATGTTGTGAAATAAGTGAGGATAGAGAAAAATAACAAAGTATTAGATATTCATTTATTCATTTTAATAAAAATGAAAGAAAGAACTGTAAATGATAATAGTATATAAAAACAAAATTTAATACTTATTCAAGCACATCTCATTTTACCTTCACATGTTCAATACTCTCCTGCAGTTTGTATGTATACATAGTGTTTGGTTAATAATTGTGCTTCAGGCAGTAGTTCTAAATGGACAAATGCTACTGACTCAATGATCCCTGGTTTTGGCTTCTCATTAGGACAAGATAGTTGGAGGCATATGCCACAATGAAAAAGTCATTATTTTTGGGGGAAAATCATAACTCTTTTGAAGTCAAAACTCATTACTAAATTTTGCAGATCTCCCGATTCATCCTTAGCTGATCTGTCTTGTTCACTCACAGGTATCCATTTGTAAACCAGACACTAGATGGTCCTAAATGAAAATGGTTTTAAGCTGACCTTTCGGATCTGTCACCTGTATGAAAGATTACAAGAAGTTTTGACAATAATGATGCATGTCTTTACATAATTGCCATGAACTAAATGTATAGGTATTTGGTTAAGAAGGTAAAAGGACATAATTTTTACAATTAAAGTTTCCATGCCTTAAATATTTGTTCAACATATTCTATATATATATATATATATATATATATATATATATATATATATATATATATATATATATATATATATATATATATATATTACTTGGAAGAGTTGTGTTTTTCCTTTTGTACGTTAATGGGAAAGGGGCATAACTCTTTGAACCTCAGAACTCATATTTCTAATTTCATTTTTAGAAGGCTGCTGTACCTGGAGGCAGAGATTGAGAAATGGAAGCTGGATTATGTGTCTGTGATCCAGTCCAGTATCCACTACCCAGGAGGAGATGGCATTGAAGATATGGAGTTGTGTTTGTATGGTGAAGACAGGGTAAGAAAATGACTTTTTGCCCTAAGCTTGTAATATCTTTAGCGACTTATATTTCACATGTAACACAGAAACCTGTTCCTTTGCAGCCTTATCATTCTCATCACAAGTAAAAATGAACTAGTGACATAAGACGAGTTGCAAATAGATTATTATTCAAATACCATCCCCAAAAAATATATTTTAAACACTTTTAAGTTCCTCTGCAGGAATTAACAGTATAAAAATTTAATAGTTCGCATGTCAGTAACATAGCTTATATTGATGTTTGTTTTGTGAGTTTTTTTTTATCCAGATCATTGAAATAAATAAATAATCTCTGGTATTGTTTGAAGAATCCAATTCTTTAAACCTCTAACGGCAATACTAAAATGGGGGCATATTGTTTTGTTGCTGTTCCTTTGTCGATTTATCATGTCTGTCTTGAAACCTTTATAGTACAATTACATAAAATCTACTTAGATCAGTGAAAATTTGTATACTTTATCATAGTCTTAAGTAGATGACCTTTATGTGGACCATTACAGTTTTGTTGTTTGTTTTTCTTCAGATTTTATGCTGTTTGGACTAAGACATTTTTGTAGAGAACCTCTGACAAAGCTTCATTTTGGGGCCTCTCCCCATTTCTTTAGCAGTCGCTACATCACTACTTGTTAGCCACATTTAACAAAACTATTTGTATTATGCAAATAACATTTTAATGCATGTTTGAATTTTTGTGTTGATAACCTTATTAGATTTTCATGACATTATATCAAGTATCCACAATTTTTAATATATTTTTTATTTTATTTACTTTCATTATTTCACAGAGACCTAGATTTGAACAATTTGAATCCAGTATTATGCCCATTTTCAATTAAGTCCTTGATGAACATATGCATAGAATTTGGCGCATATGGCATTATCTCTAAATTGCAAAGACAAAAGCCTTGTCCCTCTACTTATGTTGTATATTTCCTTTAAACAGCATAAAAAGAGAATTCAGCACATGCTTCAGGAAGCTAGAAAGACGAATCCAAGTTTGCCAACTTTTGAAAGGTAATTCCCAATTTTTTTCAGCTTAGTGGTAAAGAAACAAGAAAGGTATCATTATTGACAGTCATTCTTGTGGTTTGCAAAATTCTTGAAAAATTTTACTGGAGTATGACAAAAAAAATTTTTAAAAAACAGAGTGGGGATATAATTGTTCAGATAATCAAAATATCGAATTAGGGGACATGAGATAGTTGTTCAGGTAGTCAAGAACTCCCCAGCAGTTAGTCAAATACTTAACATTTAGCTTTCCTGATATCTCTCTCTCTCTCTCTCTCTCTCTCTCTCTCTCTCTCTCTCTCTCTCTCTCTCTCTCTCTCTCTCTCTCTCTCTCTCTCACACACACACACACACACACAAACACACACACACACACAATCATGGATCTTAAGAGTAGCTTGACACCACATTTGAACTGTGAACATAAATTCACACCCATTTTTAAGCATTGTTAGTGATACCAAAAATGGGCATTGTTTATTTGTCAATCAGTTGCTAGTGCTATTACTCATTGTAGAACAGGAGTTTTCTTTGAAGTATGTTGAAGATGCTTGAGTTTAACTTCTTTTTATTGTGTATATTTGGTGTATTTAAGATAAACAACAGAAGGATTAGCCAGCCTTCAATTAATTGTAGTTGTGAACAGAGCTTAAATAATGTCAACCTAAATCAGATCTTCTGTGGATATTTGCCTCAACAAACAAAGAAGATGTACAAAGACTGTTCTTCGAGAATTGCAAACATAGTTGCAGACTTTGACAATCATGACATCATAGAATACTTAAAGCAATTGTTTACAACATTAACTTTTAAACAATATTTTTTAATATGTGAAAATGTTAACTTTGTTCAACACTTACTACTGAGATTTATTTTAAATAGCCTTTTTTTTTAACATAATAAAAGTTGTTATTGGCAAAATGTCATATTAAATGAATTAAGTTTTTAAGATAATAGGAAGAAATGACTGGGGGGAATCATATTTGATGCAGGGGGGAAATATCCAGGGGAGTTTTGTTGGGGAAGATAGGTAGCATTCTAGTGTTGTTTTTCACTTGACACACTTATATGAAAGACAGGTATTGTTCTAGTGTTGTCTTTCCCTCAACAGTCACATGAAAGTCAGTTACCCTTCTAGTGTTGTCTCTTTCACTAAACACACTCGAAAGACAAATACCTTTGTAGTGTTGTCTCTCATTCAACACACTCACACAAAAGAAAAGACAGGTACCATTCTAGGGTTGTCTTTCACTCAACACACTCACATGAAAGACATATACCAGTCTAGTGTTGTCTCTTTCAATTAACAAACTTGCATGAAAGATGTGTACTATTTTAGTGCTGTCTTTCAATCAACACACTCACATAAACAACAGGTATTCTGCTAGTGTTGTTTATCACTCAACGCTCACATGAAAGACTGGAAACTTAGTACTGTATAAATATGCTACTATTAAAAAGAATGAAATACCTGCAAATTTGATGAATTTGCAAAAGAAATTACACCAGTGAACACTTATGTGGTGCCAAACTATGTGGCTAAAGTGACTAATGTTGACCTAACAGACTCTTTCAAAATGTAACACTCTTTCAGTATATAATATACTCTTTCATTATGTATAAAACACTTTCAGAACCTAAGACTGTTTGGTAGCTAGGGAATTATTTAAGTATGTATGAGACTCTTTCAGCACATAACAGACTCTTTCAAAATGTAACTCTCTTCTTTGTGTACCTAATGGATTCTTTCAGTACCTAAGTAATCATTTCAGTATCCCATGGATTTTTTCAATACCTAAGTAATCATTTTAGTACCTAATAGACTCTTTCAGCACCTAAGTAATCATTTCAGTACCTAATGGACACTTTCAGTGCTGAAGTAATCTTTTCAATATCTTAGTGGACTTTTCAGTACCACAGTAATCATTTCAGTACCTATTGGACTCTTTCAGTACCTAAATAATCATTTCCATACCTAATTGACTCTTTTAGTGCTAAAGTAATTTTTTCAGTACATAATAGATTTTTTCAGTACCTAAGTGATCATTTCAATACCTAATGGACTTTTTCAGTACCTAGACAGTCATTTAAGTACCTAATGAACATTCAGAACCTAATAGCCTATTTCAGTACTTAACA
The DNA here is from genome assembly GCA_016746295.1 of Potamilus streckersoni. NCBI lineage: Eukaryota > Metazoa > Mollusca > Bivalvia > Unionida > Unionidae > Potamilus > Potamilus streckersoni. The sequence goes on along the minus strand of JAEAOA010000546.1, from coordinate 1,604,796 downwards.
TACTTTTTCAAAATTTAACAGTTTCAGAATCTTACAAACTCTTCCAGTACATAAGACTCAGCACCTAAGTCTCTTTTAGTAAATTAGATACTATTTTAATAACCAAGAGACTCTTTCAGTACCTGAGACTGCATAAGAATCATTTTCAGTACCTACTAGACTCTTTCAGTAGATGACTGTTTCAGTACATAAGAGACTGTTTCAGTACATAAGAGACTCTTTCAGTACCTGAAACTTTCAATGGACAAGAAACTCTTTCACTGTCTAACAGACTCTTTCACTACCTAACAGACTCTTTCACTACCTATCACTCTTTTTGTACTTAATAGACTATTTTAGTATTTAAGAGACTCTTTCAGTTCACAAGATATCTTTCAATAGCTAAGAGATTCATTCAGTACATACAAGACTCATTCAGAACATATCAGATTCATTCAGTATCTAAGAGTCCTGAATGTGGAATATATTTGACTCTACTGATTGACATATTTAAAAATTGTACACAATATCTATCATTTATGATATTTCTCTAGTATTCTTATTGCTAATTACAGCCTGGCTATGAGTGAAGTCCATGTAGACAAATATGGGTTCAAACACAAGTACACTAACACAGGATTGCTACTCCACTACCTGTGTACAGAGCTGACACACCATTATCTGATGCAGGTGGGGACATATGAAGAACATCAGAAACGGTGGACTGTCTTCATGAAGCAACACAGCAGGGATCCTATGAAAATGGTAAATTCATTATAATATTACCATATTTTCTGATGATAAACCCAGTGCCCAGTGTGCCTGAAGTCCAAAACCACCATTAATTGAGGCAGTGCCCAGTGTGTCTGAAGCCCTAAAACACCATTAATTGAGGCAGTCCCCAAAATGCCTGACACATTGCAACACCATTAACTAAACCAGTGGGCCTTTGGCCCTGTAACACCATTAATTGAGGTGGTTTCCAGTGTGCCTGAAGCCCTAAAACATCATTAATCGAGACAGTCCCTAGTGTGACTGAGGCCCTGTAACACTACTGAGGCAGTCCCCATTGTGCCTGAGGCCCTGTAACACCATTTATTGAGGCAGTACCCAGTGTGTCTGTAGACCTAAAATACCATTAATTGAGGCAAGAAGGGCATATGAAGAACACAAGAAACTGAACATTCCTAAGTAGGTGACACAGCAAAGATCCTGTGAGAACAGCAACATCAGAACAGTACAGAGTGCCAGTCTTTGAAAATTTTTGTGTAGTAGGGGATGAGATTATTATCAGATTAGGATTCAAAGCAAGGCCTTGGATATAAATGTAGGATTAACTGATTGTTATTTTCTCTCTGGCTGTGGCAGTAAACAGAACTCAGAAGAGGGACTTTATTGGTCAATTATCAGTTTGATTATTTTAATAGGTCATGCTTTTATTGGTTTGTTAAAGACAGGATTCCTTAAGCAGGTAATTAAAAGCAAGACCTATCTATCAAACTAATACAGCACACAATTGACCAATTAGGTGCCTGTTCATAGCTAAGTTGACTACTATAGCCAGCAATGAAATTACATTCTTTAATTCTCCTTTTATTTCATAGCCCAGTATTTAAGGCTTGATCGGATTATAGGCCTATCCCCTATCACACAATATGTTATAAGATTAGCTTTCTGAACTTGTCACTGGAGTTGTATGGTAATGCAGTGTTGATCTCACAGCTCTCATGGGATCCTTACTGATGAAATGGTCTTTCAAGATTGGTTTTTATTATGGGCATATAATATAGGATAAAGTCTTAAGTACAAAGCTTTAATTATAATAATAATAATAATAATAATAATAATAATAATAATAATAATAATAATAATAATAATAATAATAATAATAATAATAATAATAAATAATAATAATAATTATAATAATAATAATAATAACTACTACTACTACTACTACTATTACTACTACTACTACTACTACTACTACTACTACTACTACTACTATTACTCCTACTACTACTACTACTACTACTACTACTACTACTACTACTACTAATAATAATAATAATAATAATGATAGACTTTAATAATAACTCAGTCAGTTACAGAATTAATCTACCTTGAGGCCTTCTGTATGTTGTATACAATATATACAGTATATACAACATGACGGGAAGAATCTGGCTTGACACTCAATAATTAAGTGATTTTAAAAGTCAAAGTATCAAGCCAGGAAAACAAGCCAGGCATCTGTGAATATGTAAACATATATAAAATAACATCCTGCATTAATATTGGAGGGAAGATCAGAGAAGTCAAAGTCATCCATTCAGGTAGAAAGGTAAATTACAATAGTTTTTCTGATAGAAGCCACTCTGATGTAAATTCCCACCTTTTTTTCCCAAAATGAAAATAAATTCCTGCCTGATCAAGGCTTATAGGTCCATTTATTCCATAATGGTATGTCTAGATAATTTAAATAGTGCATGAATAATCCAACAACTGTTAGAAAAATCAAATCTTATGAATGTTTTAAAAATGTGTGGTATTCAATGCCCTCCCTCCATCTTTGGAAATTGCACTGTACTTGGGGTATCTATTAGAATAAATATGGTATACATGGCGAGCAATGACAGTGTATTAAAGTATAATTAATATTTAATTTTTGCAAAAGTGCTCAATATAAACAAAAAGCAGGCTTGCTGCTTGACTACAGGTTGTTTTCACAGATGTCACAATTGTGTATGCAGATGCCCACAATGCAATGCGTGCACATCTTGCACTGCCATTTTGATTCCCTAACAAACCTTTTTCAGCATTGTGTATGATCAAAATAAAACTCTTATTAAATAATCAATAAGGATATTTTTTTCACTGAAATGATAGATAGATACATGAAATTATGTGCCATTTAGTAGCACAAAAGACAAAGCTGGAAGTTCCCTGACTTGTATAGAAAGATATATAAATAGTGAAGTATATATAAAAAGATATATAAATAGTGAAGTATATATAAAAAGACATATAAATAGTGAAGTATATATGAAAAGACATATAAATAGTGAAGTATATATAAAAAGACATATAAATAGTGAAGTATATATAAAAAGATATATAAATAGTGAAGTATATATAAAAAGACATATAAATAGTGAAGTATATATAAAAAGACATATAAATAGTGAAGTATATATAAAAAGATATATAAATAGTGAAGTATATATAAAAAGATATATAAATAGTGAAGTATATATAAAAAGACATAAATAGTGAAGTATATATAAAAAGACATATAAATAGTGAAGAATATATCAAAAGATATAAAAATAGTGAAGTATATAACAAAAGATATATAAATAGTGAAGTATATATAAAAAGATATATAAATAGTGAAGTATATATAAAAAGATATATAAATAGTGAAGTATATATAAAAAGATATATAAATAGTGAAGTATATATAAAAAGATATATAAATAGTGAAGTATATATAAAAAGACATATAAATAGTGAAGTATATATAAAAAGACATATAAATAGTGAAGTATATATAAAAAGACATATAAATAGTGAAGTATATATAAAAAGGCATATAAATAGTGAAGTATATATAAAAAGGCATATAAATAGTGAAGTATATATAAAAAGATATATAAATAGTGAAGTATATATAAAAAGATATATAAATAGTGAAGTATATATAAAAAGATATATAAATAGTGAAGTATATATAAAAAGATATATAAATAGTGAAGTATATATAAAAAGATATATAAATAGTGAAGTATATATAAAAAGATATATAAATAGTGAAGTATATATAAAAAGATATATAAATAGTGAAGTATATATAAAAAGATATATAAATAGTGAAGTATATATAAAAAGATATATAAATAGTGAAGTATATATAAAAAGATATATAAATAGTGAAGTATATATAAAAAGATATATAAATAGTGAAGTATATATAAAAAGATATATAAATAGTGAAGTATATATAAAAAGACATATAAATAGTGAAGTATATATAAAAGATATATAAATAGTGAAGTATATATAAAAAGATATATAAATAGTGAAGTATATATAAAAAGATATATAAATAGTGAAGTATATATAAAAAGATATATAAATAGTGAAGTATATATAAAAAGATATATAAATAGTGAAGTATATATAAAAAGATATATAAATAGTGAAGTATATATAAAAAGATATATAAATAGTGAAGTATATATAAAAAGATATATAAATAGTGAAGTATATATAAAAAGATATATAAATAGTGAAGTATATATAAAAAGATATATAAATAGTGAAGTATATATAAAAAGATATATAAATAGTGAAGTATATATAAAAAGATATATAAATAGTGAAGTATATATAAAAAGACATATAAATAGTGAAGTATATATAAAAAGATATATAAATAGTGAAGTATATATAAAAAGATATATAAATGGTGAAGTATATATAAAAAGATATATAAATGGTGAAGTATATATAAAAAGATATATAAATAGTGAAGTATATATAAAAAGATATATAAATAGTGAAGTATATATAAAAAGATATATAAATAGTGAAGTATATATAAAAAGATATATAAATAGTGAAGTATATATAAAAAGATATATAAATAGTGAAGTATATATAAAAAGATATATAAATAGTGAAGTATATATAAAAAGATATATAAATAGTGAAGTATATATAAAAAGATATATAAATAGTGAAGTATATATAAAAAGATATATAAATAGTGAAGTATATATAAAAAGATATATAAATAGTGAAGTATATATAAAAAGATATATAAATAGTGAAGTATATATAAAAAGATATATAAATAGTGAAGTATATATAAAAAGATATATAAATAGTGAAGTATATATAAAAAGATATATAAATAGTGAAGTATATATAAAAAGATATATAAATAGTGAAGTATATATAAAAAGATATATAAATAGTGAAGTATATATAAAAAGATATATAAATAGTGAAGTATATATAAAAAGATATATAAATAGTGAAGTATATATAAAAAGACATATAAATAGTGAAGTATATATAAAAAGACATAAAAAGATATATAAATAGTGAAGTATATATCAAAAGATATATAAATAGTGAAGTATATATAAAAAGATATATAAATAGTGAAGTATATATAAAAAGATATATAAATAGTGAAGTATATATAAAAAGATATATAAATAGTGAAGTATATATAAAAAGATATATAAATAGTGAAGTATATATAAAAAGATATATAAATAGTGAAGTATATATAAAAAGATATATAAATAGTGAAGTATATATAAAAAGATATATAAATAGTGAAGTATATATAAAAAGATATATAAATAGTGAAGTATATATAAAAAGATATATAAATAGTGAAGTATATATAAAAAGATATATAAATAGTGAAGTATATATAAAAAGATATATAAATAGTGAAGTATATATAAAAAGACATATAAATAGTGAAGTATATATAAAAAGACATATAAATAGTGAAGTATATATAAAAAGATATATAAATAGTGAAGTATATATAAAAAGATATATAAATAGTGAAGTATATATAAAAAGATATATAAATAGTGAAGTATATATAAAAAGATATATAAATAGTGAAGTATATATAAAAAGATATATAAATAGTGAAGTATATATAAAAAGATATATAAATAGTGAAGTATATATAAAAAGACATATAAATAGTGAAGTATATATAAAAAGATATATAAATAGTGAAGTATATATAAAAAGATATATAAATAGTGAAGTATATATAAAAAGATATATAAATAGTGAAGTATATATAAAAAGATATATAAATAGTGAAGTATATATAAAAAGATATATAAATAGTGAAGTATATATAAAAAGATATATAAATAGTGAAGTATATATAAAAAGACATATAAATAGTGAAGTATATATAAAAAGATATATAAATAGTGAAGTATATATAAAAAGATATATAAATAGTGAAGTATATATAAAAAGATATATAAATAGTGAAGTATATATAAAAAGATATATAAATAGTGAAGTATATATAAAAAGATATATAAATAGTGAAGTATATATAAAAAGATATATAAATAGTGAAGTATATATAAAAAGATATATAAATAGTGAAGTATATATAAAAAGACATATAAATAGTGAAGTATATATAAAAAGATATATAAATAGTGAAGTATATATAAAAAGATATATAAATAGTGAAGTATATATAAAAAGATATATAAATAGTGAAGTATATATAAAAAGATATATACTTCACTATTTAATATATCAAAAGACATATAAATAGTGAAGTATATATGAAAAGACATATAAATAGTGAAGTATATATAAAAAGATATATAAATAGTGAAGTATATATAAAAAGATATATAAATAGTGAAGTATATATAAAAAGATATATAAATAGTGAAGTATATATAAAAAGATATATAAATAGTGAAGTATATATAAAAAGATATATAAATAGTGAAGTATATATAAAAAGATATATAAATAGTGAAGTATATATAAAAAGATATATAAATAGTGAAGTATATATAAAAAGATATATAAATAGTGAAGTATATATAAAAAGATATATAAATAGTGAAGTATATATAAAAAGACATATAAATAGTGAAGTATATATAAAAAGTAATATAAATAGTGAAGTATATATAAAAAGATATATAAATAGTGAAGTATATATAAAAAGATATATAAATAGTGAAGTATATATAAAAAGATATATAAATAGTGAAGTATATATAAAAAGATATATAAATAGTGAAGTATATATAAAAAGATATATAAATAGTGAAGTATATATCAAAAGATATATAAATAGTGAAGTATATATAAAAAGATATATAAATAGTGAAGTATATATAAAAAGATATATAAATAGTGAAGTATATATAAAAAGATATATAAATAGTGAAGTATATATAAAAAGATATATAAATAGTGAAGTATATATAAAAAGATATATAAATAGTGAAGTATATATAAAAAGATATATAAATAGTGAAGTATATATAAAAAGACATATAAATAGTGAAGTATATATAAAAAGACATATAAATAGTGAAGTATATATAAAAAGACATATAAATAGTGAAGTATATATAAAAAGATATATAAATAGTGAAGTATATATAAAAAGATATATAAATAGTGAAGTATATATAAAAAGATATATAAATAGTGAAGTATATATAAAAAGATATATAAATAGTGAAGTATATATAAAAAGACATATAAATAGTGAAGTATATATAAAAAGACATATAAATAGTGAAGTATATATAAAAAGATATATAAATAGTGAAGTATATATAAAAAGATATATAAATAGTGAAGTATATATAAAAAGATATATAAATAGTGAAGTATATATAAAAAGATATATAAATAGTGAAGTATATATAAAAAGATATATAAATAGTGAAGTATATATAAAAAGATATATAAATAGTGAAGTATATATAAAAAGATATATAAATAGTGAAGTATATATAAAAAGATATATAAATAGTGAAGTATATATAAAAAGATATATAAATAGTGAAGTATATATAAAAAGATATATAAATAGTGAAGTATATATAAAAAGATATATAAATAGTGAAGTATATATAAAAAGATATATAAATAGTGAAGTATATATAAAAAGACATATAAATAGTGAAGTATATATAAAAAGACATATAAATAGTGAAGTATATATAAAAAGACATATAAATAGTGAAGTATATATAAAAAGGCATATAAATAGTGAAGTATATATAAAAAGATATATAAATAGTGAAGTATATATAAAAAGATATATAAATAGTGAAGTATATATAAAAAGATATATAAATAGTGAAGTATATATAAAAAGATATATAAATAGTGAAGTATATATAAAAAGACATATAAATAGTGAAGTATATATAAAAAGACATATAAATAGTGAAGTATATATAAAAAGACATATAAATAGTGAAGTATATATAAAAAGATATATAAATAGTGAAGTATATATAAAAAGATATATAAATAGTGAAGTATATATAAAAAGATATATAAATAGTGAAGTATATATAAAAAGATATATAAATAGTGAAGTATATATAAAAAGATATATAAATAGTGAAGTATATATAAAAAGATATATAAATAGTGAAGTATATATAAAAAGATATATAAATAGTGAAGTATATATAAAAAGACATATAAATAGTGAAGTATATATAAAAAGACATATAAATAGTGAAGTATATATAAAAAGACATATAAATAGTGAAGTATATATAAAAAGATATATAAATAGTGAAGTATATATAAAAAGATATATAAATAGTGAAGTATATATAAAAAGATATATAAATAGTGAAGTATATATCAAAAGATATATAAATAGTGAAGTATATATCAAAAGATATATAAATAGTGAAGTATATATAAAAGGTATATAAATAGTGAAGTATATATAAAAAGACATATAAATAGTGAAGTATATATAAAAGGTATATAAATAGTGAAGTATATATAAAAAGATATATAAATAGTGAAGTATATATCAAAAGATATATAAATAGTGAAGTATATATCAAAAGATATATAAATAGTGAAGTATATATCAAAAGATATATAAATAGTGAAGTATATATCAAAAGATATATAAATAGTGAAGTATATATCAAAAGATATATAAATAGTGAAGTATATATCAAAAGATATATAAATAGTGAAGTATATATCAAAAGACATATAAATAGTGAAGTATATATGAAAAGACATATAAATAGTGAAGTATATATAAAAAGACATATAAATAGAGAAGAATATATAAAAAGACATATAAATAGTGAAGTATATATAAAAAGATATATAAATAGTGAAGTATATATAAAAAGATATATAAATAGTGAAGTATATATAAAAAGATATATAAATAGTGAAGTATGTATAAAAAGATATATAAATAGTGAAGTATGTATAAAAAGATATATAAATAGTGAAGTATATATAAAAAGATATATAAATAGTGAAGTATATATAAAAAGATATATAAATAGTGAAGTATATATCAAAAGATATATAAATAGTGAAGTATATATCAAAAGATATATAAATAGTGAAGTATATATCAAAAGATATATAAATAGTGAAGTATATATCAAAAGATATATAAATAGTGAAGTATATATCAAAAGATATATAAATAGTGAAGTATATATCAAAAGATATATAAATAGTGAAGTATATATAAAAAGATATATAAATAGTGAAGTATATATAAAAAGATATATAAGTAGTGAAGTATATATAAAAAGATATATAAATAGTGAAGTATATATCAAAAGATATATAAATAGTGAAGTATATATCAAAAGATATATAAATAGTGAAGTATATATCAAAAGATATATAAATAGTGAAGTATATATCAAAAGATATATAAATAGTGAAGTATATATAAAAAGATATATAAATAGTGAAGTATATATCAAAAGATATATAAATAGTGAAGTATATATCAAAAGATATATAAATAGTGAAGTATATATAAAAAGATATATAAATAGTGAAGTATATATAAAAAGATATATAAATAGTGAAGTATATATAAAAAGATATATAAATAGTGAAGTATATATAAAAAGACATATAAATAGTGAAGTATATATAAAAAGATATATAAATAGTGAAGTATATATAAAAAGATATATAAATAGTGAAGTATATATAAAAAGATATATAAATAGTGAAGTATATATAAAAAGATATATAAATAGTGAAGTATATATAAAAAGGCATATAAATAGTGAAGTATATATAAAAAGATATATAAATAGTGAAGTATATATAAAAAGATATATAAGTAGTGAAGTATATATAAAAAGATATATAAATAGTGAAGTATATATAAAAACACATATAAATAGTGAAGTATATATAAAAGCACATATAAATAGTGAAGTATATATAAAAAGACATATAAATAGTGAAGTATATATAAAAAGACATATAAATAGTGAAGTATATATAAAAAGACATATAAATAGTGAAGTATATATAAAAAGACATATAAATAGTGAAGTATATATAAAAAGACATATAAATAGTGAAGTATATATCAAAAGATATATAAATAGTGAAGTATATATAAAAGGTATATAAATAGTGAAGTATATATAAAAAGATATATAAATAGTGAAGTATATATAAAAAGATATATAAATAGTGAAGTATATATAAAAAGATATATAAATAGTGAAGTATATATAAAAAGATATATAAATAGTGAAGTATATATAAAAAGACATATAAATAGTGAAGTATATATAAAACGATATATAAATAGTGAAGTATATATAAAAAGATATATAAATAGTGAAGTTGAACAGCAATTATGCATATTGCCATCAAATAGAAATACAGTTATTTGTTATGAACATACGATATTGTTATTTCAAACAATATTATATTTTGTATGCTTTGGATTGTCATCTTGATAGAGTACTTTGGGATACAATATCAGTTATAGAATTAAAATTTCATATCTTGTGTATTATGTCAGAATTGTTATATACAAATACTTTTTGAAAAAGCAAGTGCTTGGGTGAAAGACAGCTGATAGAGATGATGGATGTATGATGATATTATATGAAAGCAAGAACTTTTCAAAGATGTTATTTCATATTCTGTGTATTCAAATGAAACATGACTTTGTGTCGGATGTCAATAACTAGTATTTTTGAAATGTATTTCGAAATGTGAAATTATATAATAATGATTTCTGTTTTAACTTATACGATACCAAAATGATTGACTTCATTCCATGAAAATTCTAAATCATTACATGTTTCTACTTTTTTTGTATCCATTTGTTCATGCATCTTTTTTTGATGGACTTATTTGTTTAAAAGGGGAAAAATCATGATTTCGGTCTGGTATAGTCAACATGCCCAATTTTTTATGTATTAGGATATCCTTATGCACAAAATGAGATATGCCTTCATAATTATCTGGAAAGAACAATGTTGTTAGGTGTGGGTTTACATGGCCAGGGAGGCTGCCCCGAGTGGCCGAGTGGTCTAAAGCGCTGACCATTATGGATCACTGCCATTTCACCTCTGTCTGCGTGAGTTCGAGACCAGACTCGGCTAACATGGGTAAGTGAGAAAAGCGTGCAAGTAGCTTCTCGTGGGTCAGTGGTTCTTCTCTGGGTTTTCCAGGGTTCTTCCTCCACCATTAATTCTGGCTGCCATGTATAGCCTATCTTGTGCTGAAAATGGCATTAAACACTACAACAAAAATACATGGCCAGGGAATCAAAATGGTTGACATAGAAGTGTACATGTTCGATTACATTATATAAAAACAATGGATATATATGATATGAGCTGTCACACAGTTAGCTGATGCAGGTTTTATAGGATTGTGTACATGTTTTTTTTCCAGCATAAAGAGCTAAAGGCCTTGTGTCGGGCAGGGATTCCAGATCGGTTTCGGACACAGATTTGGTGTCAGCTTGTGCACCACAAGGTCAAGGACATAATGGAAGAAAAGGGACCACATTATTTCAGAAACCTGTGTAACAGCCTCCCAGAATCTCCTGTAAGTTCTTAGCATGCAGATATTTAGACATAATGAATGTCACAGATAGTTAGACATAATATTAACTACTTCTGTCTGCCTTTCTGGTATCTGATACAGTTTTCACAGTGTGTCTGTCCATGTGGCAGTTCAGTTACAGGTTCACAACGTCTGTCAGTTCATGTGCCATCAATCTTGGACATGCATTTCAAAATGTTTGTCTATTAGGTATTAATGTAAGACAGTTAATATTTACATCATCCATCCACAAGACATAAGTATTAGATGTATTATTTATAGTATATAGTATTTCTGGTAGGTCTGTTACAAATGTACAATAATGTCTGTGCATATTGACAGATACAGCAATCACTCATTATAACACTATCAATGGAAGCCATACCAAATCATAATGAATACAAGTCTTGGGACAAGGAAATATAATAAGCATGTGCATATAGACCTTTATGACATCTGTTTACTTGCAGACATACAAACTGGACACATAACCTGCAGGTTCATCAACAATTCAAGCAACAGTGACCAGCTAATTTTCAATTACAGTGACAATTACCTGTTATACACCACTCAGATTGCTTTTATGTTATTTTTATGAACATCTTTCTTCTGCAATAAAAAACTAAAAAAATAAAAATTATAACTTCATAGTATATAGGCACTCAGTACTTCACATTAAACATATAATACACCTACATTGTTTACCGTACTTACTCGATGCATATCATGTTAACCGTTCCAGTGGCCTAGTGGTTTGAGTCTCCACCTCAGATGCGGGAGGTTGTGGGTTTGATCACCTCTGCACTCTTAGCATTAAGAGGTTAGTGTTAGGACTGGTCGGCCTGTTGCCAGGATAATGTGACTGGGTGGGACATCATGCTACATATCTGCTGCATATTGCCCCAGTGCTAGACATCACTATAAACTGCCACACTGCAGACATTGTAGCAATATGACTGAAAAATCATTAAAGCAACATTAAAAATCATAATCACATCACATCACTTACCAAAATATCATTGTTTATTCCTAAAAACATTGTAAGCAGAGTTTGTTTTATTTATCTTTTTTTACCATATCTTATTTTTCTAAATCACATTTTATCCTTATGTCCACTGATATGTTTCTTTTTTTGTTTCACATACTCAAGTTGTAACTTTGTAGCGCACCTTGCATGACAATGTTTACATTGGACCACTCTGGTGGCCTAGTGGTTAGAGCATCCACCTTGGATGCAGGTTGTCATGAGTTTTATACCTGGCAGAGTTATACCAAAGACTCATAAAAATATGGTACTAACAGCTGCCTCACTTGGCACTCAGTATTAGGAGGTTATTGTTGGGACTGGTCGGCCTGGTGTCAGGATAATGCGACTGGGTCAGACATGAGGCTACATGTATTCGGCATGATGCCTCAGTGTTAGACATCACTGTTAACTACCATGCTGCATACATTGTAGTAATATGACTGCAAAATTGTTAAGGCTAAATTAAAAATCCAAATAACACTCACACACACACACACAATTTACAAAGGCTGCTAAGGTTACATGGCACTGTTTGTATTTTGAAATTATATCACGTTGTTCTAAATTTTAAAACAAAGTATTTTATATAGAACACATCGTTATTACGTTATTATTAATTATTTATCTTTTTAACAGGAGCCACAGTGGCTCAGTGGTTAGTGTACCAGACATGCAAACAAAAGGATTGGGGTTTGAATCCTACCATAAGATCAGACCAGGTCAATGGCACCTTACTCCACTTGCAACATCACTGAATAACTTACATGTAATGCCATGCCATAAAACACCAAATGAGCCAATATCTTTATAGAAGTATAGATCTGATTCCTTAAGAAGCATCAATATACAAGGCCAGTGGATTATTAAAGTTACCCAATATGATGACCAGTAGGGCATTTTGGTCAGTTTTGCACACTGATTAAAATAATTTGTATGAAGATAAATGTCAAAGCTTGACACATGATATCTTTAATACAACTATTTTTGTACCAATTTCAGAACTTTTATACATTGACATGAAATTTTTTATATGATGTCATGCTAGGTATCAAGGTATAAAAAGCATTGCCTATGTCACATTAGATTATCAAGGTATTAGCAGCATATGAAACATTGCCTATGTCACATTAGGTTATCAAGGTATTAGCAGCATATGAAACATTGCCTATGTCACATTAGGTTATCAAGGTATTAGCAGCATATGAAACATTGCCTATGTCACATTAGGTTATCAAGGTATTAGCAGCATATGAAACATTCCTATGTCACATTAGGTTATCAAGGTATTAGCAGCATATGAAACATTGCCTATGTCACATTAGTTTATCAAGGTATTAGCAGCATATGAAACATTGCCTATGTCACATTAGGTTATCAAGGTATTAGCAGCATATGAAACATTGCCTATGTCACATTAGGTTATCAAGGTATTAGCAGCATATGAAACATTGCCTATGTCACATTAGGTTATCAAGGTATTAGCAGCATATGAAACATTGCATATGATGTTATACTATCAACATAACACAGCATATAAAATACTAGGTATCAAAATATCTTAGCATATGAGATATTGTATATGATTTTATTCTGGGTATCAACATATCATAGCATGTAAACTTGTAAAATTAGCAAATGATGTCATACTGGGAATCAACATATCACAGGATGTAAACCTGTAAAATTAGCACATGATGTCATACTGGGTATCAACATATCACAACATGTAAATTTGTAAAATTAGCACATGATGTCATACTGGGTATCAACATATCACAGCATGTAAACTTGTAAAATTAGCACATGATGTCATACTGGGTAACAACATATCACAGCATGTAAACTTGTAAAATTAGCACATGATGTCATACTGGGTATCAACATATCACAGCATGTAAATTTGTAAAATTAGCAGCATCTGACTTATTTTCTAGCTGAACCAGTTGAAATTAATTTTTATACAATTTTTTGTTTCTTCACATAAAAATGGAATCTTACATGCTTTGGTTATCTTGAAATAAAATGTACAGAATTCATTGAATGATCTCTGTTTGCTTGTAATTAATATGCTACAAAATAGGAATAATTCACTTATTTCCAAAAGTCTCTTTAGCATGAGCATCCTGTGTATAAAAGTATGTTTTTTATCAGCTGGCTGCATGCTACAGGAAGCAGATTTCCCTGGATCTAATGCGGACCATACCAAGCAACATCAGATTTTCAACCCAGGGATCGAAAGGGGTATGTCCCACATATCTTAATTATTAGATTTCTTTATAAAGTGAAAAAAATACAATAAAGATTCTTTTTAGACAACAAAATCAGACTGAACAGCCATATCGAATATCAGATCATAGAGATATGTTATTATAATGGGTGTAAATTAAAAGTTTGTTTTGCAGGGAAAGAAAAATTTATACAATGATGTATGCTAAGACACTGTGATAATGTTAGTTTTTGTTCAACATGCTTATGTTTAATTTATAAAATTTTTGGAAATATTTAAATTTGTAATTTTAGATAATGGACTTACAGGATGTGTTGTTGGCATTCAGCATCCATAATCCTAGTGTGGGTTATTGTCAGGGGATGAACTTCATTGTCGGCATGGCTCTTCTCTTCATGGATGCACAAGATGCCTTCTGGTAATTATCTCCCTTTCCCATTCTTGTAATTATCTCCCTTTTCCTTCTGGTAATTATTTCCCTTTTCCATTCTTGTAATTATCTCCCTTTTCCTTCTGGTAAGTATTTCCCTTTCTCTGTTACTAGATCCCATAGTGCTGATCTTTATTTCAGCTGAGTCCTTCAATTTGTTTTGTCACTATGTGCTTTAGAGATTGTTATAGACTATGGATATGGGCAAGATATCAAAACATAATTCTCAGTATCTTAGGGATTTTCTACAAAGTTCCGCCTCCTCAATATGATGCTGCCATAGAGACAGTCAAGGTTTTTTGGGATCAAAGTAAAAACCTCTTGTGGTACCGCTCTTGACACAAAAACATTATTTGGAGGGTTAACTTCAGTTACCTCACATGATGAGAGAAATCAACAACACTTTTCTCTGTCTACAATACTGAGAACAGCTAAACTGGTCAAGAAATGCCACCGTCCTAAAAGGTTTAAGATTTATTTAAATTACTGAAACAATCCGAATTGGAAATTATTCCTAGTTTAAACAATTTTCTGTCTTTTTCTTGATAAAAGCTGCTAGTGCCAGATGGAGAAATTTACAGACCCCTCATCCTACCGTATGCAGAGAGAAAAACTTTCCTTCCTAATGAGCCATACCCTCTCCATATAAGTCTGGTTCTTCCCAACATCCCATTAGGTGCTAGATTAAGCTTTTGTCTACAAAGGTAGAGTCAGTCATCATGGACAATGCATGGGGCAGTTTACCCACTTCACTTCAGAGACCTTCCATCTCTCTCAAGGATTCCCATTTTATTCCATTAGTACCAACTGATATCTCACTGACAAGAAGTGTACAGCCTATTTAGGAATGGCATAGGGTGAACAAAATCTGAAGTTCAGAATGTTATTTCTGGATTTTCTTAGTTTCCAAGAGAGGAGAAAAGTTTCAACTCATTATCAATTTTTCCCTGTTGAACAAAATCCTTATGGAAGGGTTGTTGCCTCAGTCAGTAATACCATCAGACCAATGACTGAGTGGTCTCCATAGATCTCCATGACGATGATCATCACACTTACATCATCCCAGTCTTCATAAAATTTATGAGCTTTTATGGGAATAAATTTTTTCACCTGTTAAGGAACAGTGTGTTCTTCTTGACAGAATCTCAAAAATGGGTGCTCTCTTACCAAGATTATTGGGGAATGTGGCAGTTTATTTAGTTTCCATTGAAATGCTTTGTATGCTAACTCCAGTTCTTGCTTCAAACAATCTGGAAATTGTTCAAGGATGCTCTCCTTATGGCCTCTCAGGATCCCAGTTTTCCAGGTTTCATTCTTCTCTGAGTTTGTAGAAAAGTCAATTGTATGACCAGAGTTTAGATTTTAGCTTCAGAACTTCATTTCACACTGATGCCTCAGATTCTGTGGGGATAGGCTCAGAAGGGATTCTGTGTGGATAGGCTCAGAGGGGATTCTGTGGGAATAGGCTCAGAGGGGATTCCGTGGGGATTGGGTGGGCTCAGATTTAGTAATTCTTGCAGGACTTGCGGTCTTGGAAAAAAGTTTCACTTCACATCAGCACTGTAGAGATGTGGGTTATATGCCCTTATCTTTGCATGTTTAAGAACAATTCCTTGGGTTCTTAGACAAATCAAGAATGATATCTTGCCTGTGGCTCCAGTGATTGTAGTTCAGTCATTTCTTCAAGCTGTTTTCCGATGAGGGATCTCTGTTGTCAGAAGGTTCCTCATATACTGTACTCATCAAAATTTCACCTTCACACCTGGCTCATATAAAATGATCTTTCAGCCAAGAACGAGGTTGCCAAATACATCATTCAGGCTAGAATGATATTGACTTGTAAGGTTTTTGCATTCTTTGGTTAGTCACTAAACCTTATGAACCACTGAGTGATGCTTTTTTCAAGAACCTCACCCTTAAAACATTATTTCTATTTTTCCTTGCATCACTGAGAAGAAGGAATAAAATTCATGCTTTATCAGTGGAAAAGAGCTGATTACATTTCCATGGTAACTATGGCTAATGGTTCAGTCTCTTTTCTTTCCAGTCAGTATTTCTGGCAGTAAGTAAGATACAATCCTTAGCTCTTGTTCCAGTTGAAATCCTTTATCTCAGATTTATCTTTCTTGGAGATGATGAAGAAAAATTCCTTTTCCCAGTTAGTGCTTTATGGTTGTGTCTATCTAAATCAGAAATAAATGAAAGAGTCATTATCCTTAAGTGAATTTCATAGTCTGTTAAGACAGCTTAGTACTCCCACAGTGAGAAAGATCCCTGTTTTTCAGACATTTCAAGGATTTTCATTCTGTTACCATTTCTGTTAATTTAGATACCTTTTCAGATTTTTAACATTTACACTTTATATTCTGTCCTGCTATACATCAAGTTTACATTTATTTGGAAGGGCTTATCTTCATGTTTACATTTATTTGGAAGGGCTTATCTTCATGGGTTGGTTTTTTAATTTTTTACTTTTACGTTCAGTTTGTATGAATTTTTTATTTTTAGTTGGCACCAAATAGCAGTTATTGTGCCAAGGTGCAATTAAATGGTACTATATGCGTGTAAAGATGCAGACATGCTTTTAGATGAAAATCAAATTCAATACAAATATTGCTGAATGTATGGTCTTCTTTAATGATTCAGTTCTGGATGATGTTATGAAAGCCACTTTCGGACATTTTTACTCTGTTGGAGAAAGAACCTGGAAGAACCTCATACCCACAAGAAGCTACAAGGAAGGAAGCTTTCTCACATACCCACATTGGAAGAACCTGAGACAGGAACCCACATGAGACAGGAACCCATGTGGAAACAAGTTAGATACAAGAGTGCCTTAACCACTCAGCCAAATGTGGAGCCCCTTTAATTTTATCTTAGCTATCTGCTATTACTGTATAGTTCCCTCCCTTGGTCCAAGCAAAGAAAGATTATATTTTGTTTGTCTCAAGTGGATCAAGGTATCAGACTGGGATCATGTTGTTTTAATTCTAGACTTGTAACAATGCAACAATAGCAGATAAATATTTCATAATAGACTGGGATCATGTTGTTTTAATTCTAGACTTGTAACAATGCAACAATAGCAGATAAATATTTCATAATAGACTGGGATCATGTTGTTTTAATTCTAGACTTGTAGTTGTAGCAATGCAAAAATAGCAGATAAATATTTCATAAATTTAAAATAGCCTCTCCTATATTGTAAACTTCTCAAAAATTCACTGGACTATATTTGACCAAATTAGACATGGAGCATCACAGCATAGAGTTTTTACACATGATGCCAGTTGGCCACTAAATATAGCTGCTATTATTAAAAAATAGTACAACCCCTTTAAATGACTTCTCAAGAACTGTTGAACAGAATTTTATCAAATCTGAAAGATATGATCCTGTTAGGAACACCTGTCAAGTTTGTACATTTAATTCCAATATTCCTTCAAATATGGCCAAAATACTACTAAAAATAAAGATGTCACTGCAGCAGAAAATAATAAAACCCTGAAACAATTTCTTCTTCAAAACTCCAAAATAGAATTAGACCCAACTCGATAGAAAACATCCTATCATGAAGACCTTTCAAGTTTATACCAGTGATGCTGATCCATATTTAAATATGGCTAAAAATTGAAAGACCTGTAAACAAACTTGTCTCAAAACCAGTCTACAGAATTTGACTAATATCAACAGTGCAAATATCCTGGTATAGAGAGCTTTTAAATTTGCACAGCACATGCAATCCACCTTTAAACATGTCACCAACATTACAAATAGACACCATTACTACAAATAGACACCATTACTACAAATAGACACTAATACTACAAATAGACACCATTACTACAAATAGACACCAATACTACAAATAGACACCATTACTACAAATAGATACCAATACTACAAATAGACACAATTACTACAAATAGACACCAATACTACAAATAGACACCATTACTACAAATAGACAACATTACTATAAACAGATTAAACTAAATGACTTTATCTAAAACCACTGAATATAATATGGCTATTGTCACCAAAAGTTGAAAATGATGTCACAGTCTGAAACCACTCTATATGACAGAATTGGCCCAAATTCAACAGATTGCATCCTGTCTTAGAGGATTTTCAAATTTGTATAACTGATGTTCGTCCACTGTTAAATACACCTACCATTGCTCATAATAGATAAAACTGTAAAAAACTTTTTTAAACCTGCTGAAATGAATTTGAACATATGTGTTTGAAGCATCTTGGCTCCAATATGTACAGATTATGCTAATCTGTCATTAGGGGTCACTAGCGGTGGGTGTAGTCAGTGCAGTCGTCTAAAGCTCATGCCTTTATATATATCACTGACACCTCACCTCACCTCTGTATGTGTGGGTCAAGTCTTGGGCTTGGCCAACATTAGTATGGGAGAAAGCTTGCCAATAGTTTTCTGTGGGTTGGTGATTCTTCCCAAGGTTTTACTTAGGTTCTGACTAATTGAAATATAATGACTGCCATGTGCAGCCTAACATGTTCTGAAAAATGGACTTAAATCCATACAAATCAACCAACCAGCCAACCAACCAACCACCCAATCTGCAATTAAATATGGTTCCAGTTACTATATATTTCAAACTTTAAACACATTTCAGAGTTTGACCATATTAAAAAGAAAACATTATGAGCTAAAAACATTTACATTATTTTCAAAATCATGTTCATCTATCACCTTCCCAATACTTAATTTTGAAATCTTCAAAAAAAATTGTTCTCTGGTATTTTTCAGAAGAATGTGATCGTGTGTGAAAGAAAGTATCATGGCCTTTCAAATATGTACCACTGATGCTGATCTTCCTTTAAATATTGCTGCTATTACCGATATCAGAAAAATCTCCATTTAACCAGAACTGCTTAATAAAATTTGATAGGCATGATACCCAAAAGCTAGACATCACTATAAACTGCCACACTGCAAATATACTGATATGACTGAACAATTGTTAACGCTATGTTAAAAATCCTAATCACACAAACACACATACTCACGCATTAGTTTGGCAAATATAACTAAAAAACTAGTGTAATAATTTTCATTGTTGTCATCAGTGCCGCATAAAATTGTTAAAGCTATGTTAAAAATCCAAATCACACACACATGCGCGCATTAGTTTTGGCAAATATAACTAAAAACTAGTGTTATTTTTTTATTGTTGTCAACAGTGCCACATACCTATCTTCTGCATATTACGAGTGAGCCGGCCATTCATTAAAAAAGTTTGCAGTTAATTGAATTTTGTTTGAAAATTACTACTAAGTGACTGTTTGATTCATCATTTATTCAGTCTATTATTCTCTTTACAGGACTCTGGTTGCAGTAACAGAGCGCTACTTTTCGGCCCATTACTTCAACCACAGTCTTATTGGGGCTCAGGCAGATCAACAAGTTCTCAAGGACATGGTGCGGAATAAACTTCCTAGCTTGTGGCACCATCTGGAGAATATTGACATCGAACTAGCCACTATCACCCTCAATTGGTTCCTTGCAGTTTTCTTTGATGCAGTGCCGTTTCAGGTTTGTGACCTTGAATCTTTCTGTTTCATTGTTCAATAGTCCTTCCTCAAATGTTCTTGAAGATTGAGGAGTCTCAAAATATACCACTGAGATGGCCTTAGATGTCATTGTTTGATGTAATGCTGTTTCAGATTTGTTTCAGATTTGTAATTATGAACCTTTATGTATCATAATACAATGGTTCCTTAATTAAAAGTACCTCAATATAGCATGATCTCCATATAAAGCACCTCAATATTGCATGATTCCCCATATAAAGCACATTGTTAAAGTACAATATTCCATATATAGAACCTCAATATAGCATGATCCCCATATCAAGTATGTCAGTTAGCATTATGCCCCATATAAAGCACCTCATTAATTAAACACACTCCCTCATTTAAGGCACCATGATATAGCATAATCCCTAATATAAAGTACATCTCTTTAGCATGATCCCCCATATAAAACACTTCAATATATAATGATCCCCCATGTAAAACACTCAGTATAGCATGATTGTCACATACATATTTCTCTGTATTTGATAGGGATTAGTGTGAACAAAAATATCAGGGAAAATCAATGTGGATTTAGTTTAGTAAAGGGAAATAAATGTATATGCAAATCATTGAATCTAGTACAGCCAATGTTGTGAATATTACCTGTCACTCATTACAGTTTTAGACATGGCAGTCCAATGTCATATATACTCGCTTATAAGTCGACCTTTTTGTACTGAAAATTTGATTCGTGCAGAGTAGGGTTCTTCCTATAAGCACAACATGCACAAAATTTATAAATCTGACGGTAATGTTAATAATTTGATATGTCAATAGTACACAAAATTTGATAAATCTGAGGGTAATGTTGGTAATTTGATATGTCCATAGTACACAAAATTTTATAAATCTGATGGTAATGTTGGTAATTTGATATCTCCGTAGTTCACAAAACTTGATAAATCTGAGGGTAATGTTGGTAATTTAATATGTCCATAGTACACAAAATTTGATAAATTTGATGGTAATGTTGGTAATTTAATATGTCCGTAGAACACAAAATTTGATAAATCTGATGGTAATGTTGGTAATTTGATATGTCTGTAGTACTCAAAATTTGATTAATCTAATGGTAATGTTGGTAATTTGATATGTCCATAGTACACAAAATTTGATGAATCTGAGGGTAATGTTGGTAGTTTGATATGTCTGTAGTGCACAAAATTTGAGAAATCTGATGGTAATGTTGGTAATTTGATATGTCTGCAGTACACAAAAAATTCTGATAATTCAAATATTGGTGTTTTTTATGCTTTTGGTCCCATTTATAAATGTGTATACGGTATGCACTGTGTTTATCTATTTTATGATGGTATTCATTATATGATTAAATGATCGTAGTAGGGGTATTTATCAATGTGTAAATTTTACCTGTAAATAAAGACAGCAGGACTTTATGTAAACTTTGTGAGTGATTAGGTAAAGTTTACACATTAATAAATACCCAACTATAATCATTTACTCCTTATAATTCAAATTTACTTCCTTTCTAACATCAGATCAGCAGATTTAATCAACAAAACATTCACTTTTATATACTTCAAAGTTTTCTTTCATTAGTCTCTTAACTGTGATAGAATACATAGCCCTATCTTTGCTAGCCAAGATTCATCGATTCTTTATACAGTGATACAGGGTAGAATGTTATAGCAGGTCATGCCAGTGATATATTGTTATGATCATTATATTAATATATAATAATGGTTATTGCAGTTAAACCAGGAATATTTCTTTTTTTTTAAAATCACGTTAGCGTATGGCACATATTGTTAGAGAAATGTCATTGTTACTTTCTACGCATTTCAATCTTTCAAAAGCAAAATTGTATCCATTTTTATTGAGATCCCTTTGTTAACATGACCCTGACATTTAATAATGAGTGATGTAACATAATGTCAAGGTGAAATGAAATAATTTCGAAAGATTGGCTTCTAAACCCTGCTATATGTGGTTTGTCATTTTTGATTGAAAATCACAGGAGTGGTTGGAACTTGTTATCATCAGAGTGTAAAGCATCGATAAAACTTCAAATGAAATGATCTGGACACTTTGAACCAAAAGTAGTCTGCAGAATTTATTGATGTGCAAAAAATTACAGATCAGTATCACATGACCATTTACATCCAATCAAAATGTAGTAAACACAGTCAATTCATAAAAATTTGAATTATTACACAATATCTGTATAACTGTATATACAGCTATTTGGATTTGAATAAACTGAAAATATTATGGGTCAATCAGATATTACCCACTGCAAAGTGAAGTGTCCGTCAGTGTTGTTTACCATAGGTGTTTACTATCAAGTATAATTGCTTCCATTTTCATACAGCCCTAACAACCTGTTTTTGTATTAATAATTGTGTTTTGCTCTATAACCACTGTGTTTGATGCAGTAAAATATTTTATTTAAGTTGTATTTTTCTTTAACTAACATAGATTTAATTCTGAAGTTATATTTTTCAATTTTTCTGTCTGTGCGCATTATCTGATGAATCCTTGCCTTGTTAAGACAGCAATCACTTTGTTTTCAAGTTGACAATCCATTTCATCAGGCTGTGAATTTACTATGTATACTTGTTCAGTGCCAAATACAGATCTACATATTCCAATGAATGTTTGACATTAATCCTATAGCTTGTAAAGGAGGCAGCTTCTTTGTTTCCCCATGTGACAATCTTTTGATCAAGCTACAAGTTTGATACATGCTCAGTGACAAGTAATGGAGGGTGGTTATTTGAACTCCCTCTGATCTTGCCACACAATTGGTATGTGCTCATTTGGAGCCTTTAATAGATTTCACACACTCTATGATTGAAGTGTTACTTATGGAACCCAATCTCAGTTTCTACAGAAGTTCTCATTATAAAGTGTCTCAGTATAGCATGGTTTCTGTTATAATATGGGTATAGTCACAGTTATCATTACAAAGTGACTCAGTATAACAGACCCAGTTATATCATGGATATGGTAATGGGTCTCAATTTATCATTATAACACACTCCTAGCTATGGCATCAGTATTTTTCCTTTGAGAATTATCTCCCTTTATGGGATGGATGATCAATTACACATACATGGGCAAGGGCACAAAACAAAAGATGGCATTGCGCTTTTAAGAAAAGTGACTACTTTGCATAATTTACATTGCGAGTTATGATTGACTTCATTTCTTGAAAGATTTCAAATGGTTTGCATCCTACAATGCTTTTTGTCTTCGTTTACTGCCATAGCATCAAAACAGAATCAAATTTTCTTTGCAAAAATTTCATGAATGTAAACAAGAGATTTGGAAGTATAAGTTTTAGGAATGAATGACAGAAATGTTATGTTAGTTGTCAGTGCCAGAAGTGAAAAGTTTCTATAAACTCTTTTAGCAAACATAAAGAAATCACACAATTGAGTAAATAATGTGCTTTACAAGTACTTTTAGAATGATATAGAACAAGCAGTTCCTGATCTTTCATTGTCATTCTGGAGATGCTAATAGCAGCATCAATGTTGTGTGAGAGTGTGTTGGGGGGAGGGAATAATCACAACAACAGTCTAGTTAACCTGGAAAGATCAAAGTTTAATCAATCAACATGCTGGCATATTAATATACTGATGTGTGAACCCTGTTAAACTTACAAAGTGACATATCGGATAAATTCATTGATACATAGCCACTGAAATTGACCATACATATATGATTACTCAATAAAATTTAACAGAAATTTATTCTCAAACACCAATTCACTTACAACTAACTGACTTTATTGATTTCTGAAGTTTACAAAATCATAGTAAATAATAAGATCAGTTATAGAACAAATATTTACAGTGGGAAATTCAGTTCAAGGTAAAAAGTATTTCACCTGCTTGGCTTCTAATAAGCAAATACCATAAAACAACTCCTGCAGAAGCTTAATCTGTCCATCAAAGTCTCTCATGCACACAGATCAGAATGAGTATCTGGATGAGATGCAAGCTATTGTTTCTTTTAGCATGACTAACTTATTAATCCTAATCTTCTACCATGCAAACTGAGACCTGCAAAAAGAAAAGAAACAAGTGATATTGATGTACTTTTAACATTTAGTGAAAACATAAGAATTTTACAGGAGAAACTGTGTGTGTATTGTCAAATGCATGCAACTGCTACTTCATTTTAAACTTTTCCCCCTTTGTTAACAGCATCTAGAGATTTCAAGATATATACATAACACTGAAACATTTCCTATTATCACCCAAATATGAGATGTGAATTTCTTATTTCAACTTCACTGTGGGATCATGAAGGTAGATACTATGTTGGTGTGCTAACACTTTCATTCTTATCACCAATATATAGCAAGCAGTATGCCATACGCATCACTATTTCTAAGACCATTCCACCAGTGAAATTCAACATTTACAACAGTATGTTTATTGATGATTCTTTGAAGTCTATTTTGGAATTCAATTACTTTTAAGAATGCATGATGATGCTATGCAATTGGTTTTGTTTGTATTGAAATGTGAATAATATTCATAAAAATAGGGGTGCAAACCTTGACGACTACAGAAAGAACAAGACAACACATTATGGTTCCCATTTTCAACCCATATTTAGTAAGTTAACTCCAAAATATGCTACTTTGTCATGATGTAAACAGTTCTCACATTGAGGTACAAAACAGAGTTACCTCTCTCTCCCAAGAGCATTACATAGATATATGTGATATATGGAAAAAGGAAGGAAATATAATGAAGCTAATGCATAAAAATTATATAAGAAACAGAAAAGTATAATATATGCAGCTGGCTGCACCATAACAAATTATCAGTTTTCCTTAAGGGAGCAGGGGCCAGTTTTTATGTACAAATTTAACACCGCATTCAGTGACCTTGTATTAAAAAAAAATCATACAAAATCAAATACAAAAGCGAGGTAAAAAAAAAATCAGTATTTTTAGATACCTGTATTAAAACAAAGCATAAGAATATTATCCACTTGACCAGAGAAGTCAGTGGCTGTTTATAGCAGAAGTTTATGCTCCCCAAATCCAAATTTATACCTGCAATTTTCATGTCCGAAGATCATTTTTTGACACCATGTGATGCTGACAGTGCAAACACAAGCCCTTTTCCTAGATGACAATTCTGTAAAACAGTGTGTACAAAAAAAGTCTAATGCAATTCAAAATAGTTGCCATCCAAGCCATTTTTGAGATATTCTACTTGCCCTAAACCCATGTGTTTACTGCTATGGGAGGCTAGCTCTTCTTCCTAGCCGACTATTGGTATTTCACTATCAACATACAGCAGAGTAACTATAGAAGGTGTACATACCTGATTTCAATTTTAAGAACAAGCCTGAACACACATAGTTTATAAATATATCCCTATCTTTAATTAGTTAACAATAGCAGCTGAAGAAGTCACATCATAGCTTTAAGTTAAGAAGTTTGCCAGGGGCCAATTAATGAAACTGTACTCTGCTACCTAAGATGATTGTGCTTTTGTTCATTGAGCTCTTAGCATACTGCAGTTAGTGAGCATATGCTCTGGGCATAGTACAGTCAATGAACCTCTGCTCTGAGCATCCTACCATCAGCAAACCTCTGCTCTGAGCATCCTACCATCAGCAAACCTCTGCTCTGAGCATCCTACCATCAGCAAACCTCTGCTCTGAGCATCCTACCATCAGCAAACCTCTGCTCTGAGCATCCTACCATCAGCAAACCTCTGCTCTGAGCATCCTACCATCAGCAAACCTCTGCTCTGAGCATCCTACCATCAGCAAACCTCTGCTATGAGAATCTGAGTAAACCTCAGCTCTGAGCATAGTACAGTCAATGAATCTCTGCTCTGAGCATGCAAGCCAGTAAACTTTTGTTCAGAGTATGCTAGTTAATTAACCTCTGCTCTGAGCATGCAAGCCATTGAACTTTTGTTCTGAGGTTACTAGTTAATTAACCTATGCTCTGAGCATGCAAGCCAGTGAACTTTTAGTATGCTAGTTAATTAACCTCTGCTCTGAGCCTGCAAGCTGGTGAACTTTTGTTCTGAGTATACTAGTTAATTAACCTCTGCTCTGAGCATCCTACAGTCAGAGAAACTCTGATAAACACAAAGAATGAAACACCTACTAATTTAGATAACTATTTCACTAAAATTTCTAACTTTAATTATGATGAAAAGCCCCTGGTGATTGTCAAATGAGATTTATGGTGGGTTTTTTTAATAACAAATTGCCAGTTAAATGCCAGTGGTCTAAGGTGAAGCCAGTTTCTGCTGCAGTGTGCTGTGCCTGTTTTAATTTTGTCCTTAGCAGAAGTCAGAACAGTTTGCCAATGTCATAAATCAATTGTTGGACTGTCTCCATTGCAAATGTCATTTAAAATCAACTTAATTTCCTAAAAAGATGTGTGTAAATGGCTGAGAATGGATAAAAAGATCAATATGTGAATATTATTTAAAACACTACTTAGTATTTATAACTTGATGAAGGCATGTCCAGTTTTCCCTTTAAACCTAATGAACATTAAGGAACATTTATAAAATATTGCAAAGTTTTAGTTCTGTGAAAGGAATGAATTTGTGCATCTTTTAATGAAAACCTGTGCGAGTCACTTACGGAAACAAAAAGACAATTCTTTTCACCTGATCGAATAAACTGTTCTTTTGAATGTTCATGTGCTGCATTTCAGCAAATTTCTATCTTATGATGTGCAAGCCAGCATACAGTATGGCTGTTATACTGTAACACAATGGAAGTCCTTTGTGCTTTTTCTGTTATTGGTTTGCCTCAGCTAATACGAGATAAATTTAAGTCACTTGTAAAAAAAGGCTTGTGATGCATATGAAATTGTACAATATTCACACAGTTTTATGTGCTGCATATGAAATTGTACAATATTCACACAAAGTTTTATGTGATGCATATGAAATTGTACAATATTCACACAAAGTTTTATGTGATGCATATGAAATTGTACAATATTCACACAAAGTTTTATGTGATGCATATGAAATTGTACAGACATTCACACAAAGTTTTAGGTGATGTGTATGAAACTGTAATACTTAGATAAAACCTCAGTGTTGTTTTCTTATAAAGCATAAGGTAAACACTGAAGTTGGATAAAGAATGATCACTTTATTTGATGTTGATCAGCCAACTGCAATTTCAAAAGTGGGGAAATCAGTCATGCTTTCTTGAACTAATTTTTCCCAAAATCAAATGGTACTTGTTATTTCTCTAAGAAACTGATGGAGCTGTAACTAGTATATACTCACTTATAAGTAATGTCACACAGCAAACAAAAAGGATCCTGATATGCTGTAGCATAATGTACCTTCAGATCAAGGTCTGTGTTAATTACTCTACTGTGTTAATTACTCTACTGTGTTAATTACTCCTAATTACAAACCCAGATCTGCCTGTGCATTATGGGATGGCAGATCTTAGTCTTTGCAGTTTGCAGTTGGACTCATAAGCCAGTACCTAAGGTATTAATAAATCCCCTTTCAGCTGTTAACTCTGCTCTTTGAAAAGGTACACAGACCTTTGCCCTGTAATCAATATTTGACATCCAACATCTAAGGAGATTTACACAGTAGAGGGCTTTGCACTTGTTATCAATTATCAACAATACCACACATCCTTACAGAGATAATCTATCTACACAGGAGCATCACCCTTTGAGTTCCTTTGAAGATTACACACATCCTTATAATCTATCTACACAGGGGCATCACCCTTTGAGTTCCTTTGAAGATTAATGATATTATCTTTGCATAGTATACACCCACAGGCATAGAACCAAATCAGTTTGCCAAAATTTCATGTTTAATGCTATTTGCTTGAAATTGTATCCAGCTATGAAAAGCATAGATCCAGATATGTCTGTGCTATTTATTGGCAGATCTGGGTCTTTGCTATTAGTTAAATCAGACTTTTGCATCATAATGCTGGGTAGGTGTGTATATGCAATAAAGCAACAACAGCAACAGTAAAAAAAATACTAGGATCTTCACTTTTATTATTGATCTTCTTGTTCTTTTTTTTCTTCTTCTTATCATTAAAGCCTGGTTTATTAGGGTCCACCTCCGGAGCAGGAGGTGGTGGGTTCGATCCCCAGCCGAGTCATACCAACGACTACAAAAATGGTACTAATAGCTGTTCTCCCTTGGTGCTCAGCATTAAGAGGTTAGTGTTAGGACTGGTCAGCAGCATGTCAGGAAATTGTGACTGGGTGGGACATCATGCTACATGTCAGATGCCTCAGTGCTAGACATCACTATAAACTACCACACTGCAGACATCATAGTGATATGACTGAAAAATTGTTAAAGCTACATTCAAAATCTAAATCATAATGACATCACATTATTATTATTATTATTATTATTATTATTATTATTTGGTTTATTATTATTATTATTATTATTATTATTATTATTATTATTATTATTATTATTATTATTATTATTATTATTATTATTATGTTTATTATTATGTTTATTATTATATTATTATTATTATCTGGTTTAGTATTATTATTATTATTATTATTATTATTATTATTATTATTATTATTATTATTATTATTATTATTATTATTATTATCTGACTGCAGATCAGAAACTGTTGTTTGCAGTTGCATGTGATACATACATTAGTATATACAGTACCATTATTTGCCAGTGAATTAATTGATGGTGGCAGATCCTTGTAGACTTGGTTTACTTCTTGACAAACAATGAGGTCAGAGACAATCTGAACAGCCTGTTTGGTTGGATATTAAATACCATATTGAAAAAAAAAACAAATGTTGCTGATTGGCTGAAAATAATTACTTAAAATATTTACAAATTCTCTGAATGGTTAAATTGTTTACAATAGTATGCTTGAACCTAAAACAATTTTAATTTGATCATTGTCATCAGACAGGTAATATTGGATGTAAATAGAGATCTTGCTGAGCCCAAATTTGATAGTGGTCACCTTACTTGTGAATTTTCCCTCAAAAATGAACCATGTAGCATTTCATTTTTCCATTTTCATTTACCATGCTTTATTGGAATTACCTTTTCTCTTTGTCTACATTAGCAGCAAATATACCAAGTGGAAAAGGACCCAAATTAAAATACACCCAACTCCATTCTCACCCATTTTATTTGGCGAGTCTGGTTAATTTGTTTATAATTTTTAAAAACAAGTTGTGTGACTTTTACTTACAACACCAGTAATCAAGCTTAAAATCACAAGGCTAAGTCACAGCAACAATATAACAATAAATTTGTATGATGTTGTAAAAGTAGAGGACTTATCTGGAGAAGTAGATGGTAATTTAAGAAGTGGCTCTTGATAATGATTAGTATGGTAATGCCATATTTCCGGACTAGGGTATCTTACAGTAGTGTAATGAAATGCTAGTACAATGCATTTTGTTACAAATGTTATTA
This sequence comes from Potamilus streckersoni, assembly GCA_016746295.1. Taxonomy (NCBI): domain Eukaryota; kingdom Metazoa; phylum Mollusca; class Bivalvia; order Unionida; family Unionidae; genus Potamilus; species Potamilus streckersoni. The sequence goes on along the minus strand of JAEAOA010000546.1, from coordinate 1,574,449 downwards.
TTAACGCCTGTCCCTAAACACACACATGTATGATTTTTAATTTGTATACCTTTAAATGAAGAACTAGACGATTTGCAATTGACAAAGCTTAGGGAAGAAAGATAAAATAATGATTTTTAGATCTAATGCAAGTCTCTATGTTTCTCTGAGAACGTGAATCATTGAAATGTCATGTTCAATATAATTTTGTTCATGTAATTGATTAAACTGTTATGTCTTTCATATGTGGGCTTCTTCTAATCTACATCTCTGCACAGATATACATTATTCTATTCTTTAATTTTCAATTTTATTTTATTTTTTTGCACAGATATACATTATTCTATTCTTTGATTTTCAATTTTATTTTATTTTTTACTCAATCTGAGCAATAACACTGTGGCCGATCATCTCTCCTAGATGATAACCACCAACCACATGGAGTGGGGAAAGACCACACATCGTCACCATTTCATGGTGATGTACATCTATCTATATTTTGTGTAAGTTTTTGTGTAAGACTATTTTCTGATATCTGATGCAAAAGAGAGTGGGAAAGTCAACCGAACTAAGCTATCATCAACTCACAAAAAAAAAAAAAGGAAAAAAGTTTTATGGTTAACATGAATGTCATGAATTTAGCAGAATTTATGTTTTCTTTTTTTTTTCTTTCTTTTTTCACTAACCCATAACTGTGGCTAAAAATTAGCAGGTGCCTGTTGGAGCACACATGTTCCCCCATTCTCATTTGAAAGGAATTCATATCTTAATTACACGTAAATTAGCTGACCTCACTCCATGTCCTAAATTATGTTACCTTGCTAAATAGTGATTAATTGATGTAGGCAATTCTCAACTTACCTTATGTAAAGAAATCAGTCTTGATGATACATGATTTCTGTTACAAAAACAACAAAATCCAAACCCTCATTCACATAAAACACAAGTCATATAATATTTGAGACAAAATGCATGCAAGCAGTTAAGTTCTGAACTCAGTGAAAATTAATACTTGAATATTAACTGAATAAAATCAACAAAAACCATTAATGACATTGTATGCAGTTCAGACTAACCTTGTGCTTGATTTTGAGACTTGTGCCCTCTGATGAAGTTGAATTTCTCTTCTTTCATGTCCCTCACTTCCTGACATTCATCCTTAGACAACATAAAGAGAAATACTTCCATTTCCAAGAGCTTAATTCTGGCTTGCCTCTGAAATGTTGGATGATTAATTTCACAAGGGGAATTTCTTAAAAGCCTGAATTCCCCCCATTTAGCTTGACCAAACAGGATTAATTCTGCCACAATTTTAACACTCCCATCAAAGTCAGAATAATCCTCTTTAGTCTGCCTTTATTAATAACTATTCTGGAAAATGTAATTTACAACCTGTATCAAATGGCTCAAGTCATTCTAAATTTTTCCCTGGTTTGCCTCAACTCTTGTCCTTTACAGCTATTGACCATGCATTAACATTGCTCCCTTCTGTCTCTAGCCTTTAACCAATTGAGGTATAATTAAAATCCACTCATGCTTCTGAATAAGAGAGGTCAATAATCAATAATTACCAAATGTATTGTGAGTCTATCCCATACATTAGTCTTAATGTTTATGTGTTTTGCTGACCACAACAAAATGCAATGTGAAACTATTCTACAGAATTTTGTACTATTATGTACATAATATAGGATATATGGTTAATGTACACAAGAATCAATGTACTTTTTTGTATATATTAAGTTTTGTCAAGGAGAATTTTTTATTTTACAAAAATATGTTATCAAATCATCCTTAGAGCATTTCCATGAATTGGGACAAATTGTTTGATATATTGAAAGTGGTGATTGCACGACAGCTATAGGTTTGCAAGCTTCAAGAAAAAAATGCATTAGGATATGAAAAATAATTTTAAAATAAAATCAAATCTGATTTTAGGTTATAACAGATAATTATTTATGAGCATCAGCCTTTATGTTATGGAATTAAATACGATATATACTCATTTATAAGTCAAAAAGATTGTGATATAACTGTTGATATAGTTATTTAGATATGATGACAAATTAATGTTTTTTTTTATAGAAAAATATTATAGTATATCAACCTATGTATGTAAATTTGTTTTAATGTCTATTTATGTCAGCATATTACAAATCCTAATTCATCTTGTTTATTTATGAGAAGTTATTTTATGTGCTATAAAAAATATGTTGTCATGACAACAGCAGCATTATACCAGTGTTATACATGAACTAATATGATCGTGTATTGCAGGAGACAATACAAGGGCTATATATGAATGATACAATAATGTATAGTTATAGAGAATACTAGTGCTATACATGGACTTATGTGACAATATATTGGTATGGAGAATACTAAATGTTATACATGAACCAATCTGGTAATATATTGTTAGAGACAATATATGGTATACATGGACTGGTATGGTAATGTGTTGGTATAGAGAATACTAATGTTATACATGAACCAATCTGGCAATATATTGTTAGAGACAATATGTGGTATACATGGACTGGTATGGTAATGTATTGGTATAGAAAATACTAGTGTTATACATAAACCAATCTGGTAATATATTATTAGAGACAATATGTGGTATACATGGACTGGTATGGTAATGTGTAGGTATAGAGAATACTAGTGTTATACATGAACCAATCTGGCAATATATTGTTAGAGACAATATGTGGTATACATGGACTGGTATGGTAATGTATTGGTATAGAGAATGCTAGTGTTATTCATTAACCAATCTGGTAATATATTCTTAGAGACAATATATTCTATACATGGACTGGTATGGTAATGTATTGGTATAGAGAATACTAGTGTTATACATAAACCAATCTGGTAATATATTGTTAGAGACAATATGTGGTATACATGGACTGGTATGGTAATGTGTTGGTATAGAGAATACTAGTGTTATATATGAACCAATCTGGCAATATATTGTTAGAGACAATATGTGGTATACATGGACTGCTATGGTAATGTGTTGGTATAGAGAATACTAGTGTTATACATGAACAAATCTGGTAATATATTGTTAGAGACAATATGTGGTATACATGGACTGGTATGGTAATGTGTTGGTATAGAGAATACTAGTGTTATACATGAACAAATCTGGTAATATATTGTTAGAGACAATATATGGTAAACATGGACTGGTAAGGTAATGTATTGGTATAGAGAATACTAGTGTTATACATGGACCTATAGGGCAATGCATTGTTGGGGTGGATAAGGGAGATAGAGAGAGACATTCATTACCCTAATATTGTTCTGGATCTTTAGGAGCAAGCATTAAAGATAAGCAATGTTTGAGAAAGATTAGAGTTTGATCCCCATAACTAATCCCACAAGTCACTTGCATTACTGTATCAGTCACCTATCCACAAGAGGATTATTATACTTGTTAATACCGTTTGCTTTGTTTTGTCTACTTAAATTTTATTCCTATTCCAGATAAAGTTATTAGTGGAAGGACATGACTACATGTCCACAGCTTAATATGCTGCATGGCTCTAATTATTTTTGTTATTTTCTATTTTAATCAGTAATTGAATTCTTAGGAGATGCACATTTATTTTATAGCATCAGTTTGCTTGTTGTCATATATACTCACTTAAAATTTGAGTAAAACTGCAAACAAAAAAAGAGCCAGATCTGCCATAGCAAAATGCACCTGCAGATCAGAGTCTATATTGTTTGTTCTACAGATTTCCTGACAGACTGCACAGACCAACATCTGCTGGTGCATTATGCAATGGAAGATCTGGGTCTGTTCAGTTTGCAGTTGGCTTCATCTTATAAGTGAGTGTATATGGTACGTAGGTGATATACTTCCTTCCCACCAGTGAGGCTCCTATAGGGAAAGCATTTGAGATAACATGTATGTGAAGAAAGGTCAATATTTGAATCCCTTTACTAATTCTATTTTGCTTCTTAAACTGTCTTAGCAGTACCTAGTGTACCTAGTTAAATTTGACACCTGTTCCACCAGATAAAATCACTTCAAAGGAAATATCAGCTGTTAGAAGTTTAGTATTATTAGGTAGATGACTTTGACTGTTTGATACCTATGGTATCTGTTAATGTATTAATAGTTAAATCAAGACCTGCTAGGTCAGTAATTAAGTCCAGTGTATACAACACATCACATATTCAGGATGGGGAAAAAAATGGTAAAAGTGAGAGGAGCCTGAGTGTTTTCACCTGTTCCAACAAATAAAGCAATGTTTTTTTTTCCTACCTAATTTCACAGAAAATGGGAAAATTTAAATTGGGCCTTTCAGCTTGATTCTTTTACCTTCCCTCCCTCCGTCCCTCCCTCCCTCCCTCCCTCCATCCATCCATCCATTTCTGCACAATAACTCACATGATTATTACAGAATTTTAGACCTATGTATCATTATTGCAATTCATTTTCATGATTATTACTGCTTTTCAGCCCCAAATCAAATCTCTCCAGGTTGTCTACCATGGTGTTTTGGGGCAAGGTACTTAACTCTGTTTGCCATAGTGTGTTTGCATGATTGGAATTTTTAACATATCTAAACAATTTTTCAGATATATCACTAAGATGTCTGCATTGTGGCAGTTTATAGTGATATCTAGTGCTGGAGCATTATGCCACAGACATGTAGCATCAATCACGTCCCACAAAGTCACATTATCCTGACACCAGGCCAGCCAGTCCTAGCACCAACCTCATCATGATGAGTGCCAAAAGAGGCATGCAGCTGTTAGTACCATTTTTATAAGTCTGTGGTATGACTCAGCCAGGGTTCAAACCCATGTCCTCCCACAACCAAGGCAGAGGCTTTAACCTTTTTGGCCATTTGCCATGGTACTAAATTGTCTACTTTGTATTGCTGTGGCACTAAACACTAAACCAAACCAAACCAAAGCAAGTAACCAGCCTACGCAAAACCCCAATTTTGTAGGTACCTTATTGCTACTGAGAATTTAGTGCTGTTTAATTGTCAATTTCCAGATCAATTATTTCTGCTTAAGAAAACCCAAATTTTTCAGAGTTTGAATTTTAGCAATTTTCTTACTTCCAGATACGAACTATGTTACTGTTTAGTTATAGCCTACTGTTACTCAACCACTGACTTTTATTTCTGCTCCTTATGTTGCCCTAGCATTTCAACCAAATTCTGTATTTACTGGTAGTTTGATACTGATCAGACCTCAGCTGACTTTGATTATCAATGGTCCCTGCCTTCATTTAGTGGAATTATGGCCCCTAATTCTCAGACCTGCCCATTTTTATGTCTGCACAATAACATTCTTGTGTATTAAGTGGATTCAAACAAATTTGGTATGCAGATAAGACCCAACTATGATTGTCAGAGTTGCTGAAATAGATTTTCAGCTTGCTTTATCAATTTTAGTGTAGTTACAGCCTGTAACTGTTATACTTACCTACATTCATTTCCTTGCAAAAACTTCTTTAGTTCATATTTTCTGGCATGCAGCTGTTTCCCTAATACAGTGATGCAGAAGCTTTGTTCAGTATTTGAGAATTCAATTATTTTTCTAGGACACATCAAGGTGTTTGACTTTCCTTGGATAGTTAATGAAGATCCCTGACCCCCCACCCAAGGTTGATGAAAAAATACTTAAATCATCCTGGTATACCCTAATTATAACACCCTTCATGATAATACACTTCCTGTAATGATACTCATGCAGTCATGGATTCCATTTCATGAAGCAGTAGTAAAGTTATATGTATATTCTACCTCATTATACAGTGGTACAACTATGGTACATTATAAAACATAACATGTTACATTTTTGGTATGTTATGGTACAATTATGGAACACTATACATTATAAGGAAGTACAACTGTGATACATTATAAGGTGGTACAACAGTAATACATTATAAAGTAGTACAGCTACTGTACATTATACATTATAAAATGGTAGAGTTATGTTATTACATGTACAACTGTTGTATATTATACATAATAAGGTGGTACAACTTTGGTACATTATAAGGTGGTACAGCTATGATGTTATTCATTATAAGGTGGTATATCTATGGTACATCATAAAGTGGTACATTTATGGTACATTATACATTACAATATGGTACAATTATAAATCATTATAATGTGCTCCCATACACAGATCACAACCTTGTCTAGATTAGTGTGTCTTCATACCATTCATATTACATCTTCAGGTGTGCCAGGTATTTACAAATAGTTTAAATAATATTTATTTACTTAATCTTATTTGAAAATCTTGCATAGTAAATATATTCAGGATTGGGACACAGTGTGTTTTCCTAAATCAGTGTTCTGTAAAAAATTTATGAACTTCAGTGATTTATTACATTTATAAGATCAATAAACAAATTGTCAGTTAAGACATTATATAAAGAAATGTTGGAGTGAAACAACTGGCAGCATTGTGGGGCTAATAAATATATTACATCCCTATTATGCAGACAATGCATATAAATAGACAAATGAACTAAAGTTACAAAACACCTAAACAGCCACATTTATTTTTCATTCATTATTCTTCAGTATATCTGATCTTAATAGTATTGTCTTACTTTACTTGTGTGCCATAAATTATTTACTGTTTTTGTAAAATTCTCACTATTGTCTGATATAGCTGACAAAATATGACCTAGAATGAGGTGTCCACCTTGGATGTAAAAGGTCATGGATTTGAACCCCAGATGAGATGATACCACAAACATAAAAATGGTACTAGCAGCTGCCTCTCTGGCACTCAGTATGATGAGGTTAGTGCTAGGATTGGATGGCCTGGTGTCAGGATAATGTAATAAGGTGGGTCAAATTGCTGCATGTCTGTGTGTCTGTGATATGATGCCCCAGTTCTGGGCTATATAAACTGTCACACTGCAGACATTGTATTGATATGAATTAAAAAAAATGTTAAAGCAACATTAAAAGATCCAACACACACACACACACACACACACACACACACACACACACACACACTTGGAATCAGGTGAAAAACTGCAAATTATAAAATCTGCCATTTTGGAGGGTGCTTTGATAGTCATTTGTTAAACAATGCTTTACTGGTTTACAACAAAATAGTGCCTGACTGTTTCTCATTTGTTTTATTAATTAAGTGGCACCCTAATCACCAATCATTATTTTGTAGCTATCATGAAAGAAAGCAGGAAAAAAGCACAGTTTTATGGTTGACCCTTAAAATGGCTATTTTAATGTTGACCTTGTCTATGAAGTTAATTTACTTTCTCTTATCTCTAAATTCCTTTTCATCCTCATCCCAGAAAAAGTCATGGTATGTCTTCATCTGTCACTGTTCCAAGCATGTCCGCATAATTGCTCTTGTCATTGTCTTTCCAGCCACTCTTCATGTGGTATTGCTGATTAGTATCATTCTCCCACAAGAAATCTTCAGTGCCATACAATTTTTAAAGCATGAAAGATATGTTAACACCCTCATAGCAGATGTTACCATATGCTTCTTCATTTAGCTTGTCTTTTGTTGTCTAGTTACTTATACAACCCATTATGATACTTTGTCCAAACTTATTTGGATGATTATTTCTATGAGGGTAAATATTCTAAAACCCTGAATTTCATCTAGGACCCCTTCACCCCACCCCACCCCATCCCACCCCACCCCACCCCACATTTTGCTTAGCCAAACATTAACCTCTTAATCAGCACAAAGCAAAGCTGCCTCTGATGTTGGAGGTCACAGGTTCAAATCTCAGCCAAGCCATACCAAAGACATAAAATATAGTACATGTACTAGCAGCTGTCTTGCTTAGTTGTCAGCTTTAAGAGGTTAGTGTTAGGACTGGTTGGCCTGGTGTCATTATGTGACTGGGTGGGACATCATGCTACATGTCTGTGGCATGATGAAGGTGCTAGAGTCATCACTATAAACAGCCACACTACAGACATTGGGGCGATATTAATGAAAAAGTCTTAAAGCTACATTAAAATCCAAATTACACACAGATACACACATATACACCACATAATAGCTGCAAGTACATTTGTATTTTTCAAGTGACTCTGCCAGGGTTAGAACACATGGCCTCCTGCATCCATATATTTTATTTAAGAGGTTCCAGTAAAAAGTCAACTGAAAACTGAAAAATTTTATTTAAAAAGGTACTGTTTTGGGGTGAAGGAATGAGTGTTGGCTAGTAGTAGATATTTGGAACAGTGGACAGTAGTACAAATTTTATTGAGCACTTGTAAAAAAAATATGGAGTTATTCATGTTTATTTTTTTTTCTTATCTGCTTCCTTTAAAAGGTAGGAATTTGTTTGTTTATTTTAATGTGGGACAGAAACTTCATTAGTGTAGCAGACCAGAGCAAAAAATATTTTGAAACTTCCATGAGAGGCTAAGCATTTTTGTTACCATAAAATACCAGATGTGGAATGGTTAGTGTCTTAAGATGTATTAACTCCCTTTATTCTCACCTCTCTTTGGATCTCAGTGGGCAAGTTTCAGAGATAACAAACCTGTAAAACAGATTAACTATACACCAATCAGTTGATCAGTTGAGTTGAATTGTCATTCAGCTATCAATGGAGAGAATTAGATTTATTCAGTCACAGTATCTTAGATTGTCCCTACAAGCACATCAAATGCTAATGGTACTGTTTCATTATTATACAAATAAATTTTTTTTTGTCTTTTTATCAGAAGTAATCAGGCAACAGTTCTGATGTGATATTTAATTAAGTTTAAGTGAACCATCATTAAAAGCTTTAATATTTTTTGCATCAATAAATTTTAAAAAAATTCATAAATTCAACCAATTCTAGCATCAGGTTTCCTAATTTTATAATCATTATTATTGTTTCTTAAATATTTGGGGATAATTAATATTTTAATATTTGTGTTGCAAAATACAGCTTTCTAGTTAAATTTGTGAAACTTTTTATGTTTTGCAAACTTTGTGATTGACAGCATTTATTCTATTTCTTCCCTTGGTTAACTCTGTGGTCAATCTGATTATATGGCTAAATCAATATGGTCAGTCTGATTTCCATTGCTAACTACATGTGGTCAAGCTGATTTTCCCTAGAAAACTCTGTGTGGTCAATCCAATTTTCCCAGGCCAACTCATTGTTATCAATCCAATTTTCCCTGGGTAACTACATATGGTCAGTCTGATTCCCCCTCCCCCCATCAAGACATGTGGTCAGTCTGAAATTCCCTGGCTAACTCCATCATGTAGTCAAGCATATATTCCTTTGCTAATTCCATATAGCCAATCTGATTTTCCCTAACTCCATGTGGTCTGTGCCATTTTTCTTGGCTAACTCCATGTGGTCAGTCATTTTTCCTGGCTAACTTCATGTGGTCAGTGTGATATTTCCTGGCTAACTTCATGTCATTGATCTGATCTGATTGCTTTTACTATATAACTTGGTATGGTCAGTCTGAATTTCCTAGGCTAACTTCATATGGTCTGATATTTTTTGGTTGATTATATTTGGATTTTGTTACTTTTCTTTGGCTAATTTCATGTGATTAATCTATTTTCCCTGGTCAACTTTATGTATCAGTGTGAATTTCCCTGGCTAGCTCTACATGGTTAGTGTGATGTTTCCTGGTTAACTCCTTTTGGATCAATCTGATTTTCCCACAAAGTAAATTTAATTCTCTTGCATATCTTTGCCTCCCTCCTTTTTAATCTTAACTTCAGTGTCATGTGTTGAGTAGATTAAAGTAACAGTGTTGATAAACAAATCCACAAATCCACTCTGGAAGGCAGATTAGCACAACTTTTTCTCAGGACTTGATTGCTAGATACTATTGATTTATGTCTATTCTGTCACCCATAGTTTGTGCATTTTTTAAATAGGATGCCAAACTCAAATGTACTGAAAAACCCCAGGATAATTCTGTAATTCCTGCTCAGTTTCAGCGGTGAATCAGAGGTCATTCTCACTAAAGATAATACAGGCTTCACATGGTGTTAAAAAGTGCTTGAATTTTGTTGGTTGTTACTTTGAAAAGTGTTTTAATTTGAAGTTGGCTTTTAAAAAAATTGTGAAATTATCCAGGATAATGTTCAGTATATTTGGTGATTACCTTGGAAATTTTTAAATTCTGGCAGTGGTTACTTTGAAAAGTGTTTTAATTTGAAGTTGGTTTTTAAAAAAAGAGTGAAATTGTCGATGACAATGCTCAGTACTCAATTTAAAAGTAAATGAATATCTAAAACAAATGCAGTTCATTAAAAAAATTAATTTAATGACATTAATAGATAAATTAAACAAGAAACCAGAACATCCAGGAATTTTAACTCCATGTTGGATTTTTTATGTATTCATTAAAACTTTCAGCAAGGACATTTAAATGTTTATTATTACTTGACCTCATTTTTGACTGATATGACCTCTTGATGTAATGAATGCACCATTGACTGGTGGGTACAGACCAACCCCCCAAATTCCCCTAGGACAAATCCCCCCAGGACAAAATCCACCCTTATATAAATGAAAGATAGAACATAATCCCCTCCCCCAGTACAAGTAAAACCCATTCTGATGCTATGTTTAGGGTCCAAAAAATAGCATCACAATATAAATGGAATCATCTTAACAAATTTTTGGAAAAACTTCCCTACAGAAAATATGCATTGAAATTTCAATGTCATCAGTTTTACCTAACCTCTTTATCATATATCATTGGCTTTGTTAACCAGGCTTCATCAGACATCAAATATACATGTACTTTAAAGAGAGGTCACCTTAAATTGAAAAATGTGATCCATGCTGTCATTGCATTACAAGTGAAATCACATTATAATGAAACACATTATGACAGGTTTTTAACTGTATAAGTTTATCCCCTTTTTAAATTTCAAAACCATTACAAATATACACCTGTGAGTGTTTTAGATGTTACATCTTACCAGACAAGGTGATGAAGAATTAAAAACCAATTGCAAGCATGTGCTTTGTCGCCATGCTTTCAAAAGCATCATTTCCTACAGTTTTAATCCATTGCATTTAATTCTTTTCCAATAATTTCAACTCTTGTATTGTTTTAGGTATCCATTGGAAATATAGCATTACAAGAGTAAAAATGTAGTAAGTACTGAGTTTACTGTATTTGACCGTTATTGTTATAGTTTGCAAAGTGCTTGAAATCTTTTTCCTCCCCTCCAATTAAAAAAGCCCCGGTATATCTTTGATAGTTTTAAAAGTTAAAAAAATTTATACTGGGGTAGGTTTTTTTGTCCAATCTTATTTTTAATGTAGGGATGAGTTTGTCTTGGCAATGATTTTGTCCTACACACCACTGACTGGGTCCTCAAGCGGGGGGGGATCTTGTCTTACACCCACTGGCTGGGCCTTCAAGTCTAATTAGAAATGTTAGGAGCTACACAGCAGGAAGTGTATTTCCAATACAATTCAGTTGATGCAAAAAGGATGTCACCCCACCATGCCCTCCTGGAGGCCATCCAAACAACCAGGAGCCTTTAAATATAAAGTTAATGGAGTAACAGAAATCTGAGCAAAGATATATAATAGAACAATATGACCACTAATATGTAAAATATAACAATGTAATCAATTACATAAACAAAATAAAATTGAATATGACATTTCATGATATGTTTCCTTTAAGAAATAGAATTACAAAATTTATGCAAAATGCAATTAGCCATTCTGTTACAGTGATAAAATTGATAAAGCAAATTTCAACAAAGAACCAAGTGAATGATTGAAATTAAATTGCTGGCATGTCTGCTTAACATGGTTGCTTCCGGTCCTCTCCTAATCATTGTTGGTGACAGTCAGCATCTCTCTCTCTCTCTCTCTCTCTCTCTCTCTGGGTACTCATCTTTGGTTACTCAACTGTAACTTGGCCATCTTCTGTCTTCTCTGACTATGTGTTGCCTATATATATCTATTTTTCCCATCAAATAAATAAAACAACTAAATATTTGTCAAGTTTTTCCTTTCTGATGTCAGACAATATTCCCACTCTTGTTATATCAGATCCCTTCTTATCTCAACAGAACTAAGCTAATTGGGTCAGTTCACAACCTGATAGGATGCACACAACCCTATTATAAAATAATTGTCTTTCTTGAGGCTACTTACATTCCCAACTGGAACCATTACATAACTAGACCTTTTTGATAACTGTTATTTCCAACTGTGGCCTGTATATTGTCAGTTGACACATGCTTAATTTCCATGGTTAAGATAATTCACATCTTAATTACACAAATGAATTAATGGAGTCATGTCTTGTCTGAACTACATTACTAGCTGATTAGCAGTTCATTGACATATAGTAAAATTAATTTAGACATAAATTAATTCTCACTATCCATATCAGAGTAATGCATGAAGTTTCTACAGTACATGATTTCTGTTCAGTTTGAATGAGATAATTAAAAAACAAATTCATATCAGTTTGAAACAATTCATACAATACATGAGTCATATGACATTCAAGACAAATGCAAGTAAACCCTTAGTTTTCAAACTTAGGGAATATTGATGTTTGAAGTTGAAATGAATAAATTAAACAAATAATTACAAGCTTACATCAATGAACATATTGTATGCAATTGAGACAATAACTTGTGCTTTCCCTAGACTCATTCCTCCTATTTCAATGAAGCTTAATCCCTCTTTCCATGAACATCCTGAGACTCATCCCTTGGAAAAATTTAATGAGAAAAGTACTTTTTACTAATCTTGGAGCCAGCTTTCCCTTCAACAAAAAAACTTGGACTGCTGAATATCACAAGGAAATTAAACCTTCAGTTTGATTTGGAAAACACCTCCCTTCATTCAGCTTAACCAGTCAGGATTAACTTTCTCTAACAACCAAAATTTTAACACTCTCATCAAAGTCCAAATAATTCTCTCTAGCCTGCCTTTATTAATAACTTTTCTTGAAAATATTGTTTTATGACACCTATTTCAAATGGCCCAATATTTCACAGATTTTGTTTCTGGCTTTTCTCTATTTTGTCATTTCTTCCACTTGACCTTACATTAGCATATCTGTCAAACCATTTTCCTACCAGGACCTAATTAAAATCTAAACATTCTTCCAAACAAGAGCGGTAAACTTTTGCATGATGATGAGCCTAGCCCATACATCAGTCTTAATCGCCAAGTGTCATGCTGACCATGACAGAATTTCTACAGAATTTGGCACCATCACAAACCCATTTGATTCATATATGGTAATATTTTGCTGAATCAATATTTTGAACCAAAAGTCACACAGTCTTGCAAAAATTGGAAAATCTTCCAAGATGTTGACTCTAAAAAACACAAATTTTAGAATTAAGTATTTCATTCTTAAAAAATGAATTCTAGAATATTTGTTTTTTAACTAGGCTTACACGGAAACACTGTTGCTCAAACGGTTTGGGGGTATGGGATAGAGAAATGTTGTGGACTCAACCTATAATAAAGAACATGCATGCTAAGTTTATAGAGAGTGCTTGAAAATTAAGATTTTTGGCCTTGAAAAGTCTTTGAATTTCCTGATGAAATATCTGTAATAAAATATAATGCAGCACATTTCATAAAATATTCATACATACTATGAATGATCAAAAAAATTTAATTAAAAAATTTAAAATTATCAAAATCTTTGTCCAGCTCACTTTGCCAAAAAGTTCTAATTGTGACAATCTTGTGTCTGGGGTTACAAATGTCTTTTCATATTTAATAGTCATGTGCATGTACTTAAATGAAAATATAAATGAATAAAGTATTTCATACAAATGGACCTTGCTGCATCTTGGGTGTGCCAGTTGCTGTAGATCAGTATTCATGCAGTCAGGGTTCACCACTAACTTGGTAGATTAGATTAACAGATGCCTGAATAAAGACTGGTTTTTGTATGTAGTTTACATGATAAGCAGATCACAGACTGGTTTCCTGTCTCTGATATATATGTTAATGTACCTTGTTGACAGATTGACCCTAATAAAAACCCAGTCTAAAGTAATTTGTTTTCTTAATGTTGCTTTAAATCTTCCTTTGAGATAGCTAAGCTCTGATCAGATCAGCATCCACAGACTTATTGTCAGATATAATTTGGGAAAAGTTTGGTAGTGTGTCACTGACTTCCTTAAGGGGTTTCTATACAAGCATCAATTTTATCAGACTTGACACTGATAGTATCATGCTATGAAATATAGCTATTGCATTTTCTGGTTGTGGTCTTATTGTAAGATTTATGAGTCTGTTGGATACACAGCATATTACAAATATAATAATACACAATTGATTTCTTAGCCAAGTAAAAGATTATAGGTACCAAATTAAGCAACATTTTCTTTGAAGATTTCAAGAATTATTCCAAAGATGGTGTTTCAGAAAACATAATGAACCATGTATCACAAACATTTCTGCAACTTAGTTGCCAAAGAATACCTTTTTTTGGTTACAAAGGGATCCAGAACACAGTGTTGGTTGCCATGGGAAAAAAGTGTTATATTGGCAGTCAGTAGTGTAAGAACACCACTGTGCCACAATTATGGTCAAGCAGTAAGCAAGAACACCAAGGGAATGACCTCCGTTGATGTTATTGCCCAGCGTGAGTAGATAGGTAGAATATATTTATAGAGAACTAAGCGAGACTATGGAGAAGAAATAAACAAATATGAGCCCCCATAAGTAATAAAATAAAATAAATATTAATTGATTAATATGTAAACTAAAACAAAATTTCAATTTCAATCCAACAGATTTAAATTAATGGAATTTAATAGCAGTGTTCAATTTGCAGATTTGTTCATCATAGTAATGAGTGGTTAAAAGTACAATGTCTATGCTCCTTGCATTACCTGACATCTCCTTCTTTAGGCTTGGTATATTCCACATTTAACATGTATGTTTGGTCTGCCTCTGACCCTTTCTATGTTGAGCCATCTGTTTGCAGACTTCCCTCTTGGATTGTCCTCATCGGATTCTTGGGAATGGATACAGAAAGCTGTTCCATTAATGCTGTTTCTTTTCCACACAGACGTAATCATGCATCCTAGCACTATAGCCTGTTTTTCCTTTAAAGACAGTTATCTGGTCAATTAACTTCTTTATGAGAGAAAAAACTATTCTTTTAGATTTCCCAAAGAGCCAGACCTTTTTCTCTTCTCACAAGGCAAAATTGGACTAAAGAATTCTGAGCTGAACTGCTACCTTAGATTTCCCATTATTTCTAAAGTGTACACTTTAATATATCTGACCAATCAAAAGCAGCTATTTCTAAATTTTCCCTAAATAATCATGTCTTTCATCAGTTTTTGACAGCCTAGACTATGATGCAATTAACTTTACTTTGAAGATCAATTATTTGACTTACATTCGATTACTCTAATATACTGTGTTACTATACCATTATATATATATATATATATATATATATATATATATATATATATATATATATATATATATATATATATATATATATATATATATATATATATAATATGATATAGAGACAGAGAGTACATTAGAATTACATTCTGTAACGGTAAGAGGAGATTGTATGTCATATAATTGATCTTCAAATACATACATATATATATATATATATATATATATATATATATATATATATATATATATATATATATATATATATATATATATATATATATATATATTACACATTGTTTTCACCCATAACCAAATTATTTCAGATACCATTCTTACTGTATCACTGACTTGTCATCTTATCTTGTTTGTATAGTTTTTAGTCAGAGATTTTCCCAAAACCTCAAGCCAAATTAGTAATGGCAAAAGATCAGTCCTCAAGTAAATGGAGTAGAGTAACTATAAAGCATTAAATCAGTCTTCAAGCTGATTGAATAGAGTAAAAATAGTTTTCAATCAGTCTTCAAGCAGATGGAGTTGATTAAATATAAAGTGTTCAATCAGTTTTCAAGCTGAATGAGTGGAGTAAAAAAATATGTTTTCAATCAGTCTTCAAGCTATTACAAAATCTTTAAGCTATTGGAATGCAAGTATTTCTTGGCATATTTCTCAGACATATATTTATCACTGTTTGCCTCTGTTACTTGAGGCAGTTATATACTCATGAAACCATACATTAATTTTATTCATATCTGATATTTAGTTTTAAAAGGAGAAAAGTTGCATGGTTTTCAAAATTAACAAGAAACCTTTGTTGAATAGATAGAGAGATTGGTCAATAACACAATTAGACCTAATAATTCAAAAATTGTCAGTTTGAGGTCTGTACTGTTGAATTTAATCTTATTGTCACCAATTAATTATTAGTCTGTTTTCTGTGGTAGCTCAATTGGTAGAGCATGAGACTTGTAATCCAAGGGTCATGGCTTCAGCACCTGCCCTTGCCAGCCTTAGCCCTGCCTCTGTGTCCTTGGGTACAGGCATGATATGGTCAAAAATGTATTAAAAGTGTATATAT
This sequence comes from Potamilus streckersoni, assembly GCA_016746295.1. Taxonomy (NCBI): domain Eukaryota; kingdom Metazoa; phylum Mollusca; class Bivalvia; order Unionida; family Unionidae; genus Potamilus; species Potamilus streckersoni. The sequence goes on along the minus strand of JAEAOA010000546.1, from coordinate 1,557,989 downwards.
GTTAAAGCAGTCTGTACATCATATTTTGATATCAAATTTGATCCTTGACAATTTGAAATTCCATCTAGAATCAAAGAAGCCCCTTTGTCCAAAGCCCTTTCATTTTAGCAGGCAGTAGTGCAAGATATAGGCTGTTCCATCTATATTGAGAGATGAATCAAATGCAACTTTCACTGATTCAAAAGTATTTTGGCTGCTTGGCTCATATGACTTGAGCATCTGAAGGTTTCTCACATGACTGTCATGTAATAAAAATCTTATCAGTGACTTTCATTTTCAGCTGTGTGCCATATTACAGCATGGATTAATTAATTTTACATCATAACCCAAATTAATAAGAACACTCAAATAATCCATCCATTTTATAATTTTCCACAAATTTAAACTGAAATAATAGTTACATAATGATACATTTATTACATGGCAACAGATGTGCAGATATTCAAGTCACATGACCAACACAATGAAAATTCTTTTTCAACCAGCAAAAGTTGCATATGATTGGTTGTTTGACATTGATGGAATGGCTGATTACCTGCCAGTGTAGTCCAATATTTAAAGTGATGGATGATAGTGCTGTATGTTCCATAAGGATATACAAGTTGTCAGATGTCAAATTCTATATATACAAATACTATATCAAAAGGTACAAGAACTACCAATAAGTGTAGGTACAAGTATGTAATGCAGACAATCTGTCTGCAATAATTGCTATGTTTTATCAATAGATGATATCAAGCCTAAAACCACCAACATACAAATACAGTTTTGGGGGTTGATTTATCACATGACATGGTGATTAACTCATTAACAGCCTGATTATCCACTGGTCTGTCACCTTAGCCAACAGTCTGATTAGCCAATGGTCTGTCACCTTGGTAACCAGTCTGATTAGCCAATGGTCTGTCACATTGGTCACCAGTCTGATTAGCCAATGGTCTGTCACCTTGGCTACCAGTCTGATTATCCAATGGTCTGTCACCTTGGTGACCAGTCTGATTAGCCAATGGTCTGTCACCTTGGCCACCAGTCTGATTAGCCAATGGTCTGTCACACTGTCCCATAGTCTGTTCAGCCAATGGTCTGTCACCATGACCATCAGTCTAATTAGCCAATGGTCTGTCACCTTGGCTACCAGTCTGATTAGCCAATGGTCTGTCACCTTGACCAGTTTTGCTGTGTAAAGTAACATGTTCAAATTCAACCTGTTGTAACTTAACTATCTTTCATCGAACATTCATAAAATCTTTGTTATGAACCAAAAATATTTTTTTTGAGTGGTATGGTTTTCAAATATCCCTGGTGCTAATTAGTATGTATGGTTATTTGTGATTTAGGGATTAGTCAATTAATATGTTTATTTTTATTATATGCTCTGTAATGGCATTCAGCCAGTTGTAAAAAATAGAAGCCTTTCTCTTTCCAAAATCCAGTTTAGAATATTTTCCTTTTTAACTGTATTTATTCTGTATTATCACTTTAGTTTCAAAGGAATGAACTTGGCATTTTTATCCATTATTGATTGTTTTCAAAACCAGCATTCTGCATTTGGATATCATGTCTGTTGTGCAGATGGAAGAAAAAAGATGAAAGACAGTAACTTTTATGATAGTTAATATCTGTCCACCATCATTATAATTGGCAATGTAGACAGTTTCTTTGATGTGGCACCTGTTGAATTTTGGTGTATGTTTCAAATGGTTGATGGGTGGCAGGTATATGCACCTGATAATACCTTCGGTACTGATGGAATCTTTCAGATATAAGCAAGAGTGAACAAGCTTTATTTCAGGTAGTGAGCTTGGTAAGTCTCAAGTGCAAATCCTAGACCTTGAAGGTTAGATTTGACATCTGTATCCAGTCCACACACATGAGAAAAGAATATTTTTTTAGCCTACCTTATATATGCAGTGTCATCAAAATAATTGTGTAATATGAAGATTTTGTGTACAGTTTCCTTATTTCAGTGTGTAGCTTTTAGACATTGAGTGAATTAAGTCATATGCTGTCAGTTCATTTATATTTGTGGGTATCCATCTACTTGGTGTCTGGATGAAAGTTACATATTCTTTACTGCTTAAAGTTTGGCATTTGTCAAATTATCCTATTGCTTTCATGGAAGGATAATTGTTAATCGTGTGTTTAAATTCATTGCTTGCATGGACCATGAAATTCACCAAAAGAGTGCATTCATTGACAGTGGGTTGTTTTCACAGACATCATGATTGAATACACTAATACCCACAATGAAACACACATGTACTTTGAGTCCCTAACAAGCCTTTATCAGGATGAGTCATCACCTATGTTAAAGATTATAATGGATTTAATTGATGATAAGGATATTTATTTAATTGAAATGATGCATAGATTAGCACAAAAAATGAAATTAAGTTCCCTTACATCTTGTACCAAAAGTAAAGTTGAACCATAATCTTGCATATTAATATCAAATAGAAATGATATTATATGTTATACAAACAGACAATACTATCTTTCTAAAAAAAATATTTTGTATGATGTCCCTAGGCTTGTCACCTTGAAAGAGTATTTCTGGGCAATGATCTTCAGAACAGAATAGCTGTTATGGAAATAAAATTTCATAGTACGTGCATTATGCTAGAACTAACAAGTACTGTCCAAGATTCTCTGTTTGTGATGGAGATGATGGACATAAGCCGATATTGAATATAAGTGATAATCATTGAAAGAAGTTTCATCTTTATTGTATTAAAACAAAACATTTGCCTAAAGGAGCATGGCTTTATACTGCTGAATTTCAAAACTGATTATTTTTTAAATGCATTTAGAAATATGAAATTATATATTAACGTTTGGCTTTTTAACTTGAACTATAACCAAATGATTGATATCAGTCCAAGTAAATTGAAATTCATTACATGGTTCTACTGTGTCTGTGTATCCAATTGTTTCTGCATCTGTTTATTGATGGAACTATTTGTGTATGAAAGAATAATATAGGTGGTTGGAATTTCAATGTTTCATTTGAAAAAAAAAGGAGAAAAGTCGAGCATTTGGTCTTGTGCAGTTGACATGCATAATAACCTTATATATCCTTGCACAAAAATGAGAGTACATTCATAATTACATAGAAAGAAAAAAGTTCCAAAGCGTGGTTAGACACTCAAAATGGCCGATATGGAAGTACACATGTTTTGTAACATCACATAAAAGCAACAGATAGTATGTGTGCTTATGTAACCCAGGGGTATGATAGTTTAATCTAACCCAGGAAAAATATATAGCTCAGGGAAAATGTTGAGATGACTGTCTGGTGGGTGAAGAAAGACAAAATAAAGTTTTGGTATGTTTGTAAAGAGAGGGTTAGATACTAAGGTTCATATGGTACATGTATATACTAATGATTGCCTTAATAAAGATCATCACAAAATATAAAACACATGATTTGCAGTCATATTAAGAAACACCATAATAACTATATTTGTTAAGGGATTGTTTAATGATTAAAAGGGATTAAAATTATATTCCTGGTGTAAACAGTCCCTTTAAATGCCAACATAAAATATGCAGCAATTTTATTTTCCATTGATAAGAATTTTGCACCAAAATTGATGGGCCCAGGATGTAGTCTTATTTCTTTCCCCTACCTGAAACTGTTGGCACCTGTTTTTGGCATTAAGTACTGAAAAGAAGACTACAAAACCAGTTATATTTTCTTAAAATAATCAAATGTCAGGAAAAGTATATACCTGTTGATCCTTAAGACCTCTCAAATGAAAGCAAACAACAATTAAATCTTTTGGCACATAGCTATGAGCAAACAGCTGCCATCATTAACTGCTGACAAAGTATTTTTACATAATCCAGATTATGCAGGTGCACATAGGTTAAGAGATTTCCTAATAAGCTGCTTGCTGTTTGCTACTACATGCATAACCTCTTTTGATCTCAGATTTTTGGGGGTTTATTTAAGAGGTCTTTAAATATATGTATTACATGTAAAGTATTTTATGTGCTCTTCTATTTTTTAAGTGTCTAATCTTTCCAAATGTATGCATAAACTGTCCTATATAGTCTGCAAGCTAGGTATGTACTAAACCAACAAGTAGGTCTCTGCTTCTTTTATATCTGACAGCAGCAGATATAAAATAAAGCAGAGACCTACTTGTTGGTCTAGGTATTGACCTGCCATGAATCTCACCTCCCACCTCTACCTAGTTTAGTTGATAATTGTTTATGCTTTAGAGTATGCAAAACAAGTTTAAAAAATGCTAACATTGCAAATAACAGATGCACTTGTTCAGCTGGGAAGATTATGACTGTTTGGAGGCGAACCCTCCTGACTGCTGGGGTGTCCTTGTCACCCACTGTCCACGACTTGTTTTGTTATTATTGTAGCCCATCTGGAATAATAAGAGCTGATTTGTTTGTTTAACGGATGACCTTGTTATGTCAGTGTGAGGTTTATATACCCCTTTGTCACAGGTATCACTGGTTCAGCAGTTATAGCTTATTGTGCGTGTGAAGTGATTTGGATTTTTTATGTAGCTTTAAAAAATTACAGTCATATCGCTATGATGTCTGCAGCGTTGCAGTTAATAGGGATGTCTAGCACTGGGGCATCATGCCGCAAACATGTAGCATGATGTCCCACCCAGTCACATTATCCTAACATCGGGCAGACCAGTCCTAACACTAACCTCTTAACACTGAGCATCAAGCAGGGCAGCTGTAAGTACCATTTTTGTAAGTCTTTGGTATGAATCAGCTTGGGATTGTACCCATGACCTCCTGCATCTGAAGCAGACACTCTAACCACTAGGCCACAGGAAAAGTTTAGCTATTTATGAGGTCATGTGACTAATATTGTCGTGACTTGCTCAGCTGGCTGCAAGCATATACATAATGACTGACCCTTATGGGATATAGTGATATTTCCCATATTGAATTCCTTTTCTATTGAAAACAGTGACTTTTGTACACACAGGCAATATATTTGGACATATCTACTTTCTATAACAACAAACAGCATCCAAATATCTCAACCTACTTGAATGCTTAAGATGCCTAGGAAATGTTATAGCATACAATGTTGCTTTTACTTGAGATAAAATGATTAACACATACATGGATTAATCATTACTTTTACGATATCAATACCCATATCAATACAAGCGGTGAAGAACCAGTATTAAGCAATACATAGCGTATACATGTTACTCTAATCTTGAACAGCTGTACATAATAGTTATCATTTATCTTTTCTTTCTCTAAAATGAGATATGAGTAACAGGGAGATACTGAAAATAAGAAAGAAATATTATTGAAAACACCACACATCTATAAATTAACAAATGCCTGATGGCTAATTCACGTTGCTTTGAAATATTCCTCAACCCTGCCAAATCTGTTTGGATTATTTCTTAGCAAATGATGAATCAGTGTATTTATACTGCAAAGTGCAGAAGAGCAGAAAACCTAATACTACTGCTAGTACTAAATCTACTAAATAGAAAATGTTAATTATATGCAAGTACATTAAAACCTGATTAATAAAGATACATCATCATCATCATCATCATCATCATCATCATCATCATCATCATCATCATCATCATCATCATCATCATCATCAATGCCTGTGGCCACTGCTGGGACACAGGCTGACAACAAACTCTCTCCAGCCAACCCAGTCTTGAGCAAGTCTCTCCAGCTGTCCCACACATAGCCTGTCTTCTTTAAGTCCCACCACCAGGTGTTTCTTGGCTGGCCTCTATTCCTTTTCACCTGTGGGTTCCAGGTGAGTGCTTGCCTGGTGGTACTGGATGCAGGCTTACAGAGTGAGTGGCCTATCAATCTACAGCATCTTTGAAGAATTTCTGCAAGCTGTTGTTGTGTTTGCTGCCATAGTTGTTTGTTACTGATTTTGCCTGGCCAGCAAATCCAGAGAATTCTTGATATTGATGAATGCCTAAATCCTTTTCATATAGGACGCGGTGGGTCTCCATAGAGTAGGACAGGTTTTACAATGCTGTTCAACATTCTTATTAAATACCATAAAATCAAGTTATTATTTGATCATCACAGTTTCATTCTATTTAAAAATGTTAACAGTAGGGAGGATCATTTGAATACAGTAACATCAAAAACAGCCTCAGAAACTTGTTAAAATGGCTAAAATTAAGGGTGCTGAACTTGATTTGGGGGAAAAAAAAACGCAACTCAAATGTACAACACATTTACTAGGCATTTGCATCATTTTTCTGTGTCCAAATGGGTTGAGATATTTGGATGCTGTTGGTTTTTATGGATGAAAGAAGTGTCAAAATAAATTCCACTTGTGTACAAAAGGCACTGGGTTCAACAAGAAAGGATTCCAGAAGGGGAAATGTTATCAGGTGCTACCAATTGTCTCATTGTTTACCCTAAACATAGTGCTTTAGAATCCATTTAGTATCCTGCCCACTGTAATCCAAGTACATCCCTAACATTTCCAAGGTTAACATGAAGTTGCATGGTAGACTAGAGGACTAATAGGTTAGTTTAATATTCACTTGTCCACTTTTGACACTTGTCTACTTTTGACACTTGTCCACTTTTGACACTTGTACACTTTTGACAGCAATTCTGCCCAGAACTTAAAGCAGAATAAAGTAAAACTGTTTCCATGGTTTTAATTACATATTTCATAATTAAATACTAATATCTTACATTGAATAGTTCTGCCTGCTACAGTCATTTGCTATAGAAAGGTTACCCTATGTTTAGTTTCAGGAGAATATATATCATGGAAGAAAAATGATACTAGTTAAACTCAGTGTTAAATGGGACACATTTTTAAGAACATTTGAGATTACAAATGCTAATTGCATTATTGATTTTCTTCACATTTGTCTCCCCCTGCCAACCCCATGAGAGTGGACTAAAAACTTCAACTCCAGTGGATGGTTACAATATGTACAACAGAATCAGTTCTGGTGATATATTTGCTATATTTCCCTTGACCCCCACCTCAATAAATGTGGGAATACATATCTGTTTGCTATACATATTTGAAAAGAACATATTTTTAGACATGCTGGGAATAATGCCAAATAATTTATAAACTGTGGACTAAAGTTTGATCAACTTTATTTACAAGTATTCTTACACTTTGAATGTTTTATGATTTTTTTAAAACACCTATACCTATATCCTGATATTTAAACAAAAAACTGTCTCTAGGGCAAGAGAACTTTATTATTCATAAATAACTTATATGAAGTAAAATTGGTGCCAGTAATAAGAGGTTTTGCTGAGATAACATTTATGTTTCCTCTATGATAAAGATAAATACTTCAGTGCAGTGTTTTTGTTCACCTTATAAGTCCTACAGTGTGGCAGTGTCATAGAACTAATAATCCAAAAGATTTTCAATGATTTCATGAATTTGAACTAATTTATTTGGAAGCTTTTTATCTCTATACTTAAAATTAACATAATTTGCTTCACTTTTGTTTTTTACCTATAATAGTATCCATGGATACCATGTTATGGTGGGGATCATGTTACATTGCTTTGTGTATAATACTATTGACATGTTTGAATTATAGATAGTGAAAGAGATGCAAGCAATGATAAGCAAACTATTAAACAAGAGATCAATTTGTAAACATGCCTTTTTGCCATAATTGAGTTGAGAAATTCAAACACTTTGAGAAAATCTCAGATATTACTGAAAGATAGGAATAAGAAATCTTGATTCTATTGTCTGTAATATTTTCTGTCCTCTGTTTTTTTCATGTACTATGTATGAATCCTTTAACAAGTTTTGTTTTATTCGGAAATTTTAGACAGAAGTATTTACATTTATTATGCACTCAACAGAGTTCATTTTATCTATCATATTCCCACACAGGATGTTTGCCTTTTTGCTTGTAGATAGCTCTGCATCTGTGATATATTAATGACACAGACACATCAGATCACCCACATCTCACACCTCTATTGGCTTTGATTTAAGTCTCAGTTCAGCCAAGTTGGATATGTGAGAAAGCTTGCCAGTAGCTTCCCATTATGGTTCTTCCCAGCTTATTCTTCCCCCAATGAGAATAGCATATCCTGTGCTGAAAAATGGCATTTAAAAAAAACACAAACTGATTGATGCATGTGTAATAGTAGCTTCAATAATTTTTCAATCATATCACTATGATGTCTGCAATGTGGTAGTTTATAGTAATATCTAACACTGGGGCATCATGCCTTAAATATGTAGCATCATGTCCCACCCCGTCACATTATCCTGACACCAGGCCGACTGACACCAGGCCGACAAGTCTAACCTCTTAATGCTGAGCACCAAGCATGGCAGCTGAATGTACCATTTGCATGAGTCTTTGGTATGACTTGGTCAGGGTTAGAACTCGTGACTTTCCACATTTGATGTAGACACTGTGACCACTTAGGCCACAGGAGCGTTGAAGAATATGAAAGTATTAGTGATTTGGTATGACTTGGTCAGGGTTAGAACTCGTGACTTTCCACATTCGATGTAGACACTGTGACCACTTACGCCACAGGAGCGTTGAAGAATATGAAAGTATTAGTGATTTGGTATGACTTGGTCAGGGTTAGAACTCGTGACTTCCCACATTTGATGTAGACACTGTGACCACTTAGGCCACAGGAGCGTTGAAGAATATGAAAGTATTAGTGATATTATCATCAGAACAGTATCAGTTGCAATCTTGTGATAAATGATTCCAAGATTCCATTCATATCTCATTCCATATGGCTAAGGTATTTGACACACTATCTAGTCATGATATAGCACTGGTGAAAGTAGTGGTTCAAACATTTTGCTCTTGACAAGGATACAGATTGGAGTTACAATTTAATTTTTGTGACCTTCACCTTGAGATTGGAGGCATGGCTAAAGTATGCAATACCACCAAGTCACATACATGTATATAGTTGAGAAAAGTTTGCTTATAATTTGTTGGTGGTTCAAAGGTTATATGCAGAACAATGAAACAAGGTCACTTATATTTTCCCTTTCCATGACCTTGTCCTTCAGGCATTATGTATGGCTGTGGTAATTTACACTTTGTCTAATTGTGGGCAAAGATTCACTAGGTTATCTACAGTGGTTCAAGAGTTATTTTCTGGAAAAGGACACAGGTCACATTTTATGCTTTCTCTTGTTGTGATACATCCTCCAGAAAGTATGAACCATATGTATTCACTTATAAGTCGAGTCAGACTGCAAAAGCAACAAAGATTCTAATCTTCCATAGCATAATACACCTACAGATCAGGGTCTATATTGTTTGGTTCTTGTGATTACTCCAAACAAACTGCACAGACCCAGATCTGTTGGCACATTATATGATGGCAGATCTGGGTCTGTGCAGTTTGCAGTTGCACTACACTTATAAGCTAGTACATACGGTAAACATGGTCAGTTTCTGATCATCATAAAGTTACAGGCCAGATAAATGTAGACAGACAGATGACAATGATGAGGATCAAACCCACACCCTTCTGGAATTGTGTCCAGTCTGGCTATCCATAGAGTCGGTGGATAATTTTGATTGCAGTAACTGGCTGATAATTTTATATACATTCTATGCATCTACAGGACACATATATTACAAGTTTTGTACTTCCCTAGCATTGCCAGGAAATTGTTTTCTTGTATCTTATTTGGAGAAGTCATAAATTAAAACGAAAAAAAAAAAATCAAAACGAAGGACAATTTTAATTTGGATTCAGCATTGTAGCACATTCTCTACTCCTTGTGAGTACATTACTGTAAAACCTAAATAAAAAAGAATGCATGCAAACACAAGTTTATAATAATATGCATGTATGAGTCTTCTGGTATCTGTATTTTGGTAGCTAAAAACATGTGTATATAATTTAAAACAAAACATTGTTTCAGCTGTACAGGTTTCCTGCAGGTCATGGATTCCTGGAAAAGTTTTGGAATTTAAAAAATAAATTTCAAGGGCCTTGAAGATTTATGGAATTTGTCAAAACCTTGCAAAGTTTTGGAAAAGTCATGGAATTTGTGACAGTGGAGTTAAATAAATTGATTACTTCAAATTTCATAAAGCATTGAGAACCAATTAAATAAAATGATAAAATCACAATCAAGAAATGGTTTCAATTAATATAACAAGAGTAAGTTCCCCTTAATGGAAGTATCACGTGATTTCCAGTGTAGTTCACTAAATAAAAGAAAGCAACTAGAAAGTAATGTTTTGTCAATATTGTAAATAGGAACACATACAAAGACTACATAGAATTGTTTCCTTTTTTCTTTTGAATACAAATTACATTGAACATTGGATTATGACATGAATTACTAAATAAAGTCAAAGTGTGCTAGCCCAGGTAAATTTAAAATGTACATATTGGAAGTATTTGTTGTTAACTTATTTCTTTTTTTAGATTGAAAGATGTCATTCTTTATGTTTATTTACTTGACAATGCAAGATAGTGCTATCATTGAGTTTTATGAAATGGCACTGGAAAAGTTTTGGAAAAGTCATGGAATTTGTTTTTGTTAAGTCTGCATGAACCTTGACTGTAAAATTTGCTCATCAAACAGTAGACTCTTTCAGTACTGAATAGATTGTTTTCCTTCCCATAAGGAATAAACCTTCTAATAGTAAGACATTAGCTAAATATTACATAGTAAAAACATGAAATATTTATTCACATTGTAGCTAATGATGGTCTTCATGTATATAGATTACATAGTTTTGTTTGATATGTAAATTTTTATTAATTGATAGACAGGTTTTTATTTTAAATCATTTTAAGCTTAGCTACTTGCTCTTACAGCTTATTCAATACAGTAAAATACCTATAATAGGGATCAATAACTGGACAGTAAAGGGAGATAACAATGCAAAGGATAGGAATTGTCTTGTTTAAGCATAAAGTTGAAAGTGATTGTCAATCAATGTTACATTGTTTGATCATTTTCTACTATTTCATTCATGCTTTTCTTGCATTGATCTGCAGAAAGATGCCATTATTATCAATATTTGGTGTTGTACATGTTACAGTATTGAAGCTGTACAGAATTACTGCATCATAATACACATTGATATAAGCATGGTTTGACTGTTTAAGTGGTGGGTAGAGAAATTAGACTAACATTGTTCACAGATATAATTAATTATGTTGAAAAATGCAGATTACCTGATAAAAATATGAATAATCATTTCCTTTTAAAACATTCAGTATAGTAGATTGAACCTTTGCATTAATTGCAGCAGTTTTTCACCATTTTTTATTACTAATGCTATAAACTCTGTTGGTTTCCACGTTTTTTATTACTAATGCTATAAACTATTGGTTTCCATGTTTTTTATTACTAATGATATAAACTTTCAGTTTCCATGTTTTTTATTACTAATGCTATAAACACTGTCAGTTTCCATGTTTTTTATTACTAATGCTATAAATACTGTCAGTTTCCATGTTTTTTATTACTAATGATATAAATTTTCAGTTTCCATGTTTTTTATTACTAATGCTATAAACACTGTCAGTTTCCATGTTTTTTATTACTAATGCTATAAACTCTGTTGGTTTCCATGTTTTTTATTACTAATGCTATAAACACTGTCAGTTTCCATGTCTTTTATTACTAATGCTATAAATACTGTCAGTTTCCATGTTTTTTATTACTAATGCTATAAACACTGTCAGTTTCCATGTCTTTTATTACTAATGCTATAAACACTGTCAGTTTCCATGTCTTTTATTACTAATGCTATAAACACAGTCAGTTTCCATGTCTTTTATTACTAATGCTATAAACACAGTCAGTTTCCATGTCTTTTATTACTAATGCTATAAACAGAGTCAGTTTCCATGTCTTTTATTACTAATGCTATAAACACAGTCAGTTTCCATGTCTTTTATTACTAATTTTATAAACACTGTCAGTTTCTATGTTTTTTTTATTACTAATGCTATAAATTCTGTTGGTTTCCACATTTATAAGGTGGCAGAGCATGGGTACTGTGATTATTGCTGTTGGAACACACATATAAATGTGATCTCAGATGATTAATGAAATAAACTCAGCCAGTTATGATCCAGATTTTATATCTTTAAATTAGTTTATTTTTCCTTAAAAAAAGAATACCCTTCATTTGGCCCATTTATCTTTCACACAAGCTGTTGTTTATAAAATATCAAAAGGTAAAATAAATGCAAAAAAGAATAAAAGAAAAATTAATTACAAAAATGCCATTTACAACAGCATAATATCAGATTTGCTTTAAATTACATGTAATTTAAAACTGATGCGGTTTGATTTTCATGACTGAAGTCCTGAGTTCAATCCAGTCATTCCAGTTGGAATTGAACCAGACGAGACCAAGTTTGTATCGGCCATTCAGATTGCATGATTGGCAGTGCTTGTACCACCACCCTACCTCATAGTAAAAGCCGCAATGTGTGCTACTTGCATCGTTATCCCTGTCATAAGTACTAAATGCCATCGAGTTTGAGTATGAAAATGCATCAGTTGCATTTCCGTGATATCCATCGATATTAAGCGTATACATTTCCTCTTCACTCTTCACATAAAAGTGTTTGTATTCAGCATGCCAGTGCTGTTTTGACATGTCGATCATTTCGATACGAAGTGAATAATTGCGATTTTTGGTCAGTGAGTGAATAATCTCATTGCCTAACCAGTATGTACTACTGACTGAACCAAAACCATTTTTATACTCTGTCCAGTTCCGTTTGAAATCCAGTGATCCATCTAGTCGCTGTTGTATAATTGTCCAACCTGAATTGTCTGAAAAATCACAGGCAACTTGAAGAGAAGATGAAAAATTGACTGGATGAATAATGAAAATCCCTGACTCCCTGTATCCACGGTGATAGTACTCTTGGCAATCTGAAAAGAGAAAGAAAGTATTTTTAAAGATAGAGGTTCGAAAACTCTCAGTCTTAGCAAGTAAATGTTGATTTAGATCAAGTAACCTTCATTTAACCCATTTTCATCTGGAGCTAAATTTGGTAGAATTTATGAGTGCTATTAAGTACAAATTTGGGAACAATGATAGATCTGTCAGGGAAAAGAGATATCTTTTTTGCTAAATTTAAGTACCGGTAATGGCAAATTCTTAATTTTTTTTTCCACCAAATGTTATTACCATAAAAATACCATGTATAAGTCTTAATATGCAGACGACAGTGTATACCTTGGTCCCATTATGCCATGGCGGCAAATTAAGGTTTTTGCTGTTTGTCCTGCAGATTACTCCTGACAAACCACATAGAATTAGATCTTCCAGCACATTATGAAAGCTGGTCTAGGAGTATGCACTTTTTACTTGGAGTACACAAATCATAAATCAATAAAAAATTAGTGTGTTGTTAATTTTACTGAAGTTTAATCAATATGTCAGGCTTATAGGTAAGTCAACTACATGTACAGAATTTTCCAAAATATATGGATTTTTCATTAGATTTCTGTATTATGTAGATTTTTCATTATATTTTCATATCTACATATATGAATTTTAAAATTTCTAATTTTGTATGATAAAAAAATTACAAGTTAAGTAATTTTATTTACTGCTAATTTTTCTCACAGAATATCATAGGTAATTGAAACTATTTCTAGCATTGGGATTAATTTTGGAAATATTGATTGAAGCTGATATATAACTACCATATATACTTGCTTATATGGTGATGCCAACTTCAAACTGCACAGATCCAGATCAACTGTTGCATAATGTACTGACAGATCTGAATCTGTGCAGTTTGTTAGGAGTAATCAGCATAGAAAGCAAAATAGACCTTGATCTGCTGGCACATTATGTAAAGGCAGGTCTGAGTCTTTTTTGCATGCAGTTGGACTAATCTTATAAGTGAGTAAAATATCTGGAACTAATTCCAAGTCTCCATTTTTTTCCATATTGATTGGAATACCATATATATTCCACGATATGCCTATACTTGATGGTACCATTTATACTTGTTTATAAGTTAAGTCAAACTGCAGACAACAAAGATTCAGATCAGTTGTAGCATAATTCACCTGCATATCCAGGTCTGTGTTTTTTATACTGATTACTCCTAACAAACAGGATCAACCAGAGCCTTATGTACTGGCAAATCTGGGTTGCTGCAGTTTGCATTTGGACTTGTCTTATAAGCAAGTATAGGCGATAAAATCATCCCTAATGCTTACAAAATTTGGGAAAATTAAGATTTGATAAGGATGTTTTTGCCAGATAATGAGACAAGCTTAGCATGGTTTTTGACAGACTGGTTGTTGTTGCTGTTGGGCTTAACGCCATTTTTCAGCACACGATAGGCTATTCATGGCAGACAGTATTAATGGTGGAGGAAGAAACTGGAAATCACCAGAAAGAATCACAATCACTGACCTAGGAGAAGCTACTGGCAAGCTTTCTCACACATCTACATTAGCCGAATCCTAGACTCAACAAATGCAGACAGAGGTGAGATGGCAGTGATCCTGTAACGGACAGCACTTTAGACCACTGGCCACTGGGGGGACCCCCTTATTAGACTGGTCCATGATGGTCTTATCCATGGATAAAACTATTAAATGGACCATGCCTAGATAAGAATATGTAACCTTATATTGTAGGATAAAAGTTTTGGCTGTCATAATCTTTGGTAAATAAAATTGTTGCAAAGCTTTAATTTTGCTTGCCATATTTCTTATTTTTCAAGATAGAGATAACTACATTAAACAAAATTTCTTTTAAAAATTTTATTGTGTTTTTTGAAGATTCTGTTCAGAGTGAAATTCCCATGAAAATTGGTACAATACATTGAAGTTGTAACAAATGTGTTATATAAACGAAATATCTATGATGACAGACCATAACTTATCCATTCCACTTCAAGCTTAGAACCCTATACTGTTATTGCAATCAAACAGTCCACTTCAGAGTGGGCAGGGGTCCATTGTATTGTTAGGTGGAGGTTAAGGTACATACATTTTTTAAGTATTTATGTTTATTTATTATATAGATCTTGGAACCATCTAATCTACTTCATTGTAAACATATTTATTATATACTTACATTTGCACTTCATTGGACATGACAATTTACTTCTTTGTTAACCATAAATCTAATATTATCATTGTATGCATTAAGTATAGTTTAACATCTGTAAGGTGAATTAAAGCAAGGAAGTGACAATTGTGTTTGAAAAGCACCAGATAAATATTAATATAGCAAACCTTATGTTTTCACTCAAGTTTTCATTATACATTATAATTACAGACACAAAAAAGTATTTTTTCAAACATATTTTCAACTTGATTTTTGTAATGTTCGACCTATCTGGTGGCCTAAGTGGTTAGAGTGTCTGCCTCAAATGCAGGTGGTAACAGGTTCAAACCCTACCCAAGTCATACCAAAGACATAAGAATGGTACCAGCAGCTGCCTTGCTTGGTGCTCAGCATTAAGAGTTTAGTGTTCTTAGTTAGGATTAGTTGTCAAGATGATATGATTGGATGAGACATGATGCTACATGTCTGCATCATGATGGTAGACATTACTATAAACTGACAAACTGCCCACATACACACCTTCCTGTTGTAATTTTTACCTGCCCAGGTCTCAACAAGGATGGCCCAGTAGAGAATAGATTTTGACTGCTTTTGAGGTGAATCTGGATGACATTTGAAGATAAATGCTAAAATATGGAATATTCCTGGTATAGATTTTTTGTTTATCCCTTCCCATTACAATGTTCAAAAATATCTACTCTTTAGATACCCAAGATAAAGATCTGCATTCCTTGTAATTAGTTGTGACAGGCTATATACATGTAATTGGCTGTGACAGGCTATATACATGTAATTGGTTGTGACAGGCTATATACATGTAATTGGCTGTGACAGGCTATATACATGTAATTGATTGTGACAGGCTATATACATGTAATTGGCTGTGACAGGCTATATACATGTAATTAGTTGTGACAAGCTATATACATGGGTATATACAATAATCTTTATAGGACTTACCTATCGGTAGATGAAGCTTGAAATGTTCGATCTCTTGTTTAATTTTTATCACTGCTGGAACAAAACTGATTAAGTCTCTTACATCAGTACCCAGGTTTCTTATACGTTTGGAGGTATTTCTCGACTCTGCATGAACTTTGTACAAGCCTTGATCTAGTTTTTTCACCATCCCATTGAGTAACAGAATTGTCTGAGCATTTCGTCTAAGATTTATTTCATGCTGCTGGATTTGTAAATCCTGCTCTCTGTCACGACTCGCTTTTTGACAGTCAAATAATGTTTTGTTCAAAATTTGTACCTCCAGATTACCCAGTCTATTTTCATTATGTATCACCTGAAGTACCATGTCATCAAGACGAGATAAAATTGTCGCAAGCTCTCGTTGGCCATGATGTACACGATCTGCATGAGAATTCAGTGGCTGTTGCTTTTCATGTTCCTGAAACTGTTCTTTTAGATCTTCGACAGAATTGTTCAATTTTATCACAAACATTCGTAGAATATTGAACTGTTGATCGCCAAGAGTCTCCAAATTGGATAGCTTCCATTGTTGGTCTGCAATTCTGTTTGAATTTTCTGAAATCATATTTGTTATCTTCATAATCTGATCTTGATTATTGAGGGTGGAATTTATAATATCACTACTTGCCATTCTCCACTGATCAAGAGTTAGAACATTTTGAGTAAAATTAAATAATGACTGTTGAAGATTGCTCAGAAAAGTTCCTAACTGAATTGATGATACTCTTATACTTAATTGCTCAACATTATCACTTAAATTGGAATATTTTTCTTGTAGTAAAGAAATTATCTGGTCCCGTTTATTAATCTCATATAAAAAATACTGCAATAAGTCATGTGTCCTCTTCCCTGATTGGTCAGTTGATCCACTTCCATAGTAACCACCATTTGTATCTGGAGATAAAACTGTGTCTCCACTACCAGTTTCAACATTGTTTATTTCCTGTTGTCTTGGTGATGACCGAAAGAGGTCAGTCTCTTCCCCTGAGCCAAAGTCTGTTAAAAATGGGATATTATAAATCCCTGAGGTAGATAAAGGTGTATTTGCTGCCTTAATAATATCAGAAGGTAAAATTGAACTTTGACCTGAGGTTTGATTTGTTGTCAGACATGTGCAGTTTTTCTTAAATTGTTCAATATCTTTCAGATTTTCACTGGTGATATTTTCTAGCCTTGCTTGTGTAAGTAAAAAATGAGTAATATTTTGATTAATATCAGATATATTTTGATTGATTTCTTCTACTGTTTCATCTATTATTTCAAAATATAATTCAATTTTGTTAATTTTCTTATCTATTTGATGCATTCGCTTTCCAGCTCTTTCCTTGTATTCAACATATTTTGTGTGCTCTTTCAGAGCTAATTTTTGTTCATAATTTATGCGCTCAATTTCCAGTTGAACATTTTTTGACTCATCTTCCAGTGTTTTAATTCGGTCCCGATTTTCAGAAATATGCTGTTTCATCTGAACCGTCTCAGCAAATCCGAGCAAAGCATCCCCATGAAACTCATGTACAGACTTTTGTAGCTGCAAGATTTTCTCCCTGAAATAAATGGCAATTAAATTAGGCATTTAAAAGTTGAGAAGTACAACAGCACAAGCAAAATTTACAAGGTCTCATTCATATATATATATATATATATATATATATATATATATATATATATATATATATATATATATATATATATATATATATTTTTTTTTTAACAGAAAACTTTTTTGACTCGACATATCAATTCAGAATTGCAATTACAATTTTCATGGCTAACGTGGGTAAGTGAGAAAGCCTGCCAGTAGTTTCTCGTTGGTTGGTTGTTCTTCCTGGAATTTTCCAGGGTTCTTCCTCCACCATTTATCCTGGCCACTATGTATAGCTTATCTTGTGCTGAAAAATGGCATGAAACCCTATAACAACAACAATAATAACAACAACAGTTTTCAGACCTGAATTGTATCATTTCTCCCCCTCCCCCATTACAGGCACAGAGCAGCATGCCAAGCAGATTGCATGAATTAAGTAACCAACATGCAGCAGCCCACAATTTGATTAAAATCAGATCTCCAGAGTTAGACATGGAGATGTGATCAGCACAAAGATGAGGTCAAATTCTGCTGACCTTGTGGTTAACAAACCAAATCACAGCTTTTAAATATGAAATTGATACCCATCATTTGGAATATCTTGGCTAATTACCAGTCACCCTAACATGAAATGCAGTGCTTAATGTTACAGGGTACTAAAAATAAGCATTGGGGAATTCCAAAGTTCACCAGATCATGAACATTTATTGGTTTGTCAGATCTCCACATGGGATTTCAGAGATTTGATTTTAATCAGTTTGCAGCAGACTGTAAAGGCATATTACCATATATATACTCAAATATAAGTAAAGTCAAACTGCAGACATTGAGTAATCCTGATCTACTATAAGATAATGCACCTGTTTATTAGGGTCTGTTTCATTGGTTCTACTGAATTCTCATAACAAGCTGTATAGACTCAGATTTGCCAGAGCATTATTCAATGGCAGATCTGAGTCTGAGAAGTTTACAGTTAGACTTATCTTGTAAGCAAGTATATATAGTATATGGCACTGCATTTTGTATCAATGACAAGCAAATGAAACATAACTGGAAATATCTGTAGTGTATTTCAGGGATGCAGGTTTAAATAAGCATGGAAAATGCATATCCTAAAATAATGATATACCAGAAGCATTATAAATGTCACAAAACTGTCACTTGAGTTGAAAGTAAATTTCTGTTCTTTTAATTTATTTATATTTTGTGTATTTCTTTCTTTCTGTCCCTTTTTGGCAGTCCTCTGAATTAAGACAGCTTTTTCCTTCTTGACCCCAGTAACTCTCTCTCTCTCTCTCTCTCTCTCTCTCTCTCTCTCTCTCTCTCTCTCTCTCTCTCTCTCTCTCTCTCTCTCTCTCTCTCTCTCTCTCTCACACACACACACACACACACACACACACAAAGCAGCCAGTCATTATTATATCTTTATTCAAAGTTGTAGCTTAAATACATATTGAATGCAAAACACCAATAATCAGTTAATTTTGCTGAAACTTTTGGAATCATTCAAAACTGTTGTGATTTAGATGGTTTTCTATAAAATTTTTAAGAGTTTTCCTACTCTTTTCAGCCAGATTCTAGTAATTAACAGCAAGTGTCAGGTTTGTTTAGAAATCTGGAAGAGTTTATTTTATTTTTTCTTCAGAGTTCTCATTTGGTCTTCTGTCATCACAATGGAGATATGCTGCTTTCTGGATAAAATACTGTACATACATACTTATTAATTGATTCCAAATGTAAACCACAGAGACCCAGATCTGTCATTGCATTAGGCACCAGAAGGTTGAGGTCTATGCAGTATCATAGGGGTAATTCATAAAACAAACAACATAGACCCTGATCTTCTGACACATGTGATTATTCTGACACACATGCTGAATTGACTGTATTCACTAAAATTTGTATTGGCTAACATGCTGAATTGAATGTATTCACTAAAATTTGTATTGGCTAACATGCTGAATTGACTGTATTCACTAAAATTTGATATGGCCAACATGCTGAATTGACTGTATTCACTAAAATTTGTATTGGCTAACATGCTAAATTGACTGTATTCATTAAAATTTGTATTGGCTAACATGCTGAATTGACTGTATTCACTAAAATTTGTATTGGCTAACATGCTGAATTGACTGTATTCACTAACATTTGATATGGCCAACATGCTGAATTGACTGTATTCACTAAAATTTGTATTGGCCAACATGTTGAATCGACTGTATTCACTAAAATTTGATATGGCCACCATGCTGAATTGACTGTATTCACTACAATTTGTATTGGCTAACATGCTGAATTGACTGTATTCACTAAAATTTAATGTGGCTAACATGCTGAATTGACTGTATTCACTAAAATTTGTATTGGCTAACATGCTGAATTGACTGTATTCACTAAAATTTGATATGGCCAACATGCTGAATTGACTGTATTCACTAAAATTTGTATTGGCTAACATGCTGAATTGACTGTATTCACTAAAATTTGTATTGGCTAACATGCTGAATTGACTGTATTCACTAAAATTTGTATTGGCTAACATGCTGAATTGACTGTATTCACTAAAATTTAATGTCGCTAACATGCTGTATTGACTGTATTCACTAAAATTTGTATTGGCTAACATGCTGAATTGACTGTATTCACTAAAATTTAATGTGGCTAACATGCTGAATTGACTGTATTCACTACAATTTGATGTGGTTAACATGCTAAATTGACTGTATTCACTAAAATTTGTATTGGCTAACATGCTGAATTGACTGTATTCACTAGAATTTAATGTGGCCAACATGCTGAATTGACTGTATTCACTAAAATTTAATGTGGCTAACATGCTGAATTGACTGTATTCACTAAAATTTAATGTCGCTAACATGCTGTATTGACTGTATTCACTAAAATTTAATTTGGCTAACATGCTGAATTGACTGTATTCACTACAATTTGATGTGGTTAACATGCTGAATTGACTGTATTCACTAAAATTTGATATGGCCAACATGCTTAATTGACTGTATTCACTAAAATTTAATGTGGCTAACATGCTGAATTGACTGTATTCACTACAATTTGATGTGGTTAACAGGCTGAATTGACTGTATTCACTAAAATTTGATGTGGCTAACAGGCTGAATCTACTGTATTCACTAAAATTTAATGTGGCTAACAGGCTGAATTTACTGTATTCACTAAAATTTGATGTGGCTAACAGGCTGAATCGACTGTATTCACTAAAATTTGATCTGGCTAACGAGCTGAATTGACTGTATTCACTAAAAATTTATTTGGTTAACAAGCTGAATCAACTGTATTCACTAAAATTTGATGTGGCTAACAGGCTGAATTGACTGTATTCATTAAAAAAATTTTTGTTTAACATGCTGAATTGACTGTATTCACTAAAATTTGATCTGGCTAAAATGCTGAATTGACTGTATTCACTAAAATTTGATCTGGCTCACATGCTGAATTGACTGTATTCATTAAAATTTTATTTGCTTACATGCTGAATTGACTGTATTCACCAAATTTTGATCTGGCTTAAACATACTTGATTGACTATTCACTAAAATTGGATATGGCTAAAATGCAGAACTGTATTCACTAAAATTTGATCTGGTTTTGACATACTGAATTGACTATTCACTAAAATTTGATCTGGCTAACATGCTGAATTGATAGTGTATTCACTAAAATTTGATCTGGCTTAGACATTCTTAATTGACTATTCACTAAAATTTAATCTGGCTAAAATACTGACTCAACTGTATTCACTAAACTTTAATCTGGCTAAAATGCTGAATTGACTGTATTCACTAAACTTTGATCTGGCTTAGACATTCTTAATTGACTATTCACTAATATTTGATCTGGCTAACATGCTGAATTGACTGTATTCACTAAAATTTGATCTAGCTAACATGCTGAATTGACTGTATTCACTAAAATTTGATCTGGAGAACATGCTGAATTGACTGTATTCACTAAAAGACTGAAAGATCGCACTTGCTGATAAAAAAATGTTTGAGTCTTTGAGGTACCAGTGTCATGCATTTTTGAAGCAATGACAATGAGGTTAAGAAAATAACCCAAGAAAATTAATGAAGTTGAATAAATATTTGTTTTAGTTAATTTCCATTTTTTTGGTACAATGTAAACTTTTGTACCTAAATGTATGCCAAAAATGGTCAATATTTTAATCTCCCTGATTTTTTAACACTGATCTCCCTAATGTGGTCCCATTCTCCCTGAATTTTTAACACTGATCTCTCTGATGTGGTCCCAGTCTCCCTGATTGTGAACAGTGATCTCCCTGATGTGGTCCCAGTCTCCCTGAATTTTTAACCCTGATCTCCCTGATGTGGTCCCAGTCTTCCTGAATGTGAACAGTGATCTCCCTGATGTTTTCCCAGTCTCCTTGATTTTTTAACACTGATCTCCCTGATGTGGTCTTAGTCTCCCTGCTTTTTAATACTGATCTCTCTGATGTGGTCCCAAAGCTTAAACCAAAGCTTATGTGAGATGTCAGTTAGTGCCTTTGAGCACTTTGTCACCCTATGCTCTTTCAGAATCAAGTTAAACACTGACCATTCCATTATGCACCTGGTGTAAATGATTGAATAATCAACAAGGTATGATTTTGCTTGCCAGAGCCTTTAGAATGGGACACCTAGGTAGTTTTCAATAGATGTAACATGTACATACACACAACTATATAATGTTTTTTTTTTTAAGTGGAAAAGAGAATGAGTTTAATAAGATGTAGATATTATTCAGGCTTTTGTTGCAAGACATGCACATGTCAAAACAGTTCTTTCTTCCTGTATGGAAGAAATCATAATATGGTTTTATATATATATATATATATATATATATATATATATATATATATATATATATATATATATATATATATATATAAACATACATGCATATTCATACACACCTACACTTTACATACTTATCTAGCTGTAAAGTGTAATGCAACTTAAAGCAAATTTTAATTTGTAAACATTTGATTCAGTGAATAAAAATTATATCAGTTTGCTGTGGTTGGTGACAACATCAGATGTTTCTAGTCCAGATCTTTGATGGATTTTATTCCTATCACTCAACCAGCCCTAACGAGAGAGAGAGAGAGAGAGAGAGAGAGAGAGAGAGAGAGAGAGAGAGAGAGAGAGAGAGAGAGAGAGAGAGAGAGAGAGAGAGAGAGAGAGAGAGAGAGAGAGAGAGAGAGAGAGAGAGAGAGAGAGAGAGAGAGAGAGAGAGAGAGAGAGAGAGAGAGAGAGAGAGAGAGAGAGAGAGAGAGAGAGAGAGAGAGAGAGAGAGAGAGAGAGAGAGAGAGAGAGAGAGAGAGAGAGAGAGAGAGAGAGAGAGAGAGAGAGAGAGAGAGAGAGAGAGAGAGAAACCTGTTTATTAACAAATCAAATGAACATGTGTTCTTTTCTTAATAGCAGTTCTACCATTGCAACTATTCCTGGCAATATATCAGACAAACACCAGATTCCATACAATAACAATTACTTTTGCTGGGTTCAAGTGATTGTCCTTGAAGTGTGGAAAATACTATGCTGTTCTTTTTTCTTCAGTTTTATATTG
The DNA here is from genome assembly GCA_016746295.1 of Potamilus streckersoni. Classification (NCBI taxonomy): domain Eukaryota; kingdom Metazoa; phylum Mollusca; class Bivalvia; order Unionida; family Unionidae; genus Potamilus; species Potamilus streckersoni. Next base: position 1,534,757 of record JAEAOA010000546.1, on the reverse strand, counting down.
CCCTGTATTTAGACAGAATGTTTTGTCTCTAGCAGAGATTCTGAAGCATTGTGACTGACTTCCATATGTTGTTTTCTAGTCTACTATGTCCAGTGGTCATGAAAATAATCTTGAATTATTTTGGTTTAATGTTGTATCATTGTGATCTCAGACTACAGCTTTTAATAAATGTATCCCTCACCACAAGATTACAAGCAGACAATATTACCTGAATGATGGGCAAACTGGCCATTTCTTCTATATGCATGTGGCTACCAAAATTGATAATTTTTAACAAGGCACACTGAAGCAAATATAGAAAGCCTAACTTGCATTCTGTTTATGTATGTATTTTTTTCTGACTGTATTATGAGATTCAATAAATTTATTTCAACTTTCAAGCACCCTATAAACTCCATGGTAAATATGCCAATATACCATAAATATGGCTGCCAATATACCACAAATATGGCTACCAGCATACCACAAATATGGCTACCAGCATACCACAAATATGGCTGCCAGCATACCACAAATATGGCTGCCAGCATATCACAAATATGGCTGTTGATAATGTCATTCTGGAATGATCTATAGTCTATTAGTCCCAAGATGAGCTGGAGTAAGAACTCAAAAAAGTATATACCATAGTATATGGTATATACTTGCTTATCAGTCAAATAAAATTTCAAACAATAAATATCCTGATCTGCTGTAGCATTATGTGACTGTGAATCTGGGTCTATTTTTTTTTGTTCTACTGATTACTCTTATCAAACTGTATAGACCCAGATCTGCAAGTGTATTTTTTGATGACAGATCTGGGCCTGTGCAGTCTACAGAGCAAGTAAGGATGGTATTTACTTTTTATTCCAGTAAAAACTTTTGAGAGACTACCCCTTCCATTAACAAAATGTGGTATCTTACAGATAGGTGATCTCTTACTGGAGGCAATTTCTATATCTCTAATTTAGTTGAGTGGTCATTCAATGGAGCAGTTTTTCAAGACAGGTTTTGATAAAATCCTTGTAAGAAAAGAGTTGTATACTATAAGTTTTTGGACTAGTCTGTTTCCTTTGAGTCTTTTAAGCCGGAAATCAAATTTTATCAAATCCCACTTTAATACCAAGTCTGCCTTAATAAATCTGTTTCTGATTTAAGATTTGTACAATTATACAAACAATCTTGCCTGGCTTATTTTGGGGATTTAGGACAGCTTTTGTTATTCATTCAGAACTAAGCTAGAACTAAAAGACTACCATATTTACTCTCATAAATATTGACTGACTGCAATATCAAGGCTGAATTATCTTAAAAGTTACATATACTGTAGTCCCACTTTGCATTATTATTGACAATGTCTCTCTTTCTATTTCTTATATTCATAAAAGTTGCTTCTTTTAGTTATCTTTGTGCATATAAATTAAGACAATTTTATGGTTCAATATTCTGAACTATATATGATGTAAAATGTACAAATAAAAAAAATACATTTAATTTAAAATATATAAAGAAAATAGATATTGTACAACAATCTGGGTAAAGTTGTACAGGCAACAAGATTATGATAGTTCCATCATGGCCACAGGTTCTTTCTGGGCTGTTTTTCATGGTAATCTGATGAGAAACTTTTTTCAACAGAGTTGGGAGTAATACCAAAGACATATCAAAATGGTACTAGCAGCTGTCTCACTTGTTGAAAGGTTAGTACTAGGACTGGTCAGTCTGGTGTCAGGATAATGTGACTGGGTGGGACATGATGCTGCATGTTTGTGGCATGATGCCCCAGTGATAGAAATCACTGTAAATTGTTACACTGTAGACATCATAGCAATAAGACTTCAAATTTTAACATGAATACCTAACTATAATCATTTTAGTCTCAGTAAATAGTTTTAAAATCTAGTATATAAAATATTTGTAAGTTTCTTCTCAGTCATTGTCAAAAGGCCACCTAAGCTATAGCTGTCTCACTGCAAAACACAGGGATAACACTGGCAAAAATAGCTCACAGTGACATATTTTTCTTGCTTTTGTAACTTTTTCATATACCTGCCATAACAATCATCATATTATGTTATCTGTCCATTCATTATCTTCCCATGTTTGCTTGTGCACAATAACTTCTTCACTATCTGTAATTACCAAACTTTTGAGAATAACTTGCATTTGTGGTAAGAAAGAAGTCTATCAATTTTGGGGATGAAAAGGTCAAAAGTCAAGGTTACTCAAAAGTCAAGGTTACTAATTATAAGAAGAATGGTTTCTTCACTAAAGCATGAGTTCACCATTTTAGTTTTAGACAAGACTTTGTGGATGGTATCTACAGGAGGTAAGGAAAAGTTCTATTGATTAAATGGTCAAGGTCACTGAAACCAACTTTATTCTCTTAGTGCTTTCATAGATGATTAATTAAATATGTGGTTACACTGTATCACAGCAAAGCAGTTATGACAGCATTGTCTGGAGGTTTTGTTTTATCATTGACATCAAGCCAGTGACAAAGCAGTTAGAAGCGGGGTCAATTCTTGGATAAACTATTGCAAGATTTATGCTTTTTTCTAAAAAGATCATACCTGAAAAAAAATCTACCATATCAGTGAAAAAAATGTGCATAATTTCTTTTAATTCCTACCATATTTTTCTGATTAACTACCTTCAATACATAGAAAAATCATCTCCACCACATGTTGGTAAATCAGCAGGTGGCCTCCTTGAATTTTCAGTTTTAAAATAAACACTGAGGTCATTATTTTCTCAATTAATGAGGTAGTTAAGTCAGGTTTTGATCTTTATAGCTCCTCTAACCCCAAAGTCCAATATCTGTGTTCCATACAATCATGTTGCAGAGCTCAATTTTGCTTTTGGAAATTTTGTTAATCAAAAACACTAAAATACTTATTTCTCTGTTGCTCTTAAATATTTATTTTTATTTTTTGATGTTTCAACTTTATTTCAAATGATTGAAAAGAATGGGAGCTTAAAATTTCAATACTCACCTTAGATAGTGGGTGAGTTCAGAGTAAAATGAATTCTTTCACCTACAATGCCTAATGATCCATGACCCACCCTTATAGATACCATTATCTACAACATTTAGGATAAGTATGTTATGTTGTCAGAGCTTCTTGTGCACTTGACAGTACTCCCTAATTATAAATCTCCCTCAATATAACAGTGTTCAGATTAGTCATAGAGCATACCACCTTATAGTAAGACCACCTTATAATGCAGTATGGTATACAATACTCCTTTATTAACATTATCCAGGTTAACCATAGAGTATACCATATCATTGTGAGTCTACCTTTTAATGAAGTACAGTATGCAGTAATCCATCATTATAACAATGTGTTAGCCATTGTGAATACAGTACCACCTCATAGTGAGATCACCATATAATGAAGTACATTATACATTTCTCCCTCATTATAAGTGTTCATATTAGCTATAGTAGTATACCACCTTATAATGAAATAACCTTTTAATGAAGTATATTATACATTTCTCCCTCACTATGAGTGTTCATATTAGCTATAGTGGTTTACCTCCTTATAGTGAAATAACCTTATAATGAAGTACATTATACAGTATTCCCTCATTATAACCATTTCCATATTAGCTATTGTGAATGCAGGAATACCTTATAGTGAGATCACCTTATAATGAAGTATAATATAAATTTCTCCCTCATTGTAATGTTGTATGGGTGTTAACCATTGTGAATGCATTACCTTATAGTGAGATCATCTTATAAACACATTTTAATTTACTCCTTCATTATAATGTAGTATCACTGTTAACTGCTATACAGTACCATGGTAAAGTGATATTACCTTGTAATGAGGTACATTATACATATTTTACTCATTATAACAGTGTCCAGGTTAACTATAGAATTACCATATTATAGTGTGGCCTTTCTATAATGAAGTATAATATACAGTAATCCCTTATTATAAAAGTGTCCATATTAGCCATTGTGACTACAGCAACACCTTATAGTGAGATCACTTTATAATAAAGTACATTATATATTCCTCCCTCATTGTAAGTGTCCATAGTAGTCATATTATATAGCACCTTATAGTGAAACAACCTTTTAATGAATTACATTATACAGTACTCCCTCATTAAAATAGTATCCATGTTAGCCATAGAGTATCCAACCTTATGGTGAGGCCACCTTTAATGAGGTACATTATATATTTTTTCCTCAATATAATGGTGTCTATGTTGGCCATGGACTATACACACTATAGTGAGACCACCTTATAATGAATTACATGATAGCAAATAACTTTATTACCACTTCTTGAAATGGGATCAATTACTATACTGGCTTTATGACCAGAGCTATGTTATAATGAAGGTACTTATACTGAGGAAAATCTGTACTCCTCTGTTAGAGATTCACAGCACTCAACCAGTTGTTATGTACTGAATGGCATTCAGGATTCTAAATTGCATAATCTATGTTTTCTCATTGACCTTGGCACTGTATTATCCAATTCACCAGATACCAAGATACCTTTGTCCTTGATAATTCATTTGTGGAGTTATGGGTCATTCTTAGTGCAGTCATAAATCAGTTGTAAACACTAGAATGTTAGCCAAGGAAAACTAAAGCTACTATGCAGGAAAAATGGGCAATGAGGAGCAAATCAATAACACCAAAGCATACTGTCACAAATCAAAGGAAAATAAAACTTTCATTTTCTCTCACTGGAATATAAAATAAGAATCCCAAAAGAGAATAGGTGGTAAAGATTTATAATAAATTCAGTGACACTAATAAAGGTAAGTTTGGGTAGAAGCTAGTGATTATTAGAACCTGTATATTTAGCATTGAGTAACAGAAAGAAAATTGGGTATTGTGGGATTTAGTAGTTTTGCAGTATCACAGTATGAAAATATGACTGATTAACAGTATCACAGTATGAAAATATAACTGATTAACAGTATCACAGTATGAAAATATGACTGATTAACAGTATCACAGTATGAAAATATAACTGATTAACAGTATCACAGTATGAAAATATGACTGATTAACAGTATCACAGTATGAAAATATGACTGATTTGCCTCTGTTCATAACACCAATTCCAGTGGGGCCGAGTGGCCAAGTGGTCTAAAGTGATGTCTGTTACGGATCACTGCCATCTCACCTCTGTGGGTTCGAATCTTAGGAGTCTAAGATTCGGTGAATGTGGATATGTGAGAAAGCCTGCCAGTAGCTTCTCGTGGGTCGGTGGTTCTTTCCGGTGATTTTCCGGTTTCTTCCTCCACCATTAATACTGGCTGCCATGTATAGCCTATCGTGTGCTGAGAAATGGCGTTAAACCCAACAACAACAACAACACCAATTCCAGGATTTTAACACAGGGACTTGAACTCACATTCCAGAAGGTAAAAATTAATGGTTTCCCCATGCCTGAAAATTTTCCTATAGTATAGTAGAAATTTCCAAAACATGAAAGTGATGTTATCCAAAATTTTGGCCATATTATTTATGTAGCCAGTTTAAAGAAGTTTATTTATATATCATAATAACATTACCAAGCCCAAATTATATGACCAGTCTGCAGAGAAATTCAAGTTACAGAGTGGGGTGTTTAGGAATTTAAATTTTTTTTATAGGAAACTCTTTAAAAAGAAATGGCCAAAGTTGAGGACATAATGGGATAAAAATCAATTATGTCACCTCAAATTATGTCACTTCAAATGTCTTACCAATCCAATGGCTTAAGTGGGAGGTCACAGGTTAAAACACAGTTGAGTCATACCAAAGACATATAAAAATGGTACAAGCAGCTGCCTCCTTAGGCACTCAGCATTATTAGGACTGGTCAGCCTGGTATAGGACTATTCGCCTGGGTGGGACATGATCCTACATGTCTGTGGCATTATGCCCCAGTGCTAGACAGCACTATAAGTTGCAGCACTGCAGACAGTGTCACAATATGACTGAAAAATGGTTACAGCAACATTATAATCCAAATCACATACTTTTAAAATTACTTAAGTATGTTTACTGTTTTCCAACACAGCATGCATTGCCATGGCAATTGGAGTAAAGTGCCTTGCTTAAGGATACACCATGGTCGCCAATACTGGGGCATTCATACCAGCAATCTTATGGTTAAGAGTCAAGCATCCTAACCATTAGGTCATTGCAGCTTCCTTTTCCATTAGTAGCTTATAATGTGCAGGGGAGCACATCAGTCCTATAATCTAAATCCCCATACCCTCATTGGAGTACTTCTTCAGATTAACAAAAACATTTAAATAGCAGATCTGATTGGATAGTGAAGAACTATTTGTAGCATCTGATTGGATAGTGAGAAACTATTTGCAGCATTTGATTGGATAGTGAAGAATTATTTGCAGCATCTGATTGGATAGTAAAGAATTATTTGCAGCATCTGATTAAATCTTAAAGAACTAATTGCAGCATCTGATTGGATAGTGAGGAACTATTTGCAGCATCTGATTGGATAGTGAGAAACTATTTGCAGCATTTGATTGGATAGTGAAGAATTATTTGCAGCATCTGATTGGATAGTAAAGAATTATTTGCAGCATCTGATTAAATCTTTAAGAACTTTTTGCAGCATCTGATTGGATAGTGAGGAACTATTTGCAGCATCTAAATGGTTAAGCGATAGTGGATAGTGAAGAACCACTAGGTGGATGAATATTGTATCAAAAATCTTCCCACTCATTTGTTAGTGGACTATTACCTTTAAGTTCTCTTTCTTGTAGGCAGCAAAACATGCAATACTTCATGTCAGTTTATGGCTTGTAAGCCTGTCTGCTTCTTTTGATTCAAGACAACTAAACTGATATAATTTGTCTTTTTCTGACAGCTGGAAGTTGTTCAAGTTCATAGTTGAGGACCTTATCTCATTTAGTCTTCTGTGTAGGAAAGCATTAGGGACATAAAAGTGCACTTTTCCCTTGCAAAAGTAAAACTTTTATGCAAGTTATAAAAGTACTTGAGTAAGATTTTGCTTTATGGCATGTAGCTGTCTGTATGTATGTACATGTACATTGTCTGCTCTATAGATGATTTTGGCATAGAATTATAAGCATTTGATTAGACAAAGACTATAGGTTTATGGCATGCTTTAATATTTCCACTGCTACAGCTGTAAGAAGTTTAAAATTTTTATTGGAAAATGTTGTGGTTACAGTTTCACCCCTGACTTAGGTGATACTTGTATTCATATAATTTAACTCAATATTGTCAGTTTCACTACGTTAAATTTTCGTTGAAAAATATGCAATTCAGTTGTTGTTAATACCATTCATTTTAACAGTTGATGTATCTTAATTTTTTTAGACAAATAATTTCATTATTCTTTACTCTTCACTAAAAAATTAAATTAAAAAAGAAATTTAATATGAAATCACATGAAAGTGAATTTTAAGCAAGTCAAAATTCCTTTAGTTAGCGGATAGAAAAATATGATAATGTCGTTCACTGCAACTACTTGTTATTGAATCGTAATGGATTTTATCAATGATCCAAATTTAAGACCCAAATGGGATATAAGATGCTGTATATACTGACTGAAACATCAAGCCCAACTGTAAACAACAGAGACACATAATTCACTGGCAAATTGGGTCTGTCTTTTTTTCCTTCAGATTGCTCCGAGCAAATTATATAGACCCAGATCTGCTGGCTCATTAAGTGACCACAGATCTAGTCAATGTACATTATCACTGTACCTAGCATTTAAAGCAAGCATTTCATGTTAACCTAGTAAAACTGTTTTTTGGACTGCATTATTGGACTGCATTATTGGACTGCATTATTGAAATACATTATTGGACTGCATTATTGGACTGCATTATTGGACTGCATTATTGAAGTGCATTATTGGACTGCATTATTGGACTGCATTATTGGACTGCATTATTGAAGTGCATTATTGGACTGCATTATTGGACTGCATTATTGAAGTGCATTATTGGACTGCATTATTGGACTGCATTATTGAAGTGCATTATTGGACTGCATTATTGAAGTGCATTATTGGACTGCATTATTGAAGTGCATTATTGGACTGCATTATTGGACTGCATTATTGAAGTGCATTATTGGACTGCATTATTAAAGTGCATTATTGGACTGCATTATTAAAGTGCATTATTGAACTGCATTATTAAAGTGCATTATTGGACTGCATTATTGGACTGCATTATTAAAGTGCATTATTGGACTGCATTATTGGACTGCATTATTAAAGTACATTATTGGACTGCATTGTTGGACTGCATTATTGGACTACATTATTGGACTGCATTATTCGACTGCATTATTGGACTGCATTATAGAAGTACATTATTGGACTGCATTATTGGACTGCATTATTGGACTGCATTATTGGACTGCATTATTGGACTACATTATTGGACTGCATTATTCGACTGCATTATAGGAGTGCATTGTTGGACTGCATTATTGAAGAGCATTGTAGTTACAAGAGCCTCATATTGAGGTTGGTTTTTTTTAACTAGGCTGTATGTATCATACTTGTACATAAAAGACAGAAACAATGTGAAGTTATACAATAATTGGCTTTCATCAGCTTTGAATTAGAATTAGGTGAAATAAGTTGAAGAGTAATGATAAAACAAAAGTAATCCAGTTTATTGTACTTTAATCCATATATCTACAATCACAATATAAGAGTGGCATCAATATAATGAGGTGCTTGACAGTAGAAGGTAAACTGTATAGAGTTTTGTTCTTAGCAATGAGTTGTATGTAAACTTAAAACTTTTAAGATATATTATTCATATAATGGAATAAATAACTTAACACACAGTATATATATATATATATATATATATATATATATATATATATATATATATATATATATATATATATATATATATATATATATATATATATACAAGTGTGTGTGTGTGTGTGTGTGTGTGTGTGTGTGTGAAAACAATTACCAGGGTTAGGGTTTAGAGTTTGATTGATTCTGAAGTTGGGCAGTTTTTGATTTTGCAAAAGTTTTCCTAATTCTATGTTTTAAAGTATCAATCATAGCATTTTCTCATGATGAGTTTGGATGAGAGATTAAGGTTATCATGGACAGGAAAATAAGGTGCCATGGTTCTTGACTACTCAGTAAAATCACTTTTATTAGTAAAATAGCTAGATTATGTTCTGTCAAATAGCACAGGGAGAGACTGGTTTCATGTTCTCCAGTCTACAGCATGAAATAAATCCCTTATCTTATTTCTTGCATCCAAAGGATTGGTGGGTTTGTATCTTCTGAGTCAGTTAATTAAGAGTTTTCTGAGGTTCTTTCTGTACATTGTACAACAGCAGTTTTCTTAATTAAACCAACCATGTATTCTAAATGGCTGATATGCAAAATATATTGCCAGGAACAGGACTTTTATATTAAAAAAAATGTTCACTTGTCCTGGACTTACTGGAAAATCGAATTTGCCTTTGGGCGATTTAGATCTTGCCAAAATATATGATAACGTACATCACAGCAAAAGTTGTAATGCCAAGTAAAATAAAATGTTTGGTGTTTTATTGAAATTGTGTTATATTTATTCTGCAGTTAAATAGCTTATTTTGTTTTCTTTTGTTCTTGTTGGGGTTACATTAAGTATTTGGAAATCCTAAAATGATATAAGTTACAATGTATGTAGATAGATATGGAGATGAGAAGAGAGAAAAGGTTCAAATTGATAACTGTAGAAAAGAATGCATGGATAGATAAAAGAGGACAGGTAGCTATGATACACTCAGATCTTCAACTAAATGTACAATAATGAAAGACTGACTTGGAATGTGACTTTGTTATGATTTATTTATTCACACACCTAAATGATTTGAGTAAACTTACTTTTTATTCTTGTAATTGTTTTCCACACAGTACGATGATATTGATCTCCTATAATTACCTACAAATGATCTCCTATAATTACCTACAAATGATCTCCTATAATTACCTACAAATGATCTCCTATAATTACCTACAAATGATCTCCTATAATTACCTACAAATGATCTCCTATAATTACCTACAAATGATCTCCTATAATTACCTACAAATGATCTCCTATAATTACCTACAAATGATCTCCTATAATTACCTACAAATGATCTCCTATAATTACCTACAAATGATCTCCTATAATTACCTACAAATAATACAAGATAAACACCACTCATGGATAATTGATGTACAGGTACATACATTCTTGCTTGTAGAGAAATCTTAATGGCTGATCATCAGAGATGTGTGTCTTTAACAGTATTTTACCTTGAGTGACTCTGAGACAATTCTCCCACCCTAGACTACAAGAGTCCCCCCCCTAAATTTAACAAACCCAAAAAATCTTGGTCAATACTGGGGTCGTTAGCCAGAGATACATAAAATGTCCTCCTATCAAGGTGAATTTTGTATTTCCAAACACACCTGTGTAACAACACTCTTACAAGTTATGTTATTAACTATTATCAAGTAGTTACATTGAAAGTATTAACATGTATCAGAACAATCTTTAACAAGCTGACTTGTACAGAGTTCCAGGACTCAACAGTACAAATTCAGTTCCCATAGTAAACCTATACAAACACCATGATATGAAAAATTCAATAACTTAAAATTTCTGAGTGCTCATGATTAAACCTATATTTTTCTGTATAGATAAAACTTGGATGTCAGCTTCTTTCTGTGTAGAGGAAAGAATATGAGTTTTGGGAATTTCTGGACCTGCATCTGTTTGAAACATGTGCTTTCATTTTTCCATTCCATGGTTCCCATTTTTCCATACCATTAGTACCATGTGTCCTCCAAGTCTGCCAGCTTGGCACATTTAATTGGACCATAAGTCAGCTTGCCTAGTTTCCTTTTACTTTTATTGGGTTAGGATGAAAGTTGGCAAATCCATTATGTCCAATACTTGCAAATATCACTTTAAAAATCTAAATTATGAAAAGTTGGCAAATCCATTATGTCCAATACTTGAATATATTTAAAAAACATTTAACTTGAAACAGGTTGGCAAATCTAGTATACCCAATGCTTGTAAATATCACTATAAATATTTTAATTTATGACAAGTTGGCAAATCCAGTAAATCTGTTACTTGTAAATATTTATTTAATTAAAATCTAACTTATTGCTAGTTGAGAAATCCAATACTACTTGCTAATACAGTTATTACTTATAAAATATAACATAAAAGTTCAGCTTCATGTACAAATATTTATTCCCAACTCTGTCAAAATGTGCTTCAAAAAGTAAGCATTCATTTTATCATGTCTCCATGAGCAAATGATTGGATTGACAGATGAATGAAGCTGTTGATTGACAGATGAATGAATCTGTCTATTGACAGATGAATGAAATTGTTGATTGAGAGATTAATGACACTTGATTAGACTGATGAATGAAATTGTTGATATACAGATGAATGAATTTGTTGATTGACAGATGAATGAAATTTGATTTGACTGATGAATGAAATTGTTGATAGATGAATGAAATTGTTGATTGACAGATGAATAAAATTTGATTTGACTGATGAATGAAATTGTTGATAGACAGATGAATGAAATTGTTGATTGACAGATGAATGAAATTTGATTTGACTAATGAATGAAATTGTTGATAGACAGATGAATGAATTTGTTGATTGACAGATGAATGAAATTTTATTTGACTGATGAATGAAATTGTTGATAGACAGATGAATGAAATTGTTGATTGACAGATGAATGAAATTTGATTGGACTGATGAATGAAACTGTTCATTGACAGATGAATGAAATTGTTGATAGACAGATGAATGTAACTGTTGATTGACAGATGAATGAAATTTGATTTGACTGATGAATGAAATTGTTGATTGACTGATGAATGAAATTGTTGATTGACAGATGAATGAAATTTGATTTGACAGATGAATGTAACTGTTGATTGACAGATGAATGAAATTGTAGAGCAACAGACAAAGAAACTGTTGATAGATGAATGTAACTTTTGATTGACAGATGCAGGAAATTGTTAGTATATTCCACACAAGCATGAAATATATATAATTGCCAAGTAATGGTTACAACTAACCTTTAATGTGGTATATGCCTCACAGTTTTTTTTAAACTCTACATGGGCAAACTTGGGCCATAATTTGAGCTTGCCCTGGTATTTGACAGGTGGATGTCCTCAGTCTGGAGGAGGCCTTTGTTTTTTTTTTTACATTTGCCCTGGGTATTGGACAGGTGTATGTCCTCAGTCTTGAGGAGGCCTTTGTTTTTTGTTTTGACATTTCAGAAACTGCCTGATATGGCCTGGATATCACACATTTCTAAGCTTCAACTTAAGATTGTGTTTTTATTTTCACCCAACCAGAGATAACTTTTCAAAACTAACGGGATTTGTGATCAGCTGAAACAAAATCTCAGGCTCCTGGCTTGTGTGATTTCCTGGCTACAAGAAAACCACAAGCATTAATTTTTCAATTGCATACGTAATGCTTCACCAGTATTCAAACCTGGGTCAATAAAGTGTACATTGAGTATTTTGCCACTGTGAATTGCAGTACAAATATTTCTGCAGTGCATATTAATCTTTAAAATTGTTTTTTAATTGAAACTTTTTTGAACCATACAAGTCATTAGAACACTGAAATGGATGGGGTTTTCTTTCAATTTTGCTGAAATTTCAAGACTTCATAGAACTATAGAAGTCATTAGAACAATGAAATGGATGGGGTTTTCTTTCAATTTAGCTGAAATTTCATGACTTCATGGAACCATAGGCTTGGATTGTGAGCAAGATGCTCTATGTATAAGTTATGCCGTTATCATTAAAACAACTTTCTTTTTTTAAGGATATAGTAAATATGTAGAAGCAACATAATACAAAGTTTGCCAGATAGTTTTGTGTTTTGTTTTCATAGTTAATAACCTTTTTGGTGTTTGGTGAAATAGTTAGCTGTTAAGTTAATCAGGACAGGAAAGTGATATCAGGCCTACTTGGGACTCTTTTTACTATTTCATAAAGAGTTATGATCATTTATCAGCTTTCAATAAGCAATGCTACTGCCTTTAACAATAGCATTCACATTTTTATTTTATTTCAATTAAATTTGTGGTGAAAGCATTCACACAATAATGTCTTGATTTCATTTAAAGATGACCAGATTTTGATTCTATAGGGTGCTGGCCCTTAAAAGACATTCATGTATTCATGTTTTCTGTTTGATTTGAATCAGGTTAGCTGTGCAACTTAATGTTAACAAAGTCTCAGATGGTATCTTCAATGATTTGATGTTATGGTTATGACATAACTTAGATATCTCAAAGGCGTTGAATGCTTTAGCTTTCATTTTTTTTGTTGGTGTTTTTTGGTTTGATTTCAAAAATATTTGCTAAGACAATTCTCCTGAGGAAGATGTGATCATAATGACCAGACTCTGACTACATTTTTACAGAGCTATGACTTTTAATTGACTTAATACAGCCATGCATCACAATATATTTTGAACACACTAGCATCTTTTGTTTTATATTAACTAAATTAATGAAGAAAAGAAAAAAGAATGAAACTCAACAAGATTTCTGAGTGTAATGATATGAAGATTTAGACTATTTTTTCCAAGGTTCTGACCCTTGAATGGCTTATCTTTTATTTCTGCTTCAATCAAATTGGCTTTGAAACTTTATATTCCTGAAGATCTTTGATGATGTCAATTTACTGACAGAATATGACCATATTGTACAAGGTTATTACCTTTGACTTACCCAGTATTACACACGAACTTAGGCTGACCTAGTATTACACTCACTTAGGCTGACCCAATATTACACTCACTTAGGCTGACCCAGTATTACACTCACTTAGGCTGACCCAGTATTACACCCACTTAGGCTGACCCAGTATTACATTCACTTAGGCTGACCCAGTATTACACTCACTTGGGGTGACCCAGTATTACACCCACTTAGGCTGACCCAGTATTACACCCACTTAGGCTGACCCAGTATTACACCCACTTAGGCTGAAACAGTACTACACTCACTTAGGCTGACCTAGTATTACACTCACTTAGGCTGACCTAGTATTACACTCATTTAGGCTGACCCAGTATTACACTCACTTAGGCTGACCCAGTATTACACTCACTTAGGCTGACCCAGTATTACACTCACTTGGGGTGACACAGTATTACACTCACTTAGGCTGACCTAGTATTTTACTCACTTAGATTGACAAAGTATTACACTCACTTAGGCTGACCCAGTATTACACTCACTTAGGCTGACCCAGTATTACACCCACTTAGTCTGATCCAGTATTACACCCACTTAGGCTGAACTAGTATTACACTCACTTAGGCTGACCCAGTATTACACTCACTTGGGGTGACCCAGTATTACACTCACTTGGGGTGACCCAGTATTACACTCACTTAGGCTGACCCAGTATTACACTCACTTAGACTGACAAAGTATTACACTCATTTAGGCTGACCCAGTATTACACTCACTTAGGCTGACCTAGTATTACACTCACTTAGGCTAACCAAGTATTACACTCACTTAGGCTGACCTAGTATTACACTCACTTAGTCAGACCTAGTATTACACTCACTTTGACTGACCAAATATTACACTCACTTTGACTGACCCAGCATTAGACTCATTTTGACTGCCCCAGTGCTACTCACTTTGACTGCTCCAGTATTAAACTCACTTTGACTGACCCATTATAACACTCACTTTGACAACCAATTTTAAACTCACTTTGACTGACCCAGTGCTACACTCACTTTAATTGAGTATATTGGTTACTTTGACTGACCCAATTTGACTGAATTACACCCAATTCTAAGTCCTTCAGCATCTTAGTGGGATGAATAGACTAAGAATAATAATGTGAAACAGGTTTATTTTACCTCAGTGAGGCAACTTGATTTGATAATTTTATTCCCATTTCATAAATAAAAGGCATATTTTCATAAGACTTAATTTGTGTAGTATTCTGATGTTTCTTTATAATAGGCAAGTTTCAGTGTATTAGGTTCAAATTATATGCATAATAAAATTAAACTTTAATTTGGTAATTAGCATATAGGACATTTGAACCATAAATATAATTTAGCAACTTAAGTAAAACAGTACCTCTTGGGAGGTCAGGATGAAATAGCTGTTGGATATTATGGGTTAATTGAATAGTTCTGGCAAGCAAGGATAAAACAATATTTACATGATTTTCTGAAGACATTTATGTAACTGTTAGATGTTTAGGGTGGTTCATAAACACTGGTTCTGGCAGTCCTAACTGCTTGACTATCCTAGCTTTTCCAGAAAGGCCAAATCTAAACAGTCTTGGATACTTTTCAAAATGAATCTGGATCTGAAGGTTTTCTTATCATAAGGCCGAGCATATTATTTTATGATGCTGTCCATATGTCCAATATCTATTGTTAGTAACTTTGCAGATGGTTTGCACATGTAACTTTGCAGATGGTTTGCACTTGGGCAAAGAAGGAACCCTATCTATTTTAGGGTTTAAAGGACAGATGTCAGTATTACTGACAGAGGCTAAAAGAAGAAGAATGGTGGACATATGATAATATAGTTAAGCACCATTTACAGTTATGAAACCTTGCCAATGTCTTGTTCTTGGGGTAAGGAAAAAACCTACTGATTTTAGTGTCGAAATATTATCCTCATTTGCATACAAACATGCCTATAGAATTTAATTTGTCTGCTTCAGGTGGTTTTTGATAAATCTTGCTTACTAGGTTTTTTATATATAAAAATTAGTCTTCTCGAGTTGCTAAATTATACAAAAAATTAGTTACTCAACATTTTGAGTAAAGTTACTCAAACTTTGGAAATCTTACTACATTTATGCAAATGCTGCATTTTGATTGGTGTGAAATTTGACTCAAATAAAGTTTAATGATAGCTGGGCCATATCATCTATGTAGGAATTTGAATAATCTTATAAAAATTTTATTTGCTAATTACGAGTGAGTTTGGGTCAAGATACTGAAGTGTTCAAAATATCGAAATTTGCTAAAATGACCTCAAAAATAAAATAAGATAATATTCAACCTGTAATCAAGTATACTTTGTCTATGTTGAGAGAGTTTTTTGTACACTAATAGCTTCTTATGATGCTTGGTCAGGTTGTGTGGTTTGGATTTTTAACATAATTTTAAAAAATTTCCCATTATATCACTGCAGTATCTGTATAATGCAACAGTTTGTAGTGATGTCTAGCATTTGGACATCATGCTGCAGACATGCTGCATCATGTCTCACCCAGTTATATTATCTTGACACCAGGCTGACCAGTTGGAATACTAACATCTTATTGGTAAGCAGAAAGTGAGGCAACTGCTAGTACCATTTTTTATAAGTCTTTGGCATGACACCACAGGGGTTCAAACCCTTGACCTCCCACATCTGAGTTGGATGCTCTCAGGGCTTTAGCCACTGGACTATGATGGACAGAAATATAGACATGCAAGAAAATCACATGCAGCTCTGTGTGCAAGTAGAGTCATAATACAAATAACAAATTTAATCTATCCTTATGCATATACATGTTTGCACTGGGTTCATTTGACAGCTACCATATATACTCACTTATACAGTAGAACCTGTCTTAAAAGACCACCTCTTCTGCCAAGAAATAATGGTCTCTCAAAACAGGTGGTCTCTCATAACAGGTTGTAACGCTATATAACTAGTTGATCTGTGCATGGAGATTATGGTCTCTCAAAATAGGTGGTCTCTCATAGCAGTGGTCTCTCAAGACAGGTTTTACTGTAACACCAACTGCACACTGTTGCATAATGTGCAGGCAGATCAGGGTCTACATAGTCTGTTAGGTATAGGACCTGCCATAGAATTATGTGATGGCAGGTTAGGGTCTTAGCTGTTTGTGATTGGGTTTAACTTGTGAGTATGTATAGTAAGCTTGTCATTACACAAACAGGTTGAAAGTCTGCCAATTTAGGTTTGACACCTCTTTGTATGTTTGATTTATAATTTTATGATTTTGCCTCTTCACTAAGGTAAACAATATTTAACAGCATAAATATCATTTTTTTAATGTTCCTATGATTAGAGAATTTGGTTATAAGTACAAGATGGTTCTAGCAAATAGTGCCTCCTTTGAAAACACTGCCAGCATATAATTTACACATATCATTTTAATAGTCATAAAGGTATTTTGTTTACATGCAAATGATATTATAAATCCTAGAGTACTGGAAACTTAACAGCTGCAAATTCAAATTTAGACACATTACCAAATGATTTTAATTATTACCTGCTGACCTTAATTATTACCTATTGATCTTAATAAGGAACTATTGATCTTAATCATTACCTATTGATTTTAATCAATATATATATATATATATATATATATATATATATATATATATATATATATATATATATATGTATATATATATATATATGTATATATATATATATATATATATATATATATATATATATATATATATATGTATATATATATATATATATATGTATATATATATATATATATATATATATATATATATATATATATATATATATATGTGTGTGTGTGTGTGTGTGTGTGTGGATATGTGAGAAAGCTTGCCAGTAGCTTCTTGTGGGTCAGTGGTTCTTTCCGGTGATTTCCCCACCGGTTTCTTCGTAGACCATTAATACTGGCCGCCATGAATAGCCTATCGTGTGCTGAAAAATGGCGTTAAGCCCAACAACAACAACAACAACAATCTATTGATTATAATCCTAACCTATAAGTCATAATTGTTAACTTTTGCCTACTGATCTTAATCATTAACTATTGATTATAATCATTACCTATTGACCTGAATCATTACCTATTGATTATAATCATTACCTATTGACCTGAATCATTACCTATTGATTATAATCATTACCTATTGACCTGAATCATTACCTATTGATCTAAATCATTGCCTATTGGTTATAATCATTACCTATTGACCTGAATCATTACCTATTGATTATAATCATTACCTATTGATTATAATCATTACCTATTGATTATGATCATTACCTATTGACCTGAATCATTACCTATTGATTATAATCATTACCTATTGATCTTAATCATTACCTATTGATTATAATCATTACCTATTGATTATAATCATTACCTATTGACCTGAATCATTACCTATTGATTATAATCATTACCTATTGATCTTAATCATTACCTATTGATTATAATCATTACCTATTGATTATAATTATTACCTATTGATTATAATTATTACCTATTGATTATAATCATTACCTATTGACCTGAATCATTACCTATTGATTATAATCATTACCTATTGATCTTAATCATTACCTATTGATTATAATCATTACCTATTGATTATAATTATTACCTATTGATTATAATCATTACCTATTGACCTGAATCATTACCTATTGATTATAATCATTACCTATTGACCTGAATCATTACCTATTGATTATAATCATTACCTATTGATCTTAATCATTACCTATTGATTATAATCATTACCTATTGATTATAATCATTACCTATTGATTATAATCATTACCTATTGACCTGAATCATTACCTATTGATTATAATCATTACCTATTGATCTTAATCATTACCTATTGATTATAATCATTACCTATTGATTATAATTATTACCTATTGATTATAATCATTACCTATTGACCTGAATCATTACCTATTGATTATAATCATTACCTATTGATCTTAATCATTACCTATTGATTATAATCATTACCTATTGATTATAATCATTACCTATTGGTTATAATCATTACCTATTGACCTGAATCATTACCTATTGATTATAATCATTACCTATTGATTATAATCATTACCTATTGACCTGAATCATTACCTATTGATTATAATCATTACCTATTGATTATAATCATTACCTATTGACCTGAATCATTACCTATTGATTATAATCATTACCTATTGATTATAATCATTACCTATTGACCTGAATCATTACCTATTGATTATAATCATTACCTATTGATTATAATCATTACCTATTGACCTGAATCATTACCTATTGATCTTAATCATTACTTTGCTGAACATAAGCATTGCTATGTTGATCTTAATTGTTGATCCATAGAAACATAAATCATAAAGAGGGAAACAGCGAGCCTTATGGCTAGATGTGGTAGGTTTATCATGAAGTTATTAATAATAAATATTAACTGTAATTTTGCCAAATTAATTATCTTTATTTTCATTCTGTTGTGTAAAATATAGATCTGCATAATAAATGTCCATGTTTATTCAATGATTAGGATAAAAAATATTTAATAAATTAAATTTTTTCCTAATTATTAACCGTGTGGGGGAGATCAGCCCTTAATTAAAAGTTACTAACTCCTGCAAAACTAAACTCATGGGTGGTCAGGCTGAAATAGTAAATATTCAGGAGTCATCTGCAGTATTACAGCATAGTTCCAACAGGCCAAGATAAAATTATATTTACACTTTTTTCAAAGAAATTTATGTAACCAGTAGATGTTTAGGGTGGTTCATAAACACAGGAACTTCTTATCATAATTGTTTGACTATCATATATTTGCCAGAAAGCCAAATCTAAACAGTCTTTGATCTTCTTTGAACATGGACTTAAGAAGAAGAAGTTTGTTTATAGAAAAAGCCCAAAATGCCTTATTAGAAAAAGTTTGGTTTGAGAAATTCTGTTATAATGATATATATATATATATATATATATATATATATATATATATATATATATATATATATATATATATATATATATATATATATTACATCATAAAAGTCTACATATTCACTACAGCTAAAGATGTCATGATTTTGTACTCTTGTATTTTTATTTTGAAGCCAAATGCAATGTTGGAAATAATTTACATCTTATTAGCTTGATTCCTTATATTTTACATGAAAATAGAGGAAAAAATGATAGCCTGTTTTTTATATTTTATGTAAAATAGAGAAAGGAAGCGAGCTCATTTTTTATATGTGGGTGAAATAGAAAAAATAGTTCATTGTGTCGAGTAGAGAAGAGCTCATTTTTATGTTTTATGCAAAATAGATAAAGTATTCAATTTTTATGGTTGATGGGAAATAGATAAAAGAAGTATGAGTTCATCTTTTTGTTTTGCACAGACAGAAAAGAAGTCAGTGTTCATTTGTTTTGTGTAAAATAAAGTAAAGAACTGAGAGTTCATTTTTTTTGTTCCATAAAATATAGACAAGAGTTCGTTTTTTATGTTTTGTGTACAGTTATTTTTTGTTTTCCCTTTCATCTAAATGTTACTGTGAATTCACATTTATTTGCTGATACCATAATACATGTATAGACCTTTCTATTTTTTGTAACCATGGGAATGGCCATATTCATATCATGTGACCGTCCACCATTAAGGTACTAATTCACCTCTGTGGTTTGCCTTAGAGATGATGAGAGAGTTAATCAGGTATAATTCCTGGGCAAATCTGATTATGTATTCTTCCCAGTTATTTCCATTTTATTTGACAAGATCGAGTCCTGTCCTTAAATTTCAGACATGGTCATTTGTTTTAAAAAAAAAACAAATGAATCACTGTATGATCATACAAGCTGCTTTTGGACAAAAAAATAAACAAAATGATGACACTTTGTATCTGCAAATGCGAAATGCCAAATAGTTTTTCCACATGCTCGATATTACAATCGTTGGTCAGTTTTGGTCTTTCAGATAATGTGCACATAACAACACCTTAAACTTGAGAATGATGCAGTTTTAGCTGACCTGACAAGAGAACACTTTAAACTATTTTAAAATGCCCCCTTTCCTGAATTACTGCCCTACTATCATCTTAGTGCAATGAGTGGGAGAGAGGAGATTGTAATAATTATTTTTATTGGAGTTACAAAAAGTGAAAGGTCAACAAGTTACAATATGGCTTATGTAGTTTTTGAAGTCTTCTTACTGCGTGAATTGGGACCATGATTTATTGGTCCTATTAAAATCTAGTACTCATACAATAATAATTTTTTACCTGCAAAAGTCCAAAATAACCACTTCCTGCGTACAATATTATTTGATAATGAGAGACAAAATATATCCTGTAAAATTGTTTACTGGGTAATTAAAGAAACAAACCAATGCTGCCAATGAAAAAACTCTACTCCACATGATACCTTCCTGTAAAGCACACCATATCTAAGAAGCAAACCAAAACTATTGATTGCTAAATTGTCAAAACCACTGCATTGCCTCCTACTGGATTATTTAATTGTTATTTTAGTGTGCAATATTTGTATCAATAGGAATATTGAGCATGTGTCTGTATGTCTGAAATGAGGATCACTGAGGAAAAAAGTGAATAGAAGAAAGAATGAAGCAGATAAAATTAAATTGTCTCTAGTGCAGGTATTGCATGCAGATCAATCCAATAAACATGTAATAAAACAATATTATATTTTATTGATTTATCCATCACAAATTGTTATTTATTTTGAGATATCTTTTAACAATATCACACTATAAATGTTTAAATTATTTCTTTTAGATGCACACAGCAAAACATTAAACTCTTTATAGCTCTAAATTATTATAATTACAGAATCTCCAGAGAGGTGGTCTCTCAATAGAGGACAAAGAGTAATACATACAATTGATCAATTTGTTCATTACAAATCTGCTATTAAATGACACTCTGATTATATTGGTTGTGTTATAGTTACATGAGATGAATTATTAATTTGAAATAAGTGTAAAGTTAACAGATCTGTTATCATAATTTGTCAAAATTACAAAATTTACAAGCTCAGTAACCAGGCTTTGTTAGCACCTTAATGACCAATGCTATTGGTGACACCTATTGGCTAGGAGGAGATAACTATGTAAGCACTAATTTTACAAGAAAGGTCTATACTCACTTATAAATTAAGTCTTACTGCAAATAACAGAAACCTTGATCTGTCATCATCTAATGGGACATCACTTTTTAGACTGCATAGACCCAGATATGCTAGTGCATTATGTGATGGGCAGGCATGTGTCTTTGCAACTTGTAGGTGGTCTTGACTTGTAAGTGAGCACATGTGGTAATTTGTTTTCACAATATGTGGTAGCTACCAAACCCTGAGATTAAATACCTAGCATATAGGGTTTTTGCTATAAATGCCATTTCAGGATTATGTTGATTTTCTTTTTAAGGATTTAATGGAATATTGAAACTTTCAAGGTTGTATCATGCAGAGAAAAGTAATTTAAAATTACAAATGTTATTGGAGATGATGTTTGATGGTTTGAGTGTAGATAGACTGTTGTATAGGAATACAATTTTATGGTTTGAGTGTAAATGGACTGTTGTATAGGAATACAATTTTATGGTTTGAGTGTAGATGGACTGTTGTATAGGAATACAATTTCATGGTTTGAGTGTAGATGGGCTGTTGTAAAGAAATACATTTTCATGGTTTGAGTGTAGATGGACTGTTGTATAGGAATACAATTTCATGGTTTGAGTGTAAATGAACTGTTGTTTAGGAATACAATTTCATGGTTTGAGTGTAGATGGACTGTTGTATAGGAATACAATTTTATGGTTTGAGAGTAGATGGACTGTTGTATAGGAATACAATTTTATGGTTTGAGTGTAGATGGACTGTTGGATAGGAATACAATTTTATGGTTTGAGTGTAGATGGACTGTTGTATAGGAATACAATTTCATGGTTTGAGTGTAGATGGACTATTGTATAGGAATACAATTTCATGGTTTGAGTGTAGATGGACTGTTGTATAGGAATACATTTTTATGGTTTGAGTATAAATGGACTGTTGTATAGGAATACAATTTCATGGTTTGAGTGTAAATGAACTGTTGTATAGGAATACAATTTCATGGTTTGAGTGTAGATGGACTGTTGTATAGGAATACAATTTTATGGTTTGAGTGTAGATGGACTGTTGGATAGGAATACAATTTTATGGTTTGAGTATAGATGGACTGTTGGATAGGAATACAATTTCATGGTTTGAGTGTAAATGGACTGTTGTAAAGAAATACAATTTCATGGTTTGAGTGTAGATGGACTGTTGTATAAGAATACAATTCGTGGTTTGAGTGTAAATGGACTGTTGTTTAGGAATACAATTCCATGGTTTGAGTGTAAATGAACTGTTGTATAGGAATACAATTTCATGGTTTGAGTGTAGATGGACTGTTGTATAGGAACACAATTTTATGGTTTGAGTGTAGATGGACTGTTGGATAGGAATACAATTTTATGGTTTGAGTGTAGATGGACTGTTGGATAGGAATACAATTTTATGGTTTGAGTGTAGATGGACTGTTGTGTAGGAATACAATTTCATGGCTTGAGTGTAGATGGACTGTTGTATAGGAATACAATTTCATGGTTTGAGTGTAGATGGACTGTTGTATAGGAATACATTTTTATGGTTTGAGTATAAATGTACTGTAGTATAGGAATACAATTTCATGGTTTGAGTGTAAATGAACTGTTGTATAGGAATACAATTTCATGGTTTGAGTGTAGATGGACTGTTGTATAGGAATACAATTTTATGGTTTGAGTGTAGATGGACTGTTGGATAGGAATACAATTTCATGGTTTGAGTGTAGATGGACTGTTGTATAGGAATACAATTTCATGGTTTGAGTATAAATGGACTGTTGTATAGGAATACAATTTCATGGTTTGAGTGTAGATGGACTGTTGTATAGGAATACAATTTTATGGTTTGAGTGTAGATTGACTGTTGGATAGGAATACAATTTTATGGTTTGAGTGTAGATGGACTGTTGTATAGGAATACAATTTCATGGTTTGAGTGTAGATGGACTGTTGTATAGGAATACAATTTCATGGTTTGAGTATAAATGGACTGTTGTATAGGAATACAATTTTATGGTTTGAGTGTAGATGGACTGTTGTATAGGAATACAATTTCATGGTTTGAGTGTAGATGGACTGTTGTATAGGAATACAATTTTATGGTTTGAGTGTAGATGGACTGTTGGATAGGAATACAATTTTATGGTTTGAGTGTAGATGGACTGTTGTATAGGAATACAATTTCATGGCTTGAGTGTAGATGGACTGTTGTATAGGAATACAATTTCATGGTTTGAGTATAAATGGACTGTTGTATAGGAATACAATTTTATGGTTTGAGTGTAGATGGACTGTTGTATAGGAATACAATTTCATGGTTTGAGTGTAGATGGACTGTTGTATAGGAATACAATTTCATGGTTTGAGTGTAGATGGAGTGTTATATAGGAATACAATTTCATGGTTTGAGTGTAAATGGACTGTTGTATAGGAATACAATTTCATGGTTTGAGTGTAGATGGACTGTTGTATAGGAATACAATTTCATGGTTTGAGTGTAGATGGACTGTTGTATAGAAATACAATTTTATGGTTTGAGTGTAGATGGACTGTTGTATAGGAATACAATTTCATGGTTTGAGTGTAGATGGACTGTTGTATAGGAATACAATTTCATGGTTTGAGTGTAGATGGACTGTTGTATAGGAATACAATTTCATGGATCATAATCTGGGATACCATCCTTCAGCAACACTGTCTTTCAAGGCAGATTTGATTTTATGGACAATTGTTTCCCAAGAAAATAATGGAATTAAAATGTCCAGATATGAAAGATTGTAGTCTATTGAAGTGGCTTGCTCATGCTGGCATACACCACTTTTGGGAGATCTGGACTGGTCTGAAGCAGCACCATTCAAGCCACAAATCTTAACCACAGAGTCACTGTGACCTATCTGTTAGACACATACATCCAGAATATTTAAAGATCAATCAAAATTCAGGATTTTCCATAGACCACAAACATTGATTCCCACCTATATTAATGAGTTTATAGCAATTGGAGTTTATGATTTACAGGCACAGGTATTTAACAGGAAAATTGATGAAACCAACTTTATGAGAATTTATATTCAAGTTAAAAGGAATGTTTATAAATCAATTAAAAAATACAAAAGTTTAATTTTCATTTTATAAATTAAATAAGCTTTCCATCCTAAATAATTTATTGCATTTGAAATTTTCACACCTACATAATTCAGTACTTAAAGGTAATACAGAACACTTTTAAAAGTGGCATTCTATCAAATTATTGCCATCTATTATGTCCCAGTCTGAAGTGTGTTATTTTGTCACTTCATGGCAAGTCAAGTGGATTTGTTAAGAACATGCTGGTAACCAGAAGTAATCAAGTTCACCTGTCAGGTAAGTCAAACATTTTTATGCCACATAGGTGACACTTGAACCCTGTACTCACTGAAAACTGTGTGAAATCTAATGCAGTTGAGTAATTCAACAGTTAATAAAACAAGATTTTTATAATCTAGATTCCTTCACATTACAAATTCAAGACACAATTATACAATCTAGTCTGTTTGGTTGATGCTTAAAGAAACTACATAGTCCAATGCCATGGAATTGATCAAGATGCAAATGTTCAGTCCAGTATACTAGGTTGGTGCTGGAAATTTTAATAGACATTGCTGTCTTTGTAAGGTATATATGTGATATGCATTTTACTGGCTGCTGTGTGATATATGTTATTATCCCCATCATACATACATACATACATACATACATACATACATACATACATACATACATACATACATACATACATACATACATACATACATACATACATACATACATACATACATACATACATACATACATACATACATACATACATACATACATACATACATACATACATACATACATACATACATACATACATACATGCATCACAAGATGTCATGAGAAATAACAAATGTGATGCGGCCCTTTGGACATCAAAACATCAAAAATGCCTTCATGCAGCTCTCAGGGTTGTCTGAGTTTGAATCCCATATACTAAATGTCTGTTAAAAAAAATTAATAACCATGCAATAGAGTCATACATCTGTGCAGATTTCAAAAATAAAATTTATGTCACATGTTGAAATTTATGTCACTTGTTGAAATTTTTGTTAAGAAATTTCAATCATTGACTTGACAAGGCTTGCAAAAAATAAAATTCTTTTATTCGTGTTGTAAATTTCATTTTAAATTAGCACTCATGTAAAATCCTATGTAACTTAATCTTATTGAGCATAATAGATTAAGTAATATGATTAGCTGGTTGCTCTCTGGTGACCTTCAGAATTGTAAGCAGCAAATAGAAAGTGACAGTAGCATTTTTTTAATTACAAATACATTCCATGTTTTACACTAACAACCTTGTTCAGTTCAGTTCAGAGTGTAATTAATTTTTGATTGAGAGAGTGTCATTTTTAGCATTAAAATCAGTATCTTACAACTTGTTTAAGGGACAAGTGTCATACCTTGCCTTTGCAGTCAGCCTCATCTTAACTTGCCAAGGTTAGAAATATTATATACCAAATTTTTGTAGTATGTTGCATTATGGTTTGGTGAGTTTGATAGGCATTAGGCAATTGGAACACTGCCCAGTTTGAAACATACCTTGAATGATGTCACTTCATATACTTTTTTTTTTTCTAGATCTTGTTAAGTATGGGCTGAATGTTGATATAGCATTCTGTAATGCACCTATCTTCTGTACATTTTGAAGCAAACATTGAAGAAAAATATTTTTTGATACTAATTCTAGTTAAATTTTCTCAAGAAAAACAAATAATTTCAATACTTATCAGTAAAAATGGAATAAAAGACTTTACAGTAGAACCTGTCTTAAAAGACCACCCTTTTTGCCAGAAATATATGGTTTCTCAAGACAGGTGGTCTCATAACAGGTCACAATGCTATATAATCATTAAGTTTGTGCATTGAGAATATGGTCTCTCAATACAGGTTGTCTCACATAGCAGTGGTCTTTCAAGACAGGTTTCACTGTATGTGAATTTCTGTAAATTGTTCTCAGCCAGCAGATGTAAATTTACAGCAGTGGCTCAACAGTTCGTGTGTCAGACTCACAAATCAAATGTCCTGGGTTCGAATCCTGGTCAGATCAGTTCAGATTGGCTGCCATGATGTTTCTCTGTGCAAGCCACTTTACTTTTCAGGCCTAGGCACTCAATAGCTTTTCAAGATTTGATGTTCCATTAAGAACCAAAACAATGGTCATTTTGAAGGTATCTTGTTCCTGGATCATTCTGAGAGAGTCGTGGTGATGGTTTGGTTTGATTTGGTTTGGTGCTGCATGATACAGCAACACAAGTAAGTTATTAAGTGCTAAGACAAATGGAATAAAATGCCTTGCTAAGAATACACCATAGTAGCTGATCCAGGCTGGATGGTCTGATGGTAGGATATGAACCCGCACACTATTTTTGTTGTGAGTTCAGCTAACTAATCACTGAGCTTGAGTATGTGGATGAAACATAAGTTTACATTTTATTGCAGACAAATAACATAGATGATTTTTAATTAACCACATTGACTATCTGTTTGGGTTATCAAAGGTGATGATGATGCTGGGTTATCCATAATTGTTACAGAATTAGCACACAACTGAATCAATCATCACAAAACCATGCTGTGTTTATGCCATGTTCACAGCTAACAAATGAGTTAATATGAATCCAAAATGTTCCAATGGCTTAGAAACAGCAAGTTAATTAGACATGACTGTGAATCACCTGTAACCATTTAGCTACTGCACCTGTATGATAAATTTTCCCGTACTAGCTGGCTTTCTTTTTATGCCCAAGTGTGTGATGAATTTTTGAAACTGATATGATTTTTATGTATAAATAATATTGGAGTAAAGTAACCTGCAATGCAATATCCCATTACACAATTATAACATTAATAACTTTACCCAATCTGTTTACATGTAGGTCATTCAGGATTGCAGATACTTTGGTGGGCCATCTTTGTTCCATTAGCACCCTTCTTGTTCTTTTTTACTCTACCACACTCCCCAGACTTCCGACCATTGTTCCCCTTCCCCATTTGTATTCCCCAGCAAAAATAATGGAGTTCAAGAAGATTTTTTTAAAGCAGATTTCAATTCATGAAGTTTAAAAGTTTCAATGGCAGTATTAGGATTACTTGTTATTACCAAACCAGAACTTATGTCTAAATTTCATACAGTTATGTTGACTAATTACATCAATACAGATGGATCAGATGATAGCAAAGACAAATATTAAAGAGGTAAATCTGATCCGTTTTAAAGCAAATCTCATTCTTAATTGAGGTTACAATGTCTGCACATGACATGTACACATCCCAGATTCGTTGACTGCCTTGAAACATTTACGAAATCAGTAAACGTGCATACAAAGATGCATGTAGCGGTCCTTGATGGAGGAACTTTAACCCATTCCAGTTTAATTTTATTTTTAAGAGGATTGGTTAGTAGGATTTTATGTCATTTCCTTTCTTAAAGTTTGTGTCTATGATTTTGACATCAAATTTGGCATTGCATGGAGATGCTTATTGGAATTAGATTTACTGCTCATGGCAATATTAAATATCAGGTTGATTTACTGATAAAAATATAAATAATCAGGTTTTTATATACTATGATTTGCATTTAGAATCAGCACTAGATTTATTAATATAATTATAAGGTAAAACAAGAAAATTATTCTAATAAATATGCACTTAATATTCTTTAGTCAATTTCACTCATAATTTTAATGGTGATATGTATCGGTGTGTCAGCTGAGTTAGATCACGTCATATTGTATAATGCTGAATGGCATCATAATGTGACAGACAAGTTAGATGATGTCATATTGTGAAATACTGTATGACATCATAATGTATATATATATATATATATATATATATATATATATATATATATATATATATATATATATATATATATATATATATATATATATATATATAGGTGACATTATTTTGTAAAATTCTGTTTGGTGTGATAATTTGTCAGGCAGGTATTATGATGTCATATTGTAAAATGGTGTATGGCATCATAATGTGTCAGGCATTGTCATATTGTAAAATGCTATATGGCATCATGATGTGTCAGGCATTATGTCATATTGTAAAATGCTGTATGGCATCATGATGTGTCAGGCATTATGTCATATTGTAAAATGCTGTATGGCATCTTATAATGTATCTGGCAAGATAGATGACATTGTATTGTAAAATGCTGTATGGCATCATGATGTGTCAGGCATTATGTCATATTGTAAAATGCTGTATGGCATCATGATGTGTCAGGCATTATGTCATATTGTAAAATGCTGTATGGCATCTTATAATGTATCTGGCAAGATAGATGACATTGTATTGTAAAATGCTATATGGCATCATAATGTGGCAGGCATTATGTCATATTGTAAAATGCTGTATGGCTTAATATTATATCAGGCAAGTTAGATGATGTATTGTATAATATGCTGTATGGCATCATAAATTAGGCATTGTGTATACTACTTGATTATAGTGACAGTAGGGAAAGATTGATCATTTACCTCCTTGTATTACCCATTGGGACAAATTCATGGTATATAATAAATTATATCATTTAGATAATGTAATAACTAGACATTTTTCATGATATATACTTTGATTGTATATAAAACTACAGATTTCACAAAGTTTAAATTGACCATGTTGATTTGTATTTGGCAATGACTTGTCACTAGATAAGTAGCATACACAAGCAAATAAGGTATGTGACACTGCTCACCTGTCTTTTTGTTGTTCTTCTTGTAAAGTTTGTACCTGGTTCTGCAGCTGTTTAATTAAATCAGGGAGACCATTGTTAGATATTATCCTGTAACTAGTCTCATCCCTGGCATTTGGAAGTGGGACCACATCCACATTTGTGGAAGAACTCCCAATTGAGTTTGATCCACATACTGTCACAAGCAGTAATATCCAAACAGCAAGGTGAAAATTCATCTTAATTGTTGATGTGCTATTCTAACCACTAATTGAAAGAGTTGGGAATAGATTCTGTAATCACTCAGTGACCTCTGTTACCATGTCTACTAGTTGGTTGATAAATTATGAGCAGAAATATTTAGTACATTGCTTGGTGTCTGAATTCCAAATCTTTTATAGTGGTTGATATATTATCAATTAAATGTGGGTGACAGAGGCTACGACCCCAGCAAGATTTAAATCAAAATTCTATCAAGATAAATTCAGCTTAGGTCAACATCCAGTCACATAATGACAGTTTGAGTGACTTGTGGTATGATTGCCATGACTCTCTGATTTGCAATAATCACAAATACTTGGATGTGAAAGAAAGTCTCCCAGCAATGTAAACTGCTTCCACACCATACTTTCTGAGACTGTTATCTCCTAGTTCATATTTTACAATCCACTTTGTTCCTGTTGCAGATAAAATCATAAATTTTAGATTAATAGCTTGCATATCTTGGAGAAAAAAAGTTGAGAAAGCACTTGTGAAAATTTGTCCCATATACATCGGCCTCTCTTTCCAATGTCAGCAGTGGTTGATGGTAGCAGGGTTTCTTTTTTTAGAACATTAAGCAGTAACTTTTGTCCATGAATGGGAGAAATAGGTATGCAAATTGGAGTATTTTCCTCAGTTTACGAACTTTTGACATCTGTTGACATCAAACAAGTTTCTAAAGATGAAGGCATATAAATTTCATTATTCATTTTGTGTACTCAAAATTGGAATGCTGTCCTTGAAACCATAGGCATTCTTTGTCTTGCTTTTTGGATCATGTGACTTTTTAGACAATGAATGCGCTAGATTTTGCCATATCACTTACACAACAGCAGCCTGTTCAACTTTTTATCACTCCTTATTTTGAGAGAATGATTTATTTTCAATTATCTAAACCTAGGAGCTCATGTAATAGATATATATAATCAGTGGGTTATTTTTTTTGTCATTGCCAGATATAATTATACAAATTTTCATTTAAACAGGTTACTGTTTCCTATCTAACTATTGATCCAGATATAAAGTGCATATACATATAAAGGCATAGACCTTCTTTAGATGATTTTTTTAATACGTGTGCCAAATTTTGATGTCTAAATTTACAAGATGACAATTTAATCAAAAAAATATCATCATTCTTTTAAAGTAGGTGACACTATCCTGCTTCCAAGGAATTGGTGATTAAAGAAATTTTAAGTTAACAGTTTTGAGATCATGAACGGTTTCAAGGACTCAACAGCAGCAGTAATTGGTAATGAAAGCACTATTAAAAAGTATATTTTTTTCCCCTACACTGAACTTAAAACACTTGTTGCAGTCATTCAGCTGCCAGATAGCTTTCAGGTTCAATAAAAATCTACTGCCTGTTTATTCAACCATTTCTCAGAAAGTACACTGTTCTTTCATATCCTCAGCTCTTCCTCTCAAATCAGTGCTGTACTAGATTTCACTGACATTTCATTGGCTTTTTGTGTGGAACTGCTGTTAATTCTGTATCAGCTGAAATTCTGTCTTAGAACTGATGTAAATAGACAATTGAATTGTCATATATTTTGTTGGTTTTATTTAACAGGAAGTTATTGTTTTTGTCCCTTGAATTAATTTATTTTTCATGCTGTATAGCATGAAGAACCAGTATTGGTTTGTTTACCATTGATTGTCATTGCAGTACTTATGTAGATGACTTTACAGAAATCAAGAATTAATATTGTAGAGTTAGATCTTTCAAATATCAAGTAGAATCAAATCACTGTAGAATTTGATCTGTCACAATCAGGTAGAATCAGATCACTGTAGAATTGGATCTGTCACAATCAGGTAGAATCAGATCACTGTAGAATCAGATCTGTCACAATCAGGTAGAATCAGATCACTCTAGAATTTGATCTGTCACAATCAGGTAGAATCAGATCACTGTAGAATCAGATCTGTCACAAAAAGGTATTATCAGATCACTGTAGAATTGGATCTGTCACAATCAGGTAGAATCAGATCACTGTGGAATTGGATCTGTCAGAATCAGATAGAATCAGATCACTGTGGAATTGGATCTGTCAAAATCTGGTAGAATCAGATCACTGTAAAATTGGATCTGTCAGAATCAGGTAGAATCAGATCACTGTAGAATTGGATCTGTCAAAATAAGGTACAATAAAATCACTGTAGATTTGGATCTGTCAGAATCAGGTAAAATCAGATCACTGTAGAATTGGATCTATAAGAATTAGAATGAGATCACTGTAGAATTGGATCTGTCAGAATCAGGTAGAGTCAGATCTCTAGAATTGGATCTGTCAGAAAGGTAGAATCAGATCACTAGAATTAAATTTATCAGAATCAGATCACTGTAGAATTGGATCTGTCAGAATCAGGTAGAATCAGCTCATTAGAATTGGATCTGTAGAATCAGATTCAGATCACTGTAGAATTAAATCTATCAGAATCAGATAGAATCAGATCACTGTAGAACTGGATCTGTCTTAATCAAGTATTATCAGATCACTGTAGAACTAGATCTATCAGAACCTGGTAGAATTAGATCACAGTTGAATTAGATCTATTAGAATCATGGAGAATTTGATCACTGTAGAATTATTCTGAATTAGTCTAACATGTTTGCGGAATTTGGATCCACACTGTAAAAGTTGTTGTGTTGAATAAAACATTGAATCTGCAAAAAATGTCATCTTAAATCTAACTGCATTCCATTAAATAAATATATCAAGTTCATCTTCTTTCAGATCAAAAGAAACTCCAAGCTTTCTGTTTGTATATTATTATGCCCTAAAAATGTCCCTTGCTGAAATAAGCACTCCACAATCTTGTAATATCCCATATTAGCTTTTCTCCCAGCATTTGACAAAATTAAACTCCATGCATTGTCACATTCATTCAGTCTTTAACATCACTGTTGTTGACCTGTATTATGATATTGACTGTACACTATACACAAAACTCCAATCTATCTCCCTGTCTCTATTTAACCTGTCCTTTGCCAAAAAAAAACCCCACCATATAATCCTTCCCTTCTCTTCTTGTACTGCCAAAATACTGACTGTCACTTCTTACCTAAAGCCTCCACTGTTATATACTGTGTTTGGATACAGTTACACTTCTGTATAAAAGCAGAGCCCAATCCTAGGAACAATGCCTCTCTACCCCCCCTCCAACTGTCTACCACCATACATATCTGTTTATTATACACACCAAACTATAAGCAGAAAATATACCCAGATATTTTTCATATAATTTCCTGGCAGATCAAGGTCTTCACTCTTGATTTCATCTGAACTTGCTCTGCCAGGATTTCATCTGATAGGTCTGGGTCCAGTTAAGTGATGTTTGCAGTTGGATGTAGATTGCACAGGTAAATAATGTAGGCTTTCCTCACCCCACCCCACTTTTACTGCTACACTACTTACCCAGTGTGCTAGCTGTAGCCACCTGCTTGATGTAAGGCTGATAGCTTTGTTCTCCTCAGTGGGTGTTTTAGCCAACATAAAGTTCAATTGATGATAATTGCTCCCAAGCTATTTTGTGTGTAAGGGCCTTTGTTGAGGGAATGGCTACTGAGTCACCATTTCCTTAATTACATAAATCTGACAAATGCTTAGCAGTTACTGGGAAAGAATTGCAATATATAGAAATGAATAACTGCTTTTCTAATTTTCAAAATTTGTTTAGTTAGATATGTGCAAAATATTAATTAGGTTTATCTCAATGATATAACTCCCAGTTTCCTAAAACATCTGACATATGATAGCTTGTTTTCACTTGTGAAACAATGGCTCAATATTTAATTATATATATATTATATATATATATATATATATATATAAATATATATATATATATATATATATATATATATATTATATATATATATATATATATATAATATATATATATATATATATATATAT
Source organism: Potamilus streckersoni (assembly GCA_016746295.1). NCBI lineage: Eukaryota > Metazoa > Mollusca > Bivalvia > Unionida > Unionidae > Potamilus > Potamilus streckersoni. The sequence continues at coordinate 1,500,829 of JAEAOA010000546.1, read as the reverse complement.
ATATATATATATATATATATATATTATATATATATATATATATATATATATATATATTCCATAATAAAATAGCAAAATTATAATTGGAGAATAGGAAAGTGGGTATTTTAACTATAATTTGGTTTCATTTTTAGTCTGCTTTTTGTTTAAAATTTCAAATAATTAACCAAAATTTTTTTTCTTGAAACAGGGTGAACTTAATTTTTTTAAGAAGACTTCATAAACAAATGTTTGTTTAATTAGAATTTTCTTTAGTTTTATTGGTTTAAATGTCACTTTTAACAAATTTTTGGCTGTAGTATGATGACAAAATTAAAGCTATATGCCTTTCCCAATGAAAGTTGATGTTACCAGAGCTAGCTGGTCTGGTACCACGATAATCAAACCCATGACCATATGTTATAAGTTTTACACATTACCAGTCCAGTTACCATGGCTTCCAGCTAAAGAGTAGGTTTCATTTTCTGAACTGTACATATTATTCAGTTGGTATAAAGATTAATTACCATCAAAATTATCTTATAACTAGCAACTTTTCCTAAAATATTAAATGAAAACAAATTTTTTATTGTCTATATTTTTCCATACTTAACAAATTATTTAGGTAACAAAGGGCTTGTGCAGGTAGTCCTAATCTTGTATGCATTGTCCATCCATTGTCTGTCATCATCATTGTTTTCAGCTTTTGTTCAAAACCCAATAGGCCAGTTGCAGCCTAATTGGACAGACATTTTAATGGTTTAAAGGTCACAGGCCACCTATATTGTACAAATGTGTGATATTATTATAGTCATAAACAAAATGCATTTATTATGTTTGCCTACCATAAATATGCTTGATTAGGCTTAAAAATCCACTTTTGTAGACGAAAAAATTATTCGGCAATCTCCGTAAACAATCGGCAGTTTCCACATGAAAAACACATATATGATGTACATTTATTCCTTCTATTCAACCTTGCCATTCAAGTGTTTAATTTCCCAACGTAAATGTCTATGGGATATATATTACAATCGTGCTTTCGTACAGGTGGCACTCACCAGTTATTATGTACTTTTGAGAAAGTAATGTATGTAAGATGAAGTTGTTTGCAATTTAAACATGCATCGTGGAGAGAATGTTGACATACCTATATACTACTTTCATGTAATGTGGCTGAAATTTCTTTGGATATTGTATTTTTGAAAATTTTAAATGATCTTAGGACACTGCTAACTAAAATGATTGCTCCCTTGTGCTCCAAAAATCAACCTGAATTTGTCTAAAGTACACTATTCTTGGCAGCTTTCAAAATATGGAAAATGAATTTTGCCAAACTAGACAATGCCAGCTTATAAAAGTGCAATGATTGAATTACCAAATACATAAAATGTAAAAAAAGTTATTGGCTCTATTTTTTACAATTTACCTCTGAAATTCGAGAAATGAAAATGAGCAAGTAGAGCTATCACTTTTTTGAAAGGTGCACATCTGGAGTAAGGCCAAGCTGTATACTCTCTAACTCATATTACACCCATCAATCATACATCAAAATAAAGGTAATTAAAGGTTCTTTGAACAATACCTAAGATATACAAAGTCTCTTTTAAATAACCAGTATAACTAGTGAGGAAACCTGGGGAAACCCTTTTTCTTTAAAATTCTAACCCTATGCTAAATACAAAACTGTAGAGTGCCACCACAGCAAATATGATGCACTGTGTTGCATATGGATGTAACCAAAAGAGTGATGATGGGAAAAAGGATCCTTACTTTTTCCGAAAGACCCTGTTTACCAGAAAAATAGTGAATTGAAGCTGTGAGATAGAATATGGTGAGGGGATGGAAAAGTTGTATCATTAATGCCTGATTATAGTCAATTTGGCCCAACTTGATAACAGAAAGACAATTCTGCCCAAATTAAGAATAGTTTGAATTTCTTTTTCTTAAAACAACAAGTAGATACTATATAAGATATGTTTTAGTAATAGATTTTAGGAAGAAAAAACTAAATATAAATGAAATTGATAGTCTTTCAAAGAAAAAAATCATACTTTGCACCGTACATATATATGAAAGAAAATAGAAGCAAGCAGACATATCTTGCTTGTTCTAATTAAAATATTTATATACATTTTTATGCTAAAAATATATGCATCTGCACAATGACATGCTCAATTTAAGTTTTCCGATCAAATTATCAATATTCATTTATTAAAAAATAAAACTTAATAGATGATTTTCTTCTGAAAATGTATACATTTTTCTATGGGTAGTGTACATGAGGTATTAAAATAAATATATTTAATTTTAGGCTTCATGTTGTAACACTGCTGCATATAATACACACTCAGTTACAAGAGAGAGAGAGAGAGAGAGAGAGAGAGAGAGAGAGAGAGAGAGAGAGAGAGAGAGAGAGAGAGAGAGAGAGAGAGAGAGAGAGAGAGAGAGAGAGAGAGAGAGAGAGAGAGAGAGAGAGAGAGAGAGAGAGAGAGAGAGAGAGAGAGAGAGAGAGAGAGAGAGAGAGAGAGAGAGAGAGAGAGAGAGAGAGAGAGAGAGAGAGAGAGAGAGAGAGAGAGAGAGAGAGAGAGAGAGAGAGAGAGAGAGAGAGAGAGAGAGAGAGAGAGAGAGAGAGAGAGAGAGAGAGAGAGAGAGAGAGAGAGAGAGAGAGAGAGAGAGAGAGAGAGAGAGAGAGAGAGAGAGAGAGAGAGAGAGAGAGAGAGAGAGAGAGAGAGAGAGAGAGAGAAAGAGAGAGAATAATAATGTTAAGCATTTTTTCAATGTTGCTGCAATATGAAGCTCTTACCATTTCATTTATTGTTTTTATTTTTCAAATTGTCTTAGTGTGTGTGTGAGTAAATTAAAAGCTAGCTTGTCACTACTAGTCAATATCGTCAATCATATTCTCTCATTATTCTATGCAAATAAGAAAAGAATTAATTCTCCCCTTACCTCTGCAAGGTATAAAAAAATGATAAACATACACTTACTTGAAAATAAAATGAAAGAATTTTTTTAAAAATATACCCACAAATGTGTATGTAGTGGATGCTGGTTTGTGCATGCGTCCTTAATGTATCACTTATGTCAAAATAAAAAAAATCACAAAAGAAATGAAAATATCACACAATTGCTTGAAAGCAACAGCCATTCACGCATGATGTTACAAGGTGCAAACTGACCAAGATGGTATCGTATCCAGGTTAACTATATGATGGTATGAGGGTATCTCACAAATAAAAATCATTATTTAAAATACATCCACTGTGAGTGCAAATGATAATCTTTTCACTAGCATGGGTTACAAATATATTATTAAAGCAAGTTATGTTGTCTATAATATTTGCTCTGCAAACTATAAATTATGATCGCATCTGAGAAACAAATAGAAGCCCGGGTGATGGATAAACACAACTTGGAGCTAGCAGTAAACTCTTTCCTTAAACTTTCCAACAGGATATCAAATACAAAGGTATTTTATTACAAAGCAAACAACCCCCAAAAATGACTTTGGTATCTACTGAGTGTGCCGAGTTTTCTTATGAAGTCAGCTGACATAAGGAAGTCAAGTTTGGTTGCTTTGGATTCTTTTAAGTGTGCCGATTTTCTTTTTTCTTAAAAAATAAAATTGGTCGACATAGAAAAGCTAACATTGATTTCATTTTACCTGCATTTACGGGAATTTTTCAAAATAATTTGAAACAATGGAAAAGTTTTGAAAGTGACACAGTCTAGTGTGTCACGCACGCATATCGATATAAGGCTGAAAAGTAAATTAGTTTTCAGTAGTTTCATCTGAATGTTCCCTATCTATGATTTATAATGTTTAATTTTTCAACAGAAAGAAGCATGTACTTCGTTTTGTGGGGATAAATGTTCCAATACAGAATTGGATTGAGAGCATCCTGACATAAGGACCTTTCAGTATTGGACAGAAAGCAACCATGGCATAAAGAACTTTCAATATTAGATGGAAAGCATCCTGGCATTAAGACCTTTCAGTATTGGACAGAAAGCAACCATGGCATAAAGAACTTTCAGTATTAGATGGAAAGCATCCTGGCATTAAGACCTTTTAGTATTGGACAGAAAGCAACCATGGCATAAAGAACTTTCAGTATTAGATGGAAAGCATCCTGGCATTAAGACCTTTCAGTATTGGACAGAAAGCAACCATGGCATAAAGACCTTTCAGTATTAGATGGAAAGCATCCTGGCATTAAGACCTTTCGGTATTGGACAGAAAGCAACCAGGGCATAAAGAACTTTCAGTATTAGATGGAAAGCATCCTGGCATTAAGACCTTTCAGTATTGGACAGAAAGCAACCAGGGCATAAAGAACTTTCAGTATTAGATGGAAAGCATCCTGGCATTAAGACCTTTCAGTATTGGACAGAAAGCAACCATGGCATAAAGAACTTTCAGTATTAGATGGAAAGCATCCTGGCATTAAGACCTTTCAGTATTGGACAGAAAGCAACCATGGCATAAAGACCTTTCAGTATTAGATGGAAAGCATCCTGGCATTAAGACCTTTCAGTATTGGACAGAAAGCAACCATGGCATAAAGAACTTTCAGTATTAGATGGAAAGCATCCTGGCATTAAGACCTTTCAGTATTGGACAGAAAGCCTCCTAGCATTAACACTTTTTAGTATTGGGTAGAAAGTATCATGGCAAAGATCTTTATGTATTAGATGGTAAAAATCCTAGTATTGTGACCTTTTAGAATTGGATTCAATGAACCCAGGTAAAAAGACTTTTCAGTATTGGACAGAAAGCATCCTGGCCTAAATAGCTTTCAGTATTGGACAGAAAGCATCCTGGCAAAGACTTTTCTCTATATTGGATGGAATTAAGACCTTTCAATAATAGAAATATGAAGCCAATATGCCAAAGCCTTGAACAGCATTGAAAGAAATTTCTTCTTAACTAGATTTCTTTGCCAACTGCTTTTGCTTTTAGCTACTAGGCTGAGATGTCAGTTAAGTGAGCAATATAAGACAGGTACCCACTTGGGTCTATTGTTCAACAAAACTGTATTTTTCCAAGATAATAAAAATAAGAGGTTGTTAAGGTCTGTGTTGAAAATATTGGAGTGGGATTATGGATTGATTATGTATGTATAGTTTGAGGTACATCATTAATTTTATATGAAATAGTAAATATGTGGTTAGAGGTATATCATTAATTTTGTATGCCATGATAAATATATACATACATACATACATACATACATACATACATACATACATACATACATACATACATACATACATACATACATACATACATACATACATACATACATACATACATACATACATACATACATACATACATACATACATACATACATGGTTAGAGGTATATTAATTTTTTATGCTATAGTTTCCCCAGATTCTTTCTTCACCAGTTATATCAGCCAACTTCATGCATTTAAAAATGTTATTAAACCCAAAATAACAACAATATAAATTTGAAAATGTTGAAATTAATTAAAAAATTATGGTCATGGTCTGAAACAAAAATCACATCATCTTACATATTTCTATACAATAATGCCTGCAATATTGTATGTCTACACTATATAAATGAAGCTAACAATGTTCTTGGGATCTACAAGTACCATATTTACTAGCTTATAAGTCAACTCAAACTGCAAAATGCACAGACCTTGATCTGCCAGGGCATTATGATAAGGCTGATTAGGATATTTGTATTTTGCAGGACTGCACCTATAAATGAATATATATGGTAAATGCAAATGGACAGATAAATTTGTTTGCAGGACTGGATCTATAAGCAAATATATATGGTAAATGGAAATGAATAGATATATTTATTTGCAGGACTGGATCTATAAGCAAATATATATGGTAAATGGAAATGAATAGATATATTTATTTGCAGGACTGGATCTATAAGCAAATATATATGGTAAATGGAAATGAATAGATATATTTATTTGCAGGACTGGATCTATAAGCAAATATATATGGTAAATGGAAATGAATAGATATATTTATTTGCAGGACTGGATCTATAAGCAAATATATATGGTAAATGGAAATGAACAGATATATTTATTTGCAGGACTGGATCTATAAGCAAATATATATGGTAAATGGAAATGAATAGATATATTTATTTGCAGGACTGGATCTATAAGCAAATATATATGGTAAATGGAAATGGACAGATATATTTGTTTGCAGGACTGGATCTATAAGCAAATATATATGGTAAATGAAAATGGACAGATACCTATAGAATATATATATATATATATATATATATATATATATATATATATATATATATATATATATATATATATATATATATATATATATATATATGGTAAATGCAAATGGACAGATATATTTGCTTTCAGGACTTGACCTATAAGCAAATATATATGGTAAATGCAGATGGACAGATATAATTGACAGGACTAAATCTATGTGCCTTTGCAAGCAGTGAGCCAGATAAGGAGCTAAAGCTAAGCAGATTTTAATTTTGACTCTGTATCTGTGAAAATATTCTTTTATTACTTTGCCATGATTAGAGAACTTATATTACCATTTCACTACTCAGCATAAAGATCAAAAGAACAGTTTTGCTCAAATATCAGTGGTAATTATTTATACTAACAAAATTTAATCCTACGCCAGGATAATCTTTAATCTTACTGGGTAATTCTGATATATTTTATTGATGTCTGTACTAATCTGAGTTATGTTTTTGATAAGAATAGTGACAAATTACCAGATTGTAAGTACATATAGTGTTCTGAAGTAACATGCTGTTATTTAGGGAATTCTTTTTGGTGCAAATAATTTGGGAAATATTAATACAAGTAAAATAAATGATTTGTATTAAAAACAAACTGATACATAAAAGAGAAAGAGTAGATAAGAAGAGAGATCTGACACAAAGTGTTTGTTTACAAATGGTCTTTGATGTATTGCTGTCCACAACATAATGTAATAATGCAGAGGAAACATTTATGCTGTGGCAGCTACAATTAAATTTGAATTCCATTGCACAAAAAGGGTAAATTATGAAATCCAGGATTCACGTTGAATATTCTGGTTTCAGACATCATATGACATATTTAAGAAACATTGTCATCAACATCATCATCTTTATCATCATCAGAAGCAATAAATTTTAACATATTTTACAACAGGAACAATAAATCATAATGGATATCCAAGAAATATGGAAAACCTACTAAATAATTAATCATGTCCAGGAATTCTTTCCCTTTTTATACAATAATTGAAAGGAATCATCTCTCTGTCACAATTTCAAGACTACTCTTCGAAATAAATAATTATTAGAATAGGAAAATTTGAACAGATTACTGTTAGTATGCACTTATAAGTGGAGTTCAACTGCAGCTGTAGACTCTGGTCTTCCAGTACAGTATGCAACAGCAGATCTGAGTCTTTGTTTTTTGCACTGATGAGTAATCAACAAAACTTCATAGAACCAGATCTTGTTGGCACATTATTTGATAGTAACTGAAGTAGGGAGTAATCCAATTATATTCAATTCAATCTTCAAACCTTTACAGGATGCATAGAATAATCCATGTCTGTAAACACTGAACACTGAAGCCCAGCTGATCCTGCTGAAAGGATCCAAGTATTGTTAATTGTATTATACTGCTTGAGCTCTTTAGTAATCTGTGCATAATCCATTTGAGCTCTTTATTAATCCAGGCATAATCCATTTGAGCTCTGTATTAAACCAGGCATAATCCATTTGAGCTCTGTATTAATCCAGGCATAATCTATTTGAGCTCTTTAGTAGTCAAGACATAATCCTTTTGAGCTCTTCAATAATCCAGGCATAATCAATTTGAGCTCTTTAGTAATCCAGGCATAATCCATTTGAGCTCTTCAATAAACCAGGCATAATCAATTTGAGCTATTCAGTATTCCTGGCATAATCAATTTGAGCTCTTCAGAAATCCAGACATAATCAATTTGAGCTATTCAGTATTCCTGGCATAATCAATTTGAGCTCTTCAGTAATCCAGACATAATCAATTTGAGCTATTCAGTATTCCTGGCATAATCCATTTGAGCTCTTCAATAATCCAGGATAAAAACGTTTGAGATCTTCAGTAATCAAGACATAATCCATTTGAGCTCTTTAGTAATCCAGATATAATCCATTTGAGCTCTTTAGTAGTCCAGGCAAAATCCATTTGAGCTCTTCAATGATCCAGGCATAATCCATTTTGTGCTTTTCAATAATCCAGGCAAAATCCATTTGAGCTCTTCAATGATCCAGGCATAATCCATTTGTGCTCTTCAGTAATCTAGGCATAATCCATTTGATCTCTTCACTAATCCAGGCATAATCCATTTGAGCTCTTTAGTAATCCAGACATAATCCATCTGAGCTCTTTAGTAATCCAGGCATAATCCTTTAATCCATTAACACCTTTAATTCCTTTCTAAATTTTATTGTCATGCTAATCCTGCATAAGCCAATTCAGTCACATGATCACCTTAAGTTTTTACCATAAATATATGCCATTGCCATAAATATATGCCACAATGGAAACAAGGTTTGAAAAAAATCAGAAAAATTCTGTCCCAACATTTTTTAATAATAATTTTGAGTATGTAGGAGGTTTCAGTGAGTGAAAGGTGGGACGGTAGAGACATCTCTTCTCTTTAGAAAAAACTAATTTGTTTTGATGCATTTTGCTGGTAATAGGGTTTACCAGAGTCTTCACAAAGGTGGAGATAATGCTTAGATAAATAGACATTATCCTCCATTAACCTCAGTACTGCCACTGGCAGTGATGCAGACCAGGGGCTGGTGTCGTCGGTAATAACATATTATACTGACTTACATTCCTATAACACTTTCATAGCACCAGACTGTGATATAAGTAAGTTCTGATTAATTTCCCATTTGTTAATAAGTTGCCAGTTGTGTGGAATATGCTAACTGAAATTATATGTAATATTTTCATATCTACAGGTTTATTCATATATGGTAAATGGTAAGGTATTTTTGTCATTTGGTCAACTGGCAGCAAGTCTAGTGAGTTTATACCTTTGTCAATTGTGTATTGTCTCTGCATAAAAGTTATTTACAAGATCTTCTGAAAATCTGTTCTTTCAATTTGACATTATTATTCTGGCACCAAGGTCATTCAAAATTCAGTTGATGATGATGTCATCTAATATGGCCACCACTACTAAAAATAGAAAAACTTTTAATTTACTTCCTGTCAAATACCATTCAGAAAATTTGACTAAGTCTGACAGCATGATGACATGGATGGCTTATTAGAATGTACAAACGATGTAGATTGAAAATGAGATATACCTGCCACTGCAAATAATAAAAAAAACCTTCAAATGACTTACTCTCAAAGACTGTTAAGCAGAATTAGTTCAAAATTTGACTGAAGGAATCTCAGCGTGAATGACTTTTAATTTTGTACAGCTGATTAAATTATGTTGATCTGGCAGTCATTACAATAAATATAAATAAATTCAAATGACATTTTCTTGCAACAGCTCAAAATGTTTTTGTTTTTTTTTAAATAAATTCATGACAGACTTAACATTTTAGCATTTGGAACTTTCACTTTTCTGCAAATATTGGTAGTGTCTTGTTCAGTATGGCTAAGCTAAAAATAACTTCAGTAAAACCTCTAAACAACATTTTTGAATAAATTTGACTGAAAAGATCTTAGCATAAAAGCCATTCAGATTTGTATAAGCAATGTTGATATACCAGTAAATATGATGAACACTACTAAATCGTTAAAGTCCCTAACATGACTTCTTCTCAAAACCTGCTTGTCACAATTTGCCTTAATCCTTGAGAGAAAGTTCCCTGACAAAGATATTTCAGATTAAAATCAGTGATGCCGCCATGCTGTCAAATATGAACATGGACACTGTTAGTAAATATAGAAATCCTTTAAATAACTTTCAAAATTAACCCAACAATTTGAAATTTTAAAAAGAGCATCTGTGATAAATATGATACAGTTTGTGTCATACAAATAACCTGTATATTAGTTTAAATATAGTTTTTCTCAATCGTAATGCAAAATATCATGAATATTAATTTAGATATGGGAGTTCTAAATCATAATGCAAATATCATGAATATTAATTTAGGTATGGGAGTTCTAAATCATAATGCAAATATCATGAATATTAATTTAGGTATGGGAGTTCTAAATCATAATGCAAATATCATGAATATTAATTTAGGTATGGGAGTTCTAAATCATAATGCAAATATCATGAATATTAATTTAGGTATGGGAGTTCTAAATCATAATGCAAATATCATGAATATTAATTTAGGTATGGGAGTTCTAAATCATAATGCAAATATCATGAATATTAATTTAGATATGGGAGTTCTAAATCATAATGAAAAGTATCATGAATAATAATTTAGATATGGTTAGTTCTGAATAACTGAAAATATTGTAAATATTATTGTACATATGGTAGTTTAAATCATAATCATCAGTGTTATGATATTAGGAATTTATTTGTATGATATCTGTTTTCTAGAATTATGTTATAGTGTTTGAAGGAATGTTTTCATGTATAATAGGTTATATGTGTGTGTTGGTGTGTTGTGTGTGTGTGTGTGTGGGAGAGACATTTTATGGTCCCTGTAGAGTAATGTGTAATTGTTCTGGTCTTGTTTGTTAGAATTCAGATGAATGTGGGTAAAGGAACAATTAAATCTACTTAGCCTGTCAACAAAATCTTTGTACTTGTTTTCTTCAATTTTTGGGTTTTAATTATCCAGACAATATCAAGTGTCCTTTTATTTCTGATGCAGAAATCTTTGCTATAGAATTTCAGGTGGTCCGTTTATATTGACAAGGTGTTGACTGGGATTGCCTGCTGGCATTCTGCATCTTTAATTGGATGAGTCATTCCCCCCCACTGTCTGTCATGCCATGCTATTTTTGCATGATATATTGTTACTCTGTTAATTAATACACATACAATGCAATCAGAATTTACTGACTGCTTTGTAGTAACCAGAGCTTGTAGGATTTAAATTTTCAGCATTCTAGTGTATGACATTATGTGGTGTATCTCAAGCACCCATCCAGTGTATCTCAAACACCCAGCCATTGCATCTCAAGCACCCAGCCATTGTATCTCAATCACCCACTGAAGATTCTGGCAGTCAGCGTAACTATGTATATTACAGTTATCACCAAAATCTTTTATTTTTAGTAATATGTTGGTATGGTCCCAAGGATTAGTCCCATTTTAACAACACTCAAATATGTATTCCCAAGATGTCCACTCCTGAATCATGTCTCAACTCAATCACTGTTACAACTTGTATACTTCAACATCATCTACTTCACTGGTTCCGAGCATTCATGAACAATTACAAATTATTATAATTTTAAAATAGATTCATATTGCTAGTATCATTTTGGACCAATATAAAATAAATATTTATGATGGGACAAGACAATGCAGTTCATGTCTGTGGGAAGGGCCCTCTCACTTCTGTCTGTGTGGGTTTGAGTCTAAGATTCAGTGAATGCAGATATGTGAGAAAGCTTGCCAGTAGCTTCTCATGGGTCGGTGGTTCTTTCCTGGGATTTCCTGGTTTCTTCCTCCGCCATTGATAATGGCCCAGCAAAAACAACAACATGACCAGAGAATAGAAAAATCAGTGCAGTAGACAAGTCCAGCATGGATGAGTCAGAAATTAAGTAACTGAGAATTTAGACATATTGGGTTGTACATGATCACAGATGAATTGGATGAGCCTTATTTTTTTATGCTCAAATAGATAAGTTGAGTCAAACTGTAAAGCAAGTAAGATCCTTATCTTCCATACCACAATGCTCTTGCAGGCCAGGGTATGTACTGTTCTTTCTACTGACTGCTCCTAACAAAATGCATAGACCCAAATCTGCAGGTGCATCATGCGATGACAGGTCTGGGTCTGTGTAGTTTGCAGTTGAACTCGTCTTATAAGCAAAAACACATTAGGGACCTATTGCAGTTACCTAATAATTTATTCTTATATTTTTTTTTATTTAGACCCTGCTAAGGATATGGGACTGCTTCCTTCTGGAAGGACCAAAAGTCCTGTTTCGGTTCTCCTTGGCAATCATGAAACTTAATGAGAAGGAGATTTTGCAGAGAACTGACACTATCAGTGTGATGAAATATCTCAAAGCATGCGCCAAACTCACCTTTGATGTGGATGGATTAGTTAAGGTAATGTACTCTATATAACCTTGTATATTGTGTACCATATATAAGACATATAAAGACAAGTACAACTACAAACTGCACAGACCCAGATCTGCTGGTGCATAATGCACTGACAGAATGCATCTGTGCAGCTTATTAGAAGTAATCATTAGAACAATTAAAATGGACCCTGATCTGCAAGTACATTATGGTATGGCAGATCAGGATTTTTGTTGTGTGCAGTTTTACTAAAGTTATACGGAGAATACATAGTACTTAGCATGAAAAATTGATCTGAAGTCCAATAGAATACTTGTAGATTATTGGTGTGAATACACGTGTGTATGCTTATTAATAATGTTCCTGCATGTGATAACTATGAAACCATAATTTTGGAATTTTTCTTAAAACTTGGTAATTTTTCATGGTTTATCAGTCTTTATTAGTATTTCATGATTATAATGCCCTTCACTATAGTGCCATTTTGTACGATTCTATTTAATTTCTCTAAATTTTCCTATTATGAACTTTTGATTGTAAAAAGTAATTAAGTCTTTCCCGAATGAGCATATGAATGCCTCTGCCACTTTTCAGATCAAGCACCTTGCAGTGCCTCTGCTTCGTTTTAACATAAGCATATTTGGAGGCTGCTGGCATATCCTGATAAGCAAGCGATATTTGTATACTTATGTACATACTAAATTACAAGTTTAGTCCCATATCTATTAGTTGCCTAATGTGTGACAGGTTTGGTCCTTTATAGCTTTTTTTAGGAATATTCAGTAGACCGAACAACACAGACTTTAGTGTGCTGGTAGATTATGTGACAGCAGATAAGCAAATAAAAAGCTTTTATGAGTTGTGTTGTCTCAATTCTGCAAAAGTCTCCCTAGTGAAATGGTCAACTGCTAAGTTATGTACTCAATGTGAATGTTATTAGGTCCACTTGGGACTCTTGTTGATGCAAATATTAAGAAGTCTGTTGCAGAAATGAAAACAATTATAATAGCTAAAGATGTGAACAAATCACCCTTTAAAACCATCTAATAATGGCTTCCTTTTTTATAATTCCTTCCTTTCATTAAATATTTCAGTAAACTGAAAACCTCTCCAAACTAAATTATAATTTGCTCAATTTCCTTCTCAGTTGGAGAAGAAAGCATCCAAACATTTATACATTGAGTACTGTGATGGAAATTACCTGCAGTTCACCATTTTTCAACCATTCTAACAGTCTTGAATTATGTCCCAAACATATAGAACATTTACTAAGAAAAACAAAGAAAACAATGTCTTAAAATTCTGTGACATTTTATAGGTATTGTAGATATGGCCAGTAAAATGAGGTTTGATTAATATTAGAATGGCCTTACTGAGACCAAAATATTCAGTTAATCTACAGAAAGTAGGGTTTCATACAGAATCATTGCAGAGATATTTCAGGATACATGGTTCTAATTAAATGAAAAAATGGGAACCAGTCTGAAAATGGTAGAAGATAGAATAGAGTATATATGGGTTAGACCGGCCAGGATTGGTTGATAATGAAATATATATGTTTGTAAAAAATAATATTTTGACAGCTTATCCGAATTGTAACTAAGAGAATAGAAATACCATTTTATTGACGGGATTTCAGTCCTTTAACAAACTTGAGCTAGGAACACTCATTACATGTACAGAGATCCTCATCCGACTCTTTCGTGTGGAATTAAAAGCACTGTTTTCATACACACCTACATCAAGAAAATGCTGTAGCTCATAATTAGTTTTCTCTGTATAGAATCTGTCACTCAGGATGGATCTAAATTGATAAATATAGGTTTGATCATGAGCACTCAGAAATTTAAATTTGTTGAATTTTTAATATCATGGTGTTTGAATAGGTTTATTACGAGTCCTCAATGAATTTATATGATCTGCACTTTCTTCCAGTTGGCATTTGAGGGTTTGAAGCCACTGCCAGGAAGACGGTCTATTACCAGCAAGCAGGCATGCTATCTAAATGCGCTGAAAGAAAAGCACAAGAAGAAGGAACTTCAGAGACTGGCATTTGCTGAAAGAGAACACATGGTAAATACAATCACTTCCTCAATTTTCTAAGAAATTTCCTTTCCAATACAGGGCTTTCCATCATGAATTCTTTAAAATGACTTTTCATTTCACTAGTCCATAAAAATTCTTCATTTTTTTTTATGTAGTGGACAATTATTTCATCATGAAAGACACATGTTCATTTGTGGGCCTAGAGCAGTGTTGTCCAACTTATTTTGACACCATGGACCACAGAAAATGTTTTCTTCAAGCCGAGAGCTGCAGCATGAAATGAAAGTAGGCCATTGACATTTTTACATAAATGCACAAAAATTGCTCGAGCTTTTGTGGGCCATTTAAAATCAGCCCACAGGCTGTATGTGCCCTGTGGGGTATATGTTGATGCCCTGTGGGGTACATGTTGGACAGCACTGAACTAGGGAGTTCAGTAGCAGGATTTTCAATTTCAGATCTTTGTTTTAATTTAACTATTCAGTATTTGCACATTATCTTAAACTGTTATTTTCAGTAATTCTCTGTTTCTCAAAATTATGTTTATTTTCAAACAATTGAGTCAATGTTAAATATATCTCTGAGTTTTCTACCTTTAGAAATTAATTTCACAATTAATTCAAATTCTAATCCATGATTTAGACTTTGCATTGTAACATACACAAGGACATACCTAAAATTTAAATTTAAAACAAAATTAAACTATATCACCATCTAAAATATTTAATTGCTGTGGCGATTTTTGCTGGTTGCTGCAAAAGCTGCATGGTGTAGTTTGCTCCACAACAGAAATTTCCCTTACATTTATTACTGGATAAACAAAAATGTTTCATACTTCTAAAGATATACTCTAAATATATTTACCCTGTAGGTGTATATCTGTCTCTATAGCTTTTACTCTATTGCTGTATATGTCTGTTATCCTCTGGGTGTATATGTTTGTATGGCTGTATATGTCTGTTATCCTCTGGGTATATATATTTGTGTGGCTGTTACCCTATGGCTGTATATGTCCGTTATCCTCTGGATGTATATGTTTGTATGGCTGTATATGTCTGTTACTCTCTGGGTGTATATGTTTGTATGGCTGTTACCCTATGGCTGTATATGTCTGTTATCCTATGGGTGTATATGTTTGTATGGCTTTTACCCTAGGGCTGTATATGTCCATTATCCTCTGGGTGTATATGTTTGTATGGCTAAATATGTCTGTTATCCTATGGGTGTATATGTTTGTATGGCTGTTACCCTATGGCTGTATATGTCCATTATCCTCTGGGTGTATATGTTTGTAGGGCTTAATATGTCTGTTATCCTCTGGGTGTATATGTTTGTATGGCTGTATATGTCTGTTATCCTATGGGTGTATATTTGTTTATATGGCTGTTACCCTATGGCTGTATATGTCTGTTATCCTATGGTTGTATATGTTTGTATGGCTGTTACCCTATGGCTGTATATGTCTGTTATCCTCTGGGTGTATATGTTTGTATGGCTGTATATGTCTGTTATCTTATGGGTGTATATTTGTTTATATGGCTGTTACCCTATGGCTGTATATGTCTGTTATTTTTTGGGTATATATGTTTGTATGGCTATTACCCTATGGCTGTATATGTATGTTATCCTCTGGGTGTATATGTTTGTATGGCTGTATATGTCTGTTATCCTCTGGATGTATATGTTAGTATGGCTGTATATTTCTGTATGGCTGTTACCCTGTGGGCACTCACCAGTTATTATGCACTTTGGAGAGGGTGAGGTATTAAGATGGAATTGTTTGCATTTTGCAACATGCATAGTGGAGAAAATTTTGGAATTCATCTATGTTACTCTCATGTACTGTGGCTGACATTTCTTTGGATATTGTACTTCTGGAAATTGTACATGATCCAAACACACAATAAACCAAAATGGTTGGATCCATGTACTTGAAATATTAACCTTAATTAGTCAAATGTACACTATATTTAGCAGTTATTAAAAAAGGGAAAACAAATGCTGACAAAGAAGGCAATACCAACTTCTATATGTGCAATGAATGAATTATAAACTGTCCGAAATGTAAAAACCATTCTCAGCTCTTAAAATTTACCCCTAAAGTCCAGGAAATGAAAATCACCAAGCAGAGCAAGCAGTTTTGTTTTTACATGAGCACATCTGTATTGAGCAAAAGCTGTATACTTTAGAAGCCAAATTACACCCATCAAGCATACACCAAAATAAAGGGAAATAAAAGTTCTTTTAACAATACCTAATATATGCAAGATTTTTATTAAATATCCAGTGTAAACCAGTGGGAAAATCATGGAAAATTGTTTTTCTTAAAAATCTAACACTATTCAAAATACAAAACTGTAGAGCATGATCTTAAAGAGTCATGATGATGTGTTGTCAACTTACTGAAAAAGTTGTCATATTCGGTCATCAATTTCAAAGATTTTGATATATTATACATGGTATTTACTTCACAATCACATGATTAATATACTACATCACTCTGAAGTAGCTTGTATGTAGCTACTTGATGTCAAAAGTGTATTGTAACATCATTGGGATATGCTCTAATTTTGACAAGAAATAAATAAATTAAAAAATAAATGTCTATGAAGTATTTGTTTTATTTTTCAATTCAACCAATAAATAATATATTCAGTTCCTTTCCTGAGTTGCATACTATAACTTTGGTCACAGTGGGGACAATTACATCAAATTAGAAGTAATAGTACAAAAATTGCTTTGCATTGCATTTAGAAAAAAAAGTTCCTGATGCTATAAATAAGACAAAAATATATTTTATATAAATAATTACTTTTTTCTTTGGTACTAGTAACCTAATTTGAATCTGTACTAATACTTTTATACATAATTGAAATGGAAGGTCAAAGGGAATTAACTCCTGTTTAAACCATTCAGTGGACAAGGGAGATTATTGATTATAACCATAACGGATTACAATGAAAATGAAACATGTTGACTGCATTATATGGTCAAATAAATAAAAATTTCCTTTCATGTAGACTTTTATAAATAATACATGGGGGTTGCTTCCTAACAATTTCAAGCCCCAGCCTGACATGATGTCACACATGTCTATGATCCACCACAATCAGGAACAATTGGTAACCATGACATTTCTACTATTATGTCAACCTACAATGGTCACTTCCAAAGAAAACATGGCTGCAGGAAGACCAAAGAGAAAAGATAGGACTCCATAAGAGTTTTTGTACAGACATGGAACTTTAGTGTACATGTGTCCAACTGGGATATAGCTTGCAATCTGGCTCTGCATCTCCACTGACAAAATGCCTGAGATTTGATGTATACCACAAATCACTATCATTCTGTGATCCATCAAGCTCATTGTGAAAAGAAGAGAAAAATTAAGAAATGTTTTTTGAGCACCACCAACATTGTTGTTACCTTATGGCTGTATATATGTTTATATGGCTATTACCCTGTGTCTCTCTATATATATATATATATATATATATATATATACATACATACATACATACATACATACATACATACATACATACATACATACATACATACATACATACATACATACATACATACATACATACATAGTGAGAAAGCCTGCCAGTAGCTTCTCGTTGGTCGGTGGTTCTTCCCTGAGTTTTCCAGGATTCTTCCTCCACTATTAATACTGGCCGCCATGTATAGTCTACATTTTGCTGAAAAATGGTGTTAAACCATACAACAACAACATATATATATATATATATATATATATATATATATATATATATATATATATATATATATATATATATATAAATCAACTTTTGGAAATCATTGCATATTATTTATACATTAAAACCACTCAAGTTGGGTAGTTCACATCCAGTTTAAAGGGTAAGTTTTCCATGTTCCTTGAAGACATCTCTTAACTGCCAAGAAGTATCAATATAAAGGTGCAATATAGTTTTCTAAAATGATTTGTAAAATCATAAATGAAGTAACTTTTATGTATATCTTTTTTCATAGTATCTTAGTATGGAAGCGGAATCAGGCAGCTTTTTGGGGATTGAATGTGCTGTGGTCCTTGAGGAAGGTATATTGTATTTTTTTTATCATATGCCTGTACTTGACAACAAGCAATCTTTGCAATATACTTGACCGAGTTCTACCTAACAAAGCTGTGTCCAGTGTTTAAGCATATCTCATACAGAGACAAAAGCAAATCTATCCCTTGTCCAACATTTTGTTGTTGCTTTCTTCATAAGCACCATTATGCCACCATAAATACCTGTACTATATGTTGTCTTAAAGAAAATAAATCCAAATAAAAGCACAATAAAAACATTTTTGTTTCTGGAGTCAGCTGATTAACAGATTTGCTGCAGTGCAGATATAGCAAAATCAAATATATGTAATCTTCTGTGACATCTTTTATATGAATGATCCATGTAACATCCAAACATAGAGAATGCCAACATCAAAATAGAAGTTGGTCAACATTATTGAAGGTCTGATTATCAGAAGTTCTTTGCATAATCATCTTCACTATATGTAAGACTAAATTGGTATAGTGAAAAGATCCTTTCAAAAATTATGAAAACCTTCATACAAAAGAGCCTGTCAAAGATTACTGAAGCCTTCATACAATAGTCTGTCAACGATTAATGAAGCCTTCATACAATAGTCTGTCAAAGATTAATGAAGCCTTCATACAATAGTCTGTCAAAGATTAATGAAGCCTTCATACAATAGTCTGTCAAAGATTAATGAAGCCTTCATACAATAGTCTGTCAAAGATTACTGAAACCTTCATACAGTAGTCTGTCAAAGATTACTAAAGCCTTCATACAACAAAGTCTATCAAAGATTAATGAAGCCTTCATACAAAAGAGACTGTCAAAGATTACTAAAGCCTACATACAATAGTCTGTCAAAGATTACAGAAGCCTTCATACAACAAAGTCTATCAAAGATTAATGAAGCCTTCATACAAAAGAGACTGTCAAAGATTACTAAAGCCTTCATACAATAGTCTGTCAAAGATTACAGAAGCCTTCATACAACAAAGTCTATCAAAGATTAATGAAGCCTTCATACAAAAGAGACTGCCAAAGATTAATGAAGCCTTTATACAAAAGAGGCTGTCAAATATTACTGAAGCCTTCATACACAAAAGAATATGAGAAATCTTTCTATCTTTATACATGATACACTTGTTGACACATAGTGGACCACTAAAGATGAGACAGACATAGATTATGTCATACATGATACACTTATTGACACTTAAAGGACCACTAAACATGGGGCAGGCATGTATCATGTCATACATGGTACCCTTATTGACATATAGAGAACCACCAACCATGGGACAGACATAGAGTATGTCATATATGGTACACTTATTGACACAGGACCACTAAAGATGAGACAGGTATAGATTATGTCATGCATGGTACAACTGTTGACAGTAGAGGACCACTAAAGATGAGACAGACATAGAGTATGTCATACATGGTACACTTATTCACATATAGAGGACCACCAAACTTGGGCAGGCATGTATTATGTCATACATGGTACACTTGTTGACATATAGAGGACCAATAAAGATGAGACGGCAAAGATTATATTATAGATGGTACACTTATTGACATAGAGGACTACTAAACATTGGGCAGGCATGGATTACATCAATAATGGTGCACTTGTTGACACACCTAGGACCATAGGACCACCAATCATGAGACAGACATAGAGTATGCCGTTCATGGTACTCTTGCTAGTTTATATGAACAATGTGATACAGGTAAATTAGCCACAGTAATAATAATAATAATAATAATAATAATAATAATAATAATAATAATAATAATAATAATAATAATAATAATAATAATAATAATAATAATAATAATAAAATTTTACCACTACTCAGCAGTTAATCATTCTAGCATTTCTATAAAAAATGTAACTGATTATAAAAAAGATCATCACCTACTTTAATCAAGGGTTCACTTGAATACATAGCTTATGAAAAATTTCTGAATTACTACAGTTTTGATTATGAAGCAGATGAAAATGCAAGGTAGAGCTGTTCCAACAGTTATTTCATTAACTTGACTGATGACTGTCTTTACAAAGTTGGACTCAGTTGACAGTGTTTTCTAGTGTGGGTACAAGAGAAAGCTTGCCAGTATCTACCCATGGGTTGCTTATTCTTTGCCAGATTTTCCAGGTTCTTCCTCAACTAGGTATACTGGCTTCCGTGTATCATGTGCAGAAAATGGCATTAAACCCCACGGCAAGGACAACAATTATGCTCTCTATATATTATCAATATTTGCTTTACAGTAATAAACTTTCCAGAGTGTCCAAATCCATAATAAAGTATCTGTTAATCGAAAAGTCTCATCCTAAACAAATTGACTGTGAAGTTTTTGTCATGGGTTATCCAGCACATTTTTGGGAGGCTGAACTGTAGACAAATCAGCATGCCATGGGTCACAGACTTCACTTCTGAAGCAACATCAGTGCCTAATTACTCACTTTGCACTGTATCTAAAAATACACAAAGAGAATTGTATTATACAAAACATGCACTGAAGAATGAACTGTTTCCTTTAAATCAGTTCTAGAAATGCCTAAATTAAAGCCAGGGATCAGGGCAGAAAAATATACAATGTTTTAAAAGTAGACAGCAACAATTTCATGGCTTCTGACCTGGTAGTAATAAAAGTCTTCTAATTGCTTCCTGTTAATAGATCAGTTTAACAAAAGAAAGAAGAACCAGTAAATGTTCAATGACAAAACAAAACTAAAGCTAGAAGATAATATGAAGTGAATTATGGTGTATTGTCTATATATTTTAATAAAAATAAAATAATAAAATTATTATTATTATTATTATTATTATTATTATTATTATTATTATTATTATTATTATTATTATTATTATTATTATTATTATTATTATTATTATTATTATTATTATTATTATTATACTAGTAGTAGTATTATTATTATATTAGTATTATTATTATTATTATTAATAATATTATTATACTATTATTATTATTATTATTATACTAGTATCATTATTATTATTATTACTATTATACTAGTATTATTATTATTATTATACTAGTATTATTATTATTATTATACTATTATTATTATTATTATTATTATTATTATTATTTAATAGCAGCATTAGTAGTATATGAATACATATATTATTAATACAAAGACATTTTATTTTCTTCAAAGGTCGAGTGTGGGTTTGCTATGGTCATCAGCATGTAGGGAAAGTGAGTGAAGTGCACTGCAGAGAGTCCACCATGAATGATCTGGAGATTGAGGTAAAAAATAAGTATTAGACTAAAACCTGATATAGGCATACCTTTTATTTTATGCTTGCCATAAAGCAGGACATACTATGTTATAGCATCCATTTTTCCATTCATCCTTCTATCTATCTCTCCATTGTATGTTTCATTTCTGCAGAGTTCTCCACCATCTACCATTAGCAGACTTGATGGATAGTGTAAAATTAAATTAATGATGGTACCTGTCTAAATGTTAAATTGTTAAAGGTCAGGGTCACAGATTGAAAATAAAAGAAAATGTCAACAAGTTAAAGGTCAGGGTCACAGACTGAAAATAAAATAAAATGTAAAAAAAGTTAAAGATCAGGGTCACAGACTGAAAATAAAATAAAATGTCAAAAAGTTAAAGGTCAGGGTCACAGACTGAAAATAAAATAAAATGTCGAAAAGTTAAAGGTCAGGGTCACAGACTGAAAATGAAAGAAAATGGTTATAATATATTGCACAAAAGTTCAACTGTAAACAGCATAGACCTTGATCTTCTGTTGCATAATGTGCATCTGTGTAGTTTTGTTCTACTGATTACTCCTAAAACAGATCTTGATATGCTATACCATAATTTGCAATCTAGGTTTGTGCAGTCTGTAGTTGGACACAAACTTATAAATAAGTATAATGGCAATCAGTTCCAGATAGAAAAATGATGATCTCTGGATACTTCATTAAAGGTTTGAATAAAATTAATATATGACAGAAATTTATAAAGAGGTATATACATAAAATTTTATTGATAACTTGACATCCATATATATATATATATATATATATACTTTTAATATCTATACAGTTGGTTATTGGAAATTGAAAAATTTCAAATTCCGAAAAATAAAATAATTTCCGACTTTATTTAATTTACTGTTATTGAATCATGGATTTTTGTTTCTTTGAAGTACATCCAAACTGTTCTTTGCATCTTTTTTTTATGTCAAATCATGGATAATTAGGTCACTGTGGCCTAATTGTATCTAATATTATTCATGCCATATTTACCAATAGTACATTGCATCTGGTATTGATTGTCCCTATTTCTTTTTCAGTTGGACTCAAGAGTAATGTGTATTGCAGCCATTACCAAGGATTCTGTTGTATTGGGCACCATATCTTGGATGCTCATTGCTATAGATACCAAAACTAGGTAAGACTATTCACAAATGTATGATGCATTTCTAATGTTGAGTCCAAGTATGCTAATTTATTGTTTCACATTCCTTGCACTATAAGTATATGGAGCAGCATTAGAAAGGTTGTGAACACATTGTTACTTTGATATGTGTAATGACTGAATTCTGTGTCAAGCAGTGTGTTGAAGCATTTATAATCCATGCACACAATTCCAATAAAATGTCCTGTGTTTTAAGACATGTTTACAACAAGTCCTTCCAATGATAAATTTAGTTTTAGCAAGTGTCATTAGTCTTTGTTCTCACTAGACTAGATGAGTGGTCTAATGGCTGATTGTTAGATCACTGCCATCTCACCTCTCTCTATGTGAGTCCAGACTCAGCTAATGTGGGTAAGTGAGAAAGCCTGCCAGTAGCTTCTCGTGGGTCGGTGGTTCTTCCCAGGAGGGGGGGGTCAGGGTTCTTCCTCCACCAATAATACTGACTGCCAGGTATAGCCTATCTTGTGCTGAAAAATGGCATTAAACCCTATAACAACAACAACACTAGACTAGATAGTACTGTTATCTAAACTTCCCTGTTGGATTCTCAGAATGAATCCTTGTCGAAACTAAGTTGTTCATGATGACCATAATGTCAGAACTGTATCTGATGCAGTTTGACCATGAAATATGCTTGTCTCTATAGACCATATAATAATATATATCAAATGTAGGACTGACCATTTTATTGGGGCAAAGGGGAGAACTTAATATTTTAAGTTTAATCAGGTCTTTATAGGCAAAGCAGCAGTAATAAATGCTGCTCTCCATTGTTATTATTATTATTATTATTATTATTATTATTATTATTATTATTATTATTATTATTATTATTATATAATATTATTATTATCATTATTGTTAACTATTGATATTTACCAAATTAAAAATATACAAATTTGGTAATATTAAATATAACAAAATATAATGGCTAGAAATTAAATAATCCACATAATTCAATAAAATTATTAAATTACTGAGGTCACATTCATCATAATTATTTATTGCACATTTTCTATCTGAAAATTGTTATTTGAAGTTTATATGCATATAGCAGGCAGTGAATAAAAGTTCTAGAAGAAACAGTCTGGAAATATGTGGAAGCTTAATTATACTTGTTATAAGCCAGCAAATTCTGCAAGCTTGTGCAAGCTTGCAGATGCTGGTAAGAAATGGTACCAAGCTTGTGAAAGCTAACAAATATTTTTTTGCAAGCTTATTTTGATGATACAAGCTTGCAACAACCTTGTGGCAAGCTTGCGGCAATCTAACCGCAAGGATGCATTTAAGTTTGGGGAGTCACGGTTTTGAAAACTAGCCACATCATACCAAAGACTTGTAAAAATGGTCCTAAGAGCTGCCTTGCTAGGCACTCAGTATTAAGAGGTTAGTATTAGGACTGGTCAACCTGTTGTGCAAATAATGTGACTGGGTGTTACATCATGCTACAGGACATGATGCCCCAGTGCTAGACATCACTATAAACTGCTACACTGCAGACATCATAGCAATATTACTGAAACATTTTTAATGTTTCTTTAAAAATACAAATCACAGTACAAGCTAGGGTGTAAGTTATGAAGGGACCTCTTAAAACTTAAGAAAGAGATGCCATCCTGGCTAAATATCGAAAATGAGAAGATGGTGGGAATGGATGAGGGGGCTGTTTAAATGGTTTAATACTCATTTTATAATCACATTGATAATAATTGTCTTTAAAGATTTGCTTTTCTCTATAATTACCTTTACCTAATAAAGGCAAATTCTTTTAGTATTTTCTATAAAGAATAAATAGATTTATGCCCAATCCCAATTGATAAGTGGGTTTGTGAGTTATCAGGATGTGAGTATTCAAGTGATAGTTGTATTTAAAAGGTTTGCATCTATACCAGATTAAGTGTAAAGCAGCATAATCATAAAGCTGTTCAGAGACACACTTTGAACATCTTTGTCATTTTCTGCTGTAGTTGAATTACTTTAGCCCGCTCGATGAAATTCAAAAGTAATAGTAATAATGCTTTCCAAATCGGTGAATAAATTTCTAGCTAAATATGTGAAGATTATATCCATATAAAGAAAATTAGCACAGAAAATATTTACAATTAAAAAAATACTTGCACCTGTATTGTTTTGTTCTTTTCCCAGCAATTATTGAAAAAGAAATATGTAAATGTCATTAAGTTTTAATACCTGCAAACTATTGTATTTGTTGCTTTTAGTGATGACAAATCAATGAGTCATTGTGATATCAAAAAGTCAATATGATGTACTAACAACCACTGGCATAAAGGGAGGTCATAATGAATTTTATGCACTTCCAAAGTCTTTTTCTATCTAGTATGTGATTCCAGTTGTGTTTTTTTAAGTACATGTATTTATTTTGAAATATTCTGATCTGTACAATGTGCATTTGCTGAAAGACCATTCATATTTCTGCTTCAATTAGAGCAATACTGTGGCAGCTGAGACTCCATGATGCCGTCTTGTCAGTGTGCTGTTATAAAGATGACGATACCATGGTAACAAGAATATTTGCTGGACTGGCAGATGGGACAATTGCTATTATTGAGGTAACATTAACTAGTTGCTTCCAGATTTATTAGCATACTTTTGAAATAATGCAGAAAATGGTGTACAAAATAATGTAGAAAAAATCTCTATTGAGAGGTAGAAAAATGTTGTGAGTCAGGAGAATATCAGTGCAGGTCAATAAGACAATTTAAAAAAATGTAATCCTGCAATTCAGGTATTAAATTGGGACACTTTAGTAGTTGCAACAAAATCTCTGTGAACCAGGTTTATATTTGAAGAAAAGAGCATAAATAGAGTTTGATTAAATTCATCAGAGGTCACTTGCACTTGTGTGTTGCATTTTTAGGTCATCAGCATGTGTGCTATTAAGGACTAAGTGGACAGGGTCATGTTTAAGCTTCATTGCTTCATTATAACTAGGTTAAATTTAATTATCGCACAAAATGTACATGTCAATCCAGCATGAACATTGTAAATATCTGTACTAAAACTTAATATTTAAATTAAACAAATTTACGCAATAAATATATATGTTCATTTTGTACAGAGGAACTGATTTGAGTAAGAAGTGGTAGGTTGTGCTTATGGCTTTAAACTTTCATTTTTTTCCCTTCACTTAAGAAGTTTTGCTAATCTGGTAGCTACTTGAATGATATGATCTATTTATAACTCAGATACCTCTTCCTCTTTGGCTATCAGGAACTCAGGTAGAATCTGAAAATAAAGATTTGTTTTCCATATATATTTTGTGTTATATCTAACTATATTATACATCATTTTTTAAAAACTATAGGTAACTGCTATTTAAACTGTTTTAGTTTTACTTTTTATACATGTTGACAAGTTCACATCCTGTGAGTCTGAATTGAAAAAAAAAGATTTTGGACAATCCACATGTTTAGGAATGTAAACCCACTGGGGTGAAATTGGGTCTTTGAGACAAAAGAGTTGTAAATGTTGATGATAATATTAGAGATATACTCAATGATATTGCAAATATGTACAGTAATGTTTTAGATATACTCAGTAACACTGTACATATTTACAATTATATTGGAGATGTACTCAGTAATATTGCAAATATGTACAGTAATGTTGGAGATAATCACAGTAATATGGCAAATATTTACAATTATATTGGAGATATTGGACTCAGTAACACTGTAAATATTTACAATCATATTGGAGATGTATTCAATAATATTGCAAATATGTACAGTAATGTTGGATATATACACAGTAACATGGCAAATATTTACAATTATATTGGAGATGTACTGAATAATATTGCAAATATGTACAGTAATGTTGGATATAACCACAGTAACACTGTAAATATTTATAATAATGTTGGATATATACTTAAAAATATAGCAAATATATACAGTCATCCTGCAAATGGGCAGGATAAAACACTGATTTATGTCAGATAGTTTAATTATGTTACCGATATAATAACAGTTATAACTGTGTGCAACTAGTCAGTTGAAATGAGTTTACCCGACACACTATCTTAACGTATAACTCTTTTATGTTTAGGATTTGAATGCCTTTTGACTTCTTATTTATTTTCACTCCCTTTTTTTGATTGTTACCAAATATGCAAGTAGCATGATACTACACAAGAGGTTTACTTTTTATTATTGTAACAGCAAACACTTCCACAAATTGGAGATCAATACATTAATTAGGTTCACAGATATACTCAAGACAGCTGCAATGGTAGGCTGTCATGTTGGAGTCCAAAAGCGCATACAGTATTTAGATGATTACACTGAAACTGAATTAAAATTTGAACTTCACTTGACTAGACTTATTTAAATGGTATTTATTTTCTTACAGTGTTGCCAATAGTAGGCATTAGTGACATTTCAAAATATCACTGATTATTGTTATTAACAGTGTACTGGGAATTTGTGTGTGTGTGTGTGTGTGTGTGTGTGTGTGTGTGTGTGTGTGTGTGTGTGTGTGTGTGTGTGTGTGTGTGTAAAAAATTAACAAAATATGACTCAAATTGTTAAAGATAAAAATTTTTGATGATATTGAATCCAGGCAGACATGCAGTTTTTGAACAATAAAACAAGCAATACTAGTTTTGATCACATATGTTCAACAAGGTTGATTCAAATGGAATTTTGTGGAAGACAGTTTCTACACCTCAACCCACATTATTGACAGGTTTACAAGCAAGCAATTGTGTTTGTATGTCCATAATGGGTTTGTATCTTTGTTCTTTTTTTAGTATGCATATATTTTTGCATCCACAATACATAAATTTGATTATATACTGATTTGCTATAGTATATTATTCCAGTGGTATGTACCATGGTACTTTTCACACTGCTTGTACAACAGTAGTTTCTGACCTCTCCAGTTAAGCCTAGTGGTTAGAGCATCTGCCTCAGATGCAGGAGGTCATGGGTTTGATTCCCAGCCGAGTCATAACAGAGATTTTTACAAAATTGTACTAATAGCTGCCTTGCTTGGTGCTAAGCATTAGGAGGTTAGTGTTAGGACTGGTCGGCCTGGTGTCAGGATAATATGTCTGCGGCATGATGCCCCAGTGCTAGACATCACTATAAATTGCCACACTGCAAACATCATAGCGATATGACTGAAAACTTTTAAGACTACGTTAAAAATCCAGATCACACACACACACACACACACACACACACACACACACACACACACATTAGTTTCCATCAATACGGAATGTATAACAATTTCCCAAGTAATCTTGTGCCGAATATTTAGTGCTATTAACTGCATGATTTCATTTTACATGACAAAATAATTTAAAATGTGATTAAATCCTTTACAATACAGATGTATTGGTCTCAAATTGTGAATAGTTTTTAATTTTAGTTATGATCTTGGAATCACATGTTTGGCACATGTCATGCACGCCAATATAGTTTCAAATTGGATTCAGTGAAAGATATTTCATTAAAAGTTTGGTAACATTTT
This sequence comes from Potamilus streckersoni, assembly GCA_016746295.1. Classification (NCBI taxonomy): domain Eukaryota; kingdom Metazoa; phylum Mollusca; class Bivalvia; order Unionida; family Unionidae; genus Potamilus; species Potamilus streckersoni. The sequence goes on along the minus strand of JAEAOA010000546.1, from coordinate 1,472,515 downwards.
GGATTAGAAAACAAAAATAAATGTCATTTTAGTTAATGTTATAAGAACATGTTTTCCTTTTTAAGACTACAAATCATGATAAGATTTTCAGGAGATAAGTTGTTTTCTGTTTGAATTTGCATAATTCTTGAAATCCAATAAATATTGAGTCAGTGTGTTTTGTGTTCATCTGTACAATACAATTTGATTTTGATGGACTTGCATACATGCATGCGTTGACATTCATATAGATGGACAGACTGGATTATGTAAATAAATACATCCAAACAATCACACTTACCTCCATACCTGCCTATCTACCTACTTACCTACCTACCAATCTGAAAAATACATTGCCAAAAATATTTACTCCTATTTGCAAAGGTAGTGTAAATATTTACAAAGATGTTATCAAGTAGATCATTGGATAAGTGTAGTTGAGATGTGAATACAAGAAGCTGTACCTCCCATTTATCAATGATTATTTTAATGCAAAACATTGCAACTTATCAGCAAGTATATATATGGATCAAATGTTATGCAGACCATTTTTCAGTCTTTGTTTTAATGCAAAACATGGTGACAAGAACATGCATTTGAAATGCCAAGTTTAAAAAGCTGAAATTTTCCAGTTTTAAGTGATTATTTCAATTCATATGAAGATGATTCATCATGTTTTATTTTAGCCTAAAATTGATGCCAAATTCTCAGAATGATATTTGAGCAGAAAAAGTTATTTACATTTATTCAGCAAAAAAATTTATTTTTCTGCTTTCAGCATGTGAAGAAGCCAGTAGACCCCAAAGTGGAAGCAATGTACATTTTGATTGGTCAGGCCCCTGTAATGTGTCTGATGCTATTGGATGATCAGTTGTGGGTTGCCAGTGGCAACATGGTTTCCATAATTCATGCCAGGTACATGCTTGCCTATTGAAATGGAATTACAGTAGTTCTGTCTGTTGAGATTTTAACTTTTTTTTTTAGATTTTAGAGCATTGGTTGTGCTGATTACTGTTATTTTTGTTTTGATGGAATTCCAGATTTGTGGAGATTTCATGACTGAATTATACATAATACCTAAGCCTTGGGTTTTACTTTGTATCCGCTGCCAATCCAAAGTTTTATCCATATTAATCTCATTGCAAAAGCGTATGTAGGTAACCTAGGTAACTGTGTCCATGACATTTTCAAGGATGTTTCAGTTTATTTCAAAGTGGAAACCACATATTTAATCTAGTAGTAAACATGGAACTGGTCAAAGCTGTGAAGTATTTCTAGGAACCTTGTCTTGTCCCAGCTGTTCCAGCAGGCAACAGGTGATAGCAAACAGTGATGTCACAACTGGTGGTCTTGCACCAAAGAGCAAAGCTGACTAGCAGCAGAGAGGTTGGACCCTACAACCCTTTTTGAGGGTTTTTGAGCAAAAATAAAGGTAGCTCTGTACTGACAATGGTGATATTTTTGCTTAGAATTTGTAGTTATAAATGTCATTGGGTTCAAGAAAAATTTCTGATTTTAACTTGCATTCATTTACATGTTCACTCTCTTTTATAATGAATAGAACACTGGACACCATGGATACATTCTCTGTGTCAGTGAATCCCTATGACCACATCTTATCCCTCGTTCAAGGAGTGTATGGAATCTGGATTTCCCTTAGGGGTTCATCAATCTTGGAATTGTGGGATCCAAAGAGTCTGCACTGTAAAATGTTGTATGACACCAGGACTGACAGATACCCACATCTGAGAAAGGTAAAATGTTAGATTTTTCACTTAATGTAAAAAAAAATTCATAAGTACTATGTAATATTTTACCTAAATATCATAGGGTCTGGCCTACTGAATTTAGTTAGAATATGTGATGGTATTGTCACTGAAAAAAAAACCTTACCTTGACAGACTCTAACAAAATCATGAAAAAATGTATAATACATATTGAAATTACCATATATACATATTTACAAGTCCAACTGCTAGGTACATAAACTCAGATATGCCATCACAGGATGCACTGGCAGATCATGGTCTGTGTTATTCATTACTCCTAATAAACCACAGATCTAGATCTACAAGCGACAGCAGAGCAGAGTCTATGTTTATTAGGCTCTGCTTATAATTGAGTATATATAATAAGCATCAGTCTATCATTGGCAAATTAATCATTTTAATTTATCAAAAACGGATAAAAAAGAATGTTAATTAAATGTAAAATTTTATGAATAAAATGTTGAATTATAAAATATACCACAAGAAACAAGTTGAATAATTAAACATAACACAAGAAACAAGCTGAATAATAAAAAAACCCACAAGAAACAAGCTAAATAATAGAATATGCCACCAGAACAAGTTAAAAAATAAAATATACCATAAGAAACAAGTTAAAAAATTGTACTATTTATTGGCTTTATAAACATCATCTTAAAAATAATATTTAGGATTATTATAAGATTTATCACAGCATAACATAAATATTTGTATTATTCACTGATGTTACTACATGTGATGTCACTGATGACATTATTCATTGATGTTACTACATTTGATGTCACTGATGGCATTATTCATTGATGTTACTATATATGATATCACTGATGACATTATTCACTGATGTTAATACATGTGATGTCATTATATATATATATATATATATATATATATATATATATATATACATACACACACACAAACACACATACAGTTGTGTGTGTAATGTTTATGCTTAGAAAGTAAGACAATTATCAAATAAAATACATAGAGTCAAGTTAGTTATACATGATATTGAAATTGGTGTCAGTTACATGCACTTAGTCATTACTTTTTACACAAATCTCAAAATTAAAATTGGTGTCAGCTATATTTACCATTCATTACTTTTTACACAAATCTCAAAATTAAAATTGGTGTCAGCTCTATTTACCATTCATTACTTTTTACACAAATATCAAAATTAAAATTGGTGTCAGCTATATTTACCATTCATTACTTTTTACACAAATCTTAAAATTGAAATTGGTGTCAGCTATATTTACCATTCATTACATTTTAAACAAATCTTAAAATTGAAATTGGTGTCAGCTATATTTACCATTCATTACATTTTAAACAAATCTTAAAATTGAAATTGGTGTCAGCTATATGTACCATTCATTACTTTTTGCACAAATATTAAAATTGAAATTGGTCCCATTCAAATGGCCTAGTCATTACTTTTTGCATTCATTTTAATATTGACACTGGTGTCAGTTACATACAACTTGTCATTACTTGTTGTAGTAAGTTTATTATTGAAATATTTGTTGTTAAAATGTCCAAGTTGTTACTTTTGGCACTAATATAAATATCAAAATTGTTGTCATTTACATGTACCTTGTTATTACTTTTTCACTTGGTTTAAAATTGAAAATGGTGTTATGTGCACCTACTTGTTTCTTTTTCACTGAGGTTAATATTGAAATTGGTGTTGTTTAAATGACCTATCTTGATTTTTGCACTAAGCTTTATATTAAAATTGGTGTCATTTACCATGTACCAAGTCATTACTTTTTATATCAAGATTAGTATTGAAATTAGTGTCAGTTATGTGCACCTCGTCCTAACTTTTTATATCAAGATTAGTATTGAAATTGGTGACAGTTATGTGCTCCATGAGATTCCATTTTATGCTAGGTTTAATGTTGAAATTGGCAACAGTTATGTGGACCTAGTCATTCCTTTTTATGCTAGGTTTAATGTTGAAATTGGTGTCAGTTATGTGGACCTAGTCATTCCTTTTTATGCTAGGTTTAATGTTGAAATTGGTGTCAGTTATGTGGACCTAGTCATTCCTTTTTATGCTAGGTTTAATGTTGAAATTGGTGTCAGTTATGTGGACCTAGTCATTCCTTTTTATGCTAGGTTTAATGTTGAAATTGGTGTCAGTTATGTGGACCTAGTCATTCCTTTTTATGCTAGGTTTAATGTTGAAATTGGTGTCAGTTATATGCACCTAGGCATTTTTTTTATGCTAGGTTTAATGTTGAAATTGGTGTCAGTGATGTGCACCATGAGATTCCTTTTTATGCTAGGTTTAATATTGAAATTGGTGTCAGTTATGTGCACAGTCATTCCTTTTTATGCTAGGTTCAATGTTGAAATTGGTGTCAGTTATGTGACCTAGTCATTCCTTTTTATGCTAGGTTAAATGTTGAAATTGGTGTCAGTTATGTGACCTAGTCATTCCTTTTTATGCTAGGTTTAATGTTGAAATTGGTGTCAGTTATGTGGACCTAGTCATTCCTTTCTTTGCTAGATTTAATATTGAAATTGGTGTCAGTTATGTGGACCTAGTCATTCCTTTCTTTGCTAGATTTAATATTGAAATTGGTGACAGTTATGTGGACCTAGTCATTCCTTTCTTTGCTAGATTTAATATTGAAATTGGTGTCAGTTATGTGACCTAGTCATTCCTTATTATGCTAGGTTTAATGTTGAAATTGGTGTTAGCTATGTGCATGAAGTCATTCCTTTTTATCCTAAGTTTAATGTTAAAATTGGTGTTAGTTACAAGCATAATGTCATTATTTTTTCACTAAGACTCATACTGACATTGGTGTTATTTAAATGACATAGTCATTACATTTAAAAATATGCTTCATGTTTAGATTAATGTTATTTACATGCACCTAGACATTACTTTTTAGAATTAATCTTAATATTGAAATTGGTTTCATTTAAATAACCTTGTCATTTCAGTGCATTTATCTTAATATTTAAATTGGTGTCAGTTACAAATACATAGTTGTTACCTTTTTTACTAAGCTTATTATAGAAATTGGTGTTGTTTAAATGACCTAGTCATTGCTCTTGGCTTCATACTTAATGTTGAAATTGGTGTCATTTACATGCACCTAGTAATTACATTTTACATTAGCTTGAAAATGGTATCAGCTACATGCACCATTCTTTACTTTTTACATTAATCTGATTATTGAAATTGGTGTCATTTAAATGACATAATTGTTTCATTTTGCACTAATCTTAATATTGAAATTTGTGTCAGTTACATGCACCTAACCATTGTTTTCACTGAGGTTAATTTTGAATTTGGTGTCATTTAAATGACTTAGACATTTTTTTAGCATTTATCTTAATATTGAAATTTGTGTTAGCTACATGACCTAGCCATTACTTTTTCACTTAGGTTAATTATAGAAATGGTGTCATTTAAATGACTTAGTCATTTTATTTCACTAATCTTAATTCTGAAATTGGTGTCAGCTACATGCACCTTGTCATTATTTTGTGCACTAAGCTTATTATTGAAATTGGTGTCATTCAAATGACCTAGGTATTTCTTTGCAGTTACTTTAGTACTGACATTGGTGTTAGTTACATGCACCTAGTAGTTACCTTTTGTAGGAAGCCTAATATTGAAACTGGTGTAGAATGACCTAATTATTACTGTTGGCACTAAACTTAATATCAAAATTGGTGACATGCACCTTGTCGTTACTTGCTGCACTAAGCTGTAGAAAAAATGCATCCCATTATGGCTGCTTGCTGAAATTTCGGAGTTAAGCGTTACAGCAACCAAATATCATGATATGTGATTCAAATGTTTCTTGCAGGAAGATGACACATATTTCAACAGAGCCAGGATAACTTCTATCCTTGCCAATGACGATTGCGTTTGGGTTGGAACTGGAGAGGGAAATCTGATAGTCTATGAGGTCATCGAGATGGTTCAGACAAGAACGCCAACAGATCCTTCTTCATCTCACGATACTTCATCTAATCACTCTTATTTTCTGCATCAAAAAAGGAGCAAGGAGAATTATTCCAAGGAAATTGAACAAAAAGTTAATGAACTTTACCAGCGGAAATTACAAAAAGGAGGTAGAAAATTGTGTCCGTTTTATGTGGGAGATACAGGACTTAGATGTGACAAAGATGCCAGGAACACTTTAAAAAGGGAGTCAGATATGAGTAATTCAGTGACTCCTGTATCATGTTCTGACCAGGAATTTAGTACTCCAAGAGGTGTCTCCCCTTGTCAATATAGAAATTTTGTTTTAGATGATGACTGTAGTGGGAAAGAAGAAATGGCAGAATTTGAAGTAAATGACAAAATCAAGTGTCACAAAAGAAACAAATATTCTCCAGCAAACGAACTCCACTGTGAGCTTGACAACGAACACATTATTCATACAACTTTGTGTGATTGCAGACCGACAGAAAATGATGTTGAAAATTCCCAGAGTGAGAGAAAGACACAATTGCTTACAGATGTTTTTGGTAGAAATGGTTTTGTGGTGAAAGATTTGGAGAACAATTTGCCTGGGAATTATTTTGGTGATATCACTTACAGTTCCCAGCAAAATGTTGACACAAACAAAAACATATTTGACAGGCAAATAAATAGGGAGTGTTCATTAGAGAATGAATTTGTTCTAAGTAAATCTACCACAACAAGGAGCCAAAGTTCAAATGACAGAGTGGTGGGAGCTGAACATTTTGATAAAATTATGGTTGCTGAAATGCTAAATGTAGGGATGTCCAATGAAATGAATGATGTAGGACATACAGATGACAACAAAAAACTATCTGTCACAGAGGAAATGCTGCAGAGCAAAGACACAGATGGGCTGGAGGATGTAGGACATCTGTGCAGAATAAATGACAGAAGCCTAAGGGGAGAAATGTCTAACTTGGACAGAGTTGATATTTGGTTGTCTTCGTTGCCGAAAAATGATGGTAAAGAAATTTCAGAAGAAATTGCAGGAAATGGCAACAAACCCAAATTTCATAGCTGTATGGATGAACCGAATGATCAGGAAATATTTTATTCAGTTGAAAATGCAAGCCTAAAAGAGGAAGTAAAAATGGATGTTTCTAATAGTCAGTCTGCCCATTTTGATTCTGACTCAGATGTGCTTGATCATCCTGCAGCAGTTCCTTTCGATGCTGGAGGAAGGTCTGAACAACTGACTAGGCATGAAAGTGATGGAACACTCTCAAGAACATCAGATAAAGATGTAGGCAAATCAGGAAAGGAAATAAAGATCAACCAACCAAAGACATTGCCTATTGGTAAAAGCTGGAAACTTCAACCGATGAAGAATGAGTCATTTGGGTCGAATGCCTCCCAGGCAGATGCATCCACTGGGTCATTTGAGTCTCAGCAGGTGAAGGTTGCTGGGTCTAAAGATCAAGGCATTCAGTACAGGTTAGAGTTTTCCGGAGTCCATGTTGAAACTGATTCTTCAGATCTTAGCTCAAACAAGCTGAAGAATGAAAATGTAATTTTCAGTTTTGGAAATCCATTATTCACAGACAGCCGTCATAATTCAGTGGACTTTAGCCGAACATCCAGTTTCGACCTCTTTGACACAAATGGAAACACCAATTCAGTTGACCATCAAATTCTGGAATTTCTTCGTACCCCAAGTATTGCCAGTCGTCAGATGAATCTGGGATTGAAAATTATTGAAGATGATTTGGAATGGAATGAGCTGTATGCAGGTAGATGCTCTTCACAAACAACTCCCACAAGTTCAGCAGATCAGCTATTTGCAGATTTTCTCAAAACCCCTAGTTTGAGCAGTAGGCAGAACTCTCTCTGGTCAAGTTATGAGAATATTTCCACACCTTCTCAAAAGGAATTGGCATTTGGAAATGCAAATGAACGATTTCTGCAACCAAAGCTGGCTTTTGGCCACCTAAGTCACAGTCCAAGCTCAGCATCGTTTGTAAGCAATATTGAGATGATATACAGTGTTGATTTGAGGATAGAGGCCAAAGTCAAGATCTCGGACAAGCCTGTCAGATGCCTTCTGCTGACCAGGTTAATAATAATAATAATAATAATAATAATAATAATAATAATAATAATAATAATAATAATAATAATAATAATAATAATAATAATGATAATAACAGTAATAATAATAGTAGTAATAATATCAATAATAATAATGATAATAATAATGATAATGATAATAACAGTAATAATAATAATATTAGTAGTAATAATAATAATATCAATAATAATAATGATAATAATGATAATGATAAAAATAATAATAATAATAATAATAACAGTAATAATAATAATAATAGTAATAAAAATAATGATAATAACAGTAATAATAATAGTAGTAATAATAATAATATCAATAATAATAATGATAATAATAATGATAATAACACTAATAATAATAATAATATTAGTAGTAATAATAATATCAATAATAATAATGATAATAATGATAATGATAATAATAATAATAATAATAATAATAATAATAATAATAATAATAATAATAATAATAATAATAACAGTAATAATAATAATAATAGTAATAAAAATAATAATAATATCAATAATATATTAATTTTTAACCTATTTATTTAGTATCTTAGACACAAAATAAGAAATCTAAATATCTTTTCCTTCAATGTAACTGGCAGTATCTTTCATTCATACCTCCTCAGATATTTGTTTTTAATGTATGATAGGTTTTTTTGTAATTTTAAGCAAAAATTCAAGACACTATACTATATTTTTCTGTAGTTATTCATGTCCTATTTTATACATAATATACCAATTATAGAAGTTATTCAGAGTTTTCCATTTTTTTGTAACAACCTCCATATTTGATTGCACAGTCCAGGTCAATATCTTGCATTTAATGTATTGCTGGTTATACCATTGGTTTTGGATATATTGGATACACAGTCCAGGCCAATATCTTGCATTTATTGTATTGCTTGTTATAACTTAGTTTTTGGATATATTGGACACACAGTCCAGGCTAATATCTTGCATTTATTGTATTGCTGGTTATTACCATGTTTTTGGATATATTGGATACACAGTCCAGGTCAATATCTTGCATTTATTGTATTGCTGGTTATACCATTGGTTTTGGATATATTGGACACACAGTCCAGGCCAATATCTTGCATTTATTGTATTGCTGGTTATTACCATGTTTTTGGATATATTGGATACACATCCTTTCAGGTCCCTTGCATTTAATATAACCATAAAAGCCATGTTAGAGTGTCAGGCTTGCAATCCAAGGACCACAGGTCAGCCTTTGTTAGATGCCTTATATTTCCATGTTAAAAGTACCTCTGAAACCAACAAAAGGAAACAACTTTTTTGATATATTAAGTACACAGTCATTCAGATCTTTTATATTTAATGTATCACTGGTCGTGAAATATTTTTGGATATGTTGTATATACTGTGTTGTCTGTAATATTTCATACCCTTCAATGTTTTATTTCTCTGTTAAAATGATAGATTTGAGGGTCCTTTGGTTTAATACTTAGAATTTTCTGTTTTACAAATTATTTGGATATCTTTCAACTTTGAATCAACTCAAATTTGAAATCAGTATTTATAATGTATATTCCAAAACAAACATGAAAAATTACAGGCAATGCAGAGAAACATATTACATCCAATTTGTTTATTCAGAAAATATCAGACTTTGATACAGATGTTTCACATATTTCAGCTTGAGTAATGAACCAATCGTCTTTAGTTTCTCTGGTTGCTATGGTGACGATGAAGCCGTGTTGAAGTGGCAACGGAAGCCCAATGAGGTAATTCAAAGAGCACTGATTATTTGTTGTTTTTATTGAGCCCTTATCAGTGGCAAGTGGTATGATATGGTTACTTTTTCAATGGTGGCACCAATAGTTTTACTAAGGATTTGATTCATTTTTTTTTATTCAGAGTTTTATCACATAAAGCAAAGAGAGAAACATAAAAATATGATTTACAAGTTCATTCCTAATTTAACTTTTATTTCTCATGTAATGCAATTTTTTTTAATATTGATAACCCAGCACAGCTCACTTGATTTTTATGAAACCCCACACTTCACGAAAGGGGACTTAATCTCCTCCACTTTGACTCGATGTTGATTCATTGAGGTGGAGAGATAAATACATACAAATCACCACTGCACCTTAGGCAGATGGGAACTCAGTGGAGGGGCTAATCAACCTTACTGATTGACATTTCAATAGACATTAAAGGAAGACAAAAGATGGACAGACTGAGTCATGAAGATTGATTTGCAACCATATAAGTTTTGAAGAATCTTTATTTTGATCATATATTTGGACAACAATAGAATAATTTCTATTTTTTGCATAATGGGTTTGATTAGAATTACATCTCTCCCTCAATTAATCACCCTCCACATGGTCCAAAAACATGGAATTCAGCATAAACAAGGATGCAGGTAAGCAAGGGATTTTTGAAGAAGTAAGAAAGGGAGGGATATCAACATTGAAATGAAGGGAAGGCAGGATAATTAATTGAGTACTCATTTAATTAGTTAAATCACATCCAAAATAATTGTCCCTGAATAGCTGTTTCTGATGAAGTTCTTTACATTATTCTACAAAATACCTTTAATTTCAATATATCCAGTCTATGAAAAATATTACTCCAAGTGGTTTCAGGACACAGCTTGTGAACCAGCAAAAACATTGCTTATTACATCACCACTTTGAGCATGTAAGTGGAAATATAACTGTTACTGTAAGTTCAGAAAAAAATACAAATTTCTTTATTGACATCTATTTAGAGAAACAGCAATGTTGAAACTATATATATATATATATATATATATATATATATATATATATATATATATATATATATATATATATATATTCATAAAGTACTGATACTTTGACTTCTTTGCAAACTTTCAGCTCATCCTTCATCAAACATCATAGTACAAATTTTGGAAATTTATTTATATTCACTTTAAACTTTGGAACTTGCTTCTCCATAATGAACTTTATCTACAGAGCTAAGTTTTTATGCAACTGTTATGCAATTTGTTGGGTTTATTTGAAAATGAGTATGATAAGCCACAGATTAAAGTCATAGACTTTAATTATGTTGTTCTCATCATTCAATTAGTCAACTGAATTAAGTCTACTTAACACACCGCTGCTAACTCTCAAACAGGTAGCAATTGCATGCCTTTTAACTTTTTTATTCTACCTCAATTACTTGATTTGATAAAAATGACCAATAAAAGTGAGACCAATAAAAGTGAGAATACAATTCTGGTCAACGTTAAATTGATTGAAACAATGCACTTGGTTTTTCAACAAATCAGAAAACAAGTCACAGCTGGTACTTAATTAGGTTGTCATGGAAATGCTCATGGACATTGCAGTGACTAACAGTTGACAAACAGTTGACACTTTTCATATTGGAATACAATAGATTATATCACATTTATGACACTGGAACCAAATTGAAAGACAGATTTAACTTGCCAAGATGGGTTAAATTAATATTAATTTCTTAAAGTATTGCTGCCAATAGGCATTACTGATTTCAGTTGATCAACATTTTGTCATATACTGTTACATGTATTTATATTGTACTGACGTTTTAATTGAAAGTAACAATTTCCTTGATTTTGAAAAACAAATTCTGGATACTTGTTGCTGTTTCCATTTATAAAATGAGTGACTTATTAAGGTTTCATTTACCAATTTGTATTGCAGTTTTTATGCACTCAGAAAATCAATTCAAAACAAAACAATCTCTTCTAGTATTTTTCTTGAAGAAAAAGAAAGAGTGGTCCCATGCTTGACTCCTCTATTTAAGTGGGTCTACAAGTTATCTATGTATGAGTTACCAAGGGAGAGGTATGTCTGGATGGTAAATTTGGTTTAGCATGATCTCAATTAGCATGTGTCGACAAAGACATTGAACATGTCTCTGAAATAGGAATGCTAATGAACATAACAATGGTGGCTGAAGAGAACAAAAGATCATAGTTACTGTATGTACTCTCTATTACTAACACAACTCATTGCTATAGCAGCTAGATACACATAATTGTGCTCATCAATTTTTATATTTGACTAAAGATTCATTTTTGAATGCTCTTGTATTTATGTGATTAAAGGAATATTAAGCTGCGCATATCTTGAACCATCTTAGTCATCTGTTGCCAATTGGATGAAGCAAGTAAGTGTCTATCATACTTGTGTGTGTGTGTGTGTGTGTGTGTGTGTGTGTGTGAAAATTATAGCTCTACTTCACTTTTGCACTTCTTCACCCTCATCCTCTTGCCATTCTTTCTGAGATGGAGTGAGAAGTCCATTTTTCCATTTTTCTGAGATGCTAAATTTTGGTTTATAATCTTGAGATGGAGTTGAAATTATTTAATAATGCAATAAGAATTTAACTGCATACAATGAAACATTTCCAAGTGGACTCCTCATTAAAAAGGTCCCATATTCATAAGTGACAACATAAAAAACTCCTTTGCCTAATTCTATTATGTACACAGGTCTATGTAATATACAGTTGCTTCACCTTTAGGTATTTTTGTAGACTTGAACATATTGAACAAGACTGAACATATTCTTTTCTTCACAGCTGTTGTGGACAAATGAACCAGTGCTAGAGATTTGTACAAAGACAAATGATGTGAAACTGCCAATGTACATGTGCCATCGTAAGCCAAGTTGCATATCCCAGAAAAGTCAAGGAAGTGGGGACAGTGGGCTTCATTCCATAGTATCTCAAAACTGATTTACAAATACACTCCCATGTCACTTGTATACATACAAATACACTCCCATGTCACTTGTATACATACAAATACACTCCCATGTCACTTGTATACATACAAATACACTCCCATGCCACTTGTATACATACAAATACACTCCCATGTTACTTATATACATACAAAAAGATTCCCTTGTCACTTGTATACATACAAATACACTCCCATGTCACTTGTATACATACAAATACACTCCCATGTTACTTGTATACATACAAATACACTCCCTTGTCACTTGTGTAAATACCAAAAACTCTGTTCCATTAGAGTATATCCTTTTGCAACAGTTTCATTGTCACTATATGAATTGAGAGATGAATTTTTCATAGGCATATAATTTGGTATGCAGATATTCTTAGACATGGATGTATTAGTTGCATTTTTAAGAAATTGGTGTTTTAACACATGATATTCCGTCATATATTGTAATATATCTAAATGTTGACAACAATAATCAATGTTGTATTATTATCCCTACCATGATTGCATCCCATATAGATGCAATTTGTTATTTGAAAAATTATTGATTTCATCAAAGATCAGTTATTAATATGTCAATAAAATGAATCAGCTTAACTTACAATTTATAATATACATATACATGTTTGTGTGTAATGTGGACATTGTTTTATTGTACATATCTAACATTTTTACACTAAAATTCCAGTCAGTCTAAGCAGAGCAAATCTGAGCACTTTTCAGCTTTTTGTTTTATTAGATTGCAGATAATAGAATATTTTACAGTGGGACTAACTAAGCAAGACATTTGAGTGTTGCCTATTGTTTATTGTGACTAAGGTATATATATATATATATATATATATATATATATATATATATATATATATATATATATATATATATATATATATATATATTGTGTTGGGTGTGATCCATCAAACTTATAACAGTGTTGTTTCCAGAAAATATGGCTATTTTAAAAATTTATCTTTCTTTTCATACAATGTTGTCTTTTTAATTAATGTATTCACTATCAGTGATAATATAAATTCCTGCTTGTATGTCAGTTTTCTTCTATGATCACTACAGAATCTTTGATAAAATACTTTCTGGCTTGCATGTTCTATTTCCTCCATAATTAACACTGTCCTTTTTACTATACATTCTTGTTTGCTTGTCATATTTCTTTCAGAATTAACACAGAATGTCTTTCATTAATGTGATGAAGTAAAATAGATTGTTCAACCTGAACATGAGATTGTCTTCCAATTGGAAAAATAGTCCAGCTTTAAGGTGGGGAATAGACTTGTCAATCATCAGAGAATGTTATACTCAGTAAACATTTGGTACTGTTTATCTCCCTTGTCAACCCTCCTAGTCCCCAAACACTACTGAATTTTATGTCATGATTTCCTTATTTTGTCTGTCATTAGCTACTTATTAAATCTAATCTACAAAGTCAGTCTAATACAGTTTTAGTTTAATTAAGTAACAGTAAATCACTTAATCTTGGCCACACAAAAAAAATAGCACAACACATGGGTTTATTTGATGTCTCTGTATATAAGTGCCAGACAGAACAAGTTTAGTACCTGACAAATACAGTTTTCAAGGAAGAAAAGTGAAAAAATTTTGTTTGCAGAATCAACTTGAGTTCATCATTCCAACTTTTGACATCCCAGTATACTAACTATACTAAGTGCATCAGTCAATATTCACCATTGGCAGTTGTTGGATTTATGTGTTTTAACTTTACACTTAGTAATCAGTAAACTCTAAATATGTGATAAGGATCATTTCCAGCAATTATTGAGTGGACATACTTCACAGTCTCTAAACTTTCAAATGTGTCAGAAAGTGAATTCAAAAGAACTCCAAAAGGGTTCATTTGTTTCTTCTAATTCAACAAACCTCAGTGAAACATCAACATAAAAAGGAGTTCTGGAATGGTCCGCAATTATTTAATAAGATATGATAAGAGAAAATGTATCCATATTTCTTATTAACCCTTGTATTATTGTCCTAGTTTTAGTGGGTTTACAGGGTTGCAGTTGATTGAGTAAATGTTGCAGAGTTATGGCCCTTGATATCCAGTGTTTAAAGGCATTATAATAACTAGCATTAAACTTTGTTTATTCCAGCCTTATTATCAAAGATCTTTATCATAAAAGTGTCTCTTTTCTGTCAGAGTTATGGATCTTGATAAATGTAAAATAGACATTCCAGGGGCTTGTAAGGCACTTTGGAATTTACATTTTTTTGTTTGATATCATGTAAAAGTCTTTTGTGAATTTTACCTTAATTAATTAATCAATAAATGGATTAATTTAATCATCATTTTGTGAAATATATTATTCAGAGTTATTGCCCCTGATCAGGTAGCTAACAGTTTCCTAAAACCTTGTGAATGCTCTCACAGAGTTCTGCTTTGATTTCAAGTAAATATATTTATGACAACATTATCTTGTTTGATGGGTATCCTGTTTTGAACATATTCTAAATTATTTACTTTGAATATGTATGCAGATGGCTTGAACATCATTGTGGACACTGTTATCCAAGGTTTTGCTTCACTGCAATCTATTTTGTTTGGTGGATGGGGTACAACCTTGTTACTGGTTAAAGGTATCTTTTATTCTTGTACATATATTTGAATGTATCATTAATGTTAATTGATTAATTAGTGCTAATTTTTATTTCAAAATATCAAAACTTTTGCTTATAAGTGCAGAACAGAGGGGAGAATTTCCATAGAAAAAAGACTAAGTGAATAAAAATTTTCCTGTACATTGCTCCAAGTGTAGGAAACTTCCCTGATGGTTTTATTTAAATGTAGATGTTTCTATCTTTCTGTTTGATATTTTTTGTTTGAGTTATAAAGTTTTTTTAAATTGTAATTTCTTATCATTACATGTGCAATTTTCTGGACACCATGACCTATTTTTCTACTTGTGACACTACTTTTCAACATTGCTGTTACTCACATGGTTTGTTGGAGACAATGCAATCTTCTTACAGTGCAGGATCTGTAGACATTGATCAGCTTTATTTAGAGACTTGCATTACATAATAAGTAAACATTAGCTTTTTGAAGCTATTTTACTGACTGTAATGCTTTAAATTTGGTAACACAGTACATTAATCGCCAAGCAAGATTAAGACTGTTGGTGCAATGTGTTTAGTCAATTTTCAAGTTTTATGATTTCATGAATTCTGTACAACATTAAGTTCACCTCTCGTAATTATTAATTTTTATATGAGTAGTAACCAATTTGCTAACCAATCCAAAAAAAAAATCATTAACAGAACTATATTGTATTTATACTTCATCATGAACTCACATGAGAGAAAGATACATGAATACTTAATTAGTTCATTACAATATGAAATAGTAATGTTACATTGTGCAATGAAAGAAATTCTAAATGCTAGTTGAAAAGATTTGGCACAATTTTTTTTTAACTATATACCAGTAATTTGCTAAAGTTATAAAGATATGCTTATAAAGTATAGAAGAGATAAATGCATTATTTTTAATAATCTTGGTTAAACTTTTGTCATCTTGGTCACATCCTAGGGTTTGTACACCATCATTTGTTATTTGTTATTACTGTCATTTTTGTTGTTTGTAAATCTTATTTGTTTAAATTGTAAACTATAATAAATTGTTGGTTCATTTGAAATTGGTTAATTTGTGTTTTAGAATTATGGATTAGAAATACTGATAGAATTTTGGTGACTGATTATACAACCAGTTGAAAGAACATGTCTATCCTTTGAATGGAGGGGGAGAATGTTATTTATGTATGTATGTATGTATGAATGTATGTATGTATATATGTATGTATGTATGTATGTATGTATGTATGTATGTATGTATGTATGTATGTATGTATGTATGTATGTATGTATGTATGTATGTATGTATGTATGTATGTATGTATGTATGTATGTATGTATGTATGTATGTATGTATGTATGTATGTATGTATGTATGTATGTAAACACACACACACACACACACACACATATATATATATATATATATATATACATATATATATATATATATATATATATATATATATATATATATATATATATATATATATATATATAATAGTTTTCTGAAAGAATTAAAATAATTATTTGGAAGAAAGCAAGGACAAGACTAGAATTAAAGCAGCTGGAAATCAAAAACAGAAAATGACAACATTTTCCAGACCATTTCTAAATTAGCTTTGGTATATTAGTGTTCATTTGTGGGATTTGCTACATTGGTATATTAGTGTTCATTTTTGGGATTTGCTACATTGGTATATTAGTGTCCATTTTGGGATTTGCTACATTGGTATATAAGTTTTCATTTTTGGGATTTGCTACATTGGTATATTAGTGTTCATTTTTGGGATTTACTACATTGGTATATTAGTATTCATTTTTGGGAGTTGCTACATTGGTATATTAGTTTTCATTTTTGGGATTTGCTACATTGGTATATTAGTGTCCATTTTGGGATTTGCTACATTGGTATATAAGTTTTCATTTTTGGGATTTGTTACATTGGTATATTAGTTTTCATTTTTGGGATTTGCTACATTGGTATATTAGTGTTTATTTTGGGGATTTGCTACATTGGTATATTAGTGTTCATTTTGGGGATTTGCTACATTGGTATATTAGTGTTCATTTCTGGGATTTGCTACATTGGTATATTAGCGTTCATTATGGGGAATTGCTACATTGGTATATTAGTGTTCATTTTGCGGATTTGCTACATTGGTGTATTAGTGTTCTTTTTTGGGATTTGCTACATTGGTATATTTGTGTTCATTTTTGGAATTTGCTACATTGGTATAGTAATGTTCATTTTTGGGATTTGCTACATTGGTATATTAGTGTTCATTTTTGGGATTTGCTACATTGGTATATTATTGTTCATTTTGGGGATTTGCTACATTGGTATATTAGTCTTCATTTTTTGGATTTGCTACATTGGTATATTAGTGTCCATTTTAGGATTTTCTACACTGGTATATTAGTGTTCATTTTTGGGATTTGCTACATTGGTATATTTGTGTTCATTTTTGGAATTTGCTACATTGGTATAGTAATGTTCATTTTTGGGATTTGCTACATTGGTATATTAGTGTTCATTTTTGGGATTTGCTACATTGGTATATTATTGTTCATTTTTGGGATTTGCTACATTGGTATATTAGTCTTCATTTTTTGGATTTGCTACATTGGTATATTAGTGTCCATTTTAGGATTTTCTACACTGGTATATTAGTGTTCATTTTTGGGATTTGCTACATTGGTATATTAGTGTTCATTTTGAGATTTGCTACATTGGTATATTAGTGTTCATTCTTGGGATTTGCTACATTGGTATATTAGTGTTCATTTTTAGGATTTGCTACATTGGTGTATTAGTGTTCATTTTTGGGATTTGCTAGATTGGTATATTAGTGTCCATTTTTGGGATTTGCTAGATTGGTATATTAGTGTTCATTTTTGGGATTTGCTACATTGGTATATTTGTGTTCATTTTTGGGATTTGCTACATTGGTATATTAGTGTTCATTTTGGGGATTTGCTACATTGGTATATTAGTGTTCATTCTTGGGATTTGCTACATTGGTATATTAGTGTTCATTTTTAGGATTTGCTACATTGGTGTATTAGTGTTCATTTTTGGGATTTGCTAGATTGGTATATTAGTGTCCATTTTTGGGATTTGCTAGATTGGTATATTAGTGTTCATTTTTGGGATTTGCTACATTGGTATATTTGTGTTCATTTTTGGGATTTGCTACATTGGTATATTAGTCTTCATTTTTTGGATTTGCTACATTGGTATATTAGTGTCCATTTTAGGATTTTCTACACTGGTATATTAGTGTTCATTTTTGGGATTTGCTACATTGGTATATTAGTGTCCATTTTGGGATTTGCTACATTGGTATAAAAGTGTTCATTTTTGGGATTTGCTACATTGATATATTAGTGTTCATTTTTGGGATTTGCTAGATTGGTATATTAGTGTACATTTTTGGAATTTGCTACATTGGTATATTAGTGTTCATTTTGGGGATTTGCTACATTGGTATATTAGTGTTCATTCTTGGGATTTGCTACATTGGTATATTAGTGTTCATTTTTAGGATTTGCTACATTGGTGTATTAGTGTTCATTTTTGGGATTTGGTAGATTGGTATATTAGTGTCCATTTTTGGGATTTGCTACATTGGTACATTAGTGTTCATTTTGGGGATTTGCTACATTGGTATATTAGTGTTCATTTTTGGGATTTGCTACATTGGTATATTATTGTTCATTTTGGGGATTTGCTACATTGGTATATTAGTGTTCATTTTTGGGATTTGCTACATTGGTATATTAGTGTTCATTTTGCGGATTTGCTACATTGGTATATTAGTGTTCATTTTGCGGATTTGCTACATTGGTATATTAGTGTTCATTTTGGGGATTTGCTACATTGGTGTATTAGTGTTCATTTTGGGGATTTGCTACATTGGTATATTAGTGTTCATTTTGCAGATTTGCTACATTGGTATATTAGTGTTCATTCTTGGGATTTGCTACATTGGTATATTAGTGTTCATTTTTAGGATTTGCTACATTGGTGTATTAGTGTTCATTTTTGGGATTTGCTAGATTGGTATATTAGTGTCCATTTTTGGGATTTGCTACATTGATATATTAGTGTTCATTTTTGGGATTTGCTACATTGGTGTATTAGTGTTCATTTTGGGGATTTACTACATGTAGGACATGCATCATGAACAAATACATCAAAAAGAAACAGAAAACAAATCTTTCAGACATTATGTTCTCTTGGTGACATAACGTAGCACAGTGGTGTTCTTCTTAAGCATGCAACGTCATATGGAACCAAGCATAAAACGGTAAGGATGGTGTCTTTTGTCTGCAAGATATATTCCTCTATTATCCATGATATTAGTGACCAAAGATTTTACACAACTGTTTTCAGTGTAGTGGCTTCAGGGATAATGTATGGGGATGGTAGGGGAAATATTTTAACAGACCAAACAAAAAATTATGAAGATCAACTTGTCTAAGTTAGAAATCGTAACAAAAGATCCCCATGTGTTAAAAAGTTACTACTGTTGAAGAGATTCCAATTAAGTTATTTATACCCCTCAGACTTTATTTAATGTGAAGATAAATGTGCAAACTATATGTTAGCAAGTGTTTTTAAGATAGGTGTAAAAATGTTGCAGCATCAATTTACAGGAACATATTTGAAAGAAAGATAAATTTGGTATTTCATCACCCTGCTAAAACTGTTATGATCTTTGCACAAAATACAAGCAGTCTCGTGATGCAGAACAATTAGATAGGGAATTAATATATGTATAATAATATCAGGAATAAAGAAGTTGGTACAGAAATAAATAAAGAATAAAATAAAATAGAAATAAATAAAGAAGTTATTCTAGACAAAAAAATAAGCAGAAGTCTTTGAGGCGAATTTGTTTCAGCATGTTTATATTTACAAGATCCTTACATCACTAAAAGGTATCTAGTCTGCCAGCTACTATATGAGAAGGCAAAACACTTTTAACCTCATACTTTACAATCTTTGAAATTCAGATGGTTACAGTTTCATATGGGATGGAAATATATGTGGAAGATGTCACTTGAAATCACTTCTTGCATTTACAGTTTTCAAAGTCAGTAGTAAAAATAGGGGTAAATGTTTGGTATTTTATTTCGACAATTTGTAGAGACCAGAACAAAACACTTCCCTTGTTTCAATGATGTAGTATGCCTAAAAAGTTAATCTGATATCTGTTGAACACAATTTTCTAGAAAAGGGTAACACCTAGAATGGTCAGGATAGCATACATTCCACAATAGAAAAAGCCAGTAGAAACATATTAGTAAACACAACTCCACAGTGGGATGCCATCAATGATACAGCAAGACTTTAAAACCATACATTGTGAATGACATGAATTATCAATGACTTTTACAATTTCAAAAACGAGTAAAAGAAACTGAAAAGTCTTGATTTGTATGTTAAAAGGAAAAACATCTAATTTTCCATGATCAGAACTATGAAAATTATAGCACAAAATCCAAGCATTCTACAGTTTCTATATGAATATTGGGGTCATGTCTATGAAATAAACCTTGCTCAGTTTCTTAGGTGAAGCCATAAGATTCTTCCCTATCCACATAAATATCATCTTGTGACAACTAAAAGATCAGAGATTCCTTATCTGAAAAGCAAAAGATAATAATTTAGCCAGCCTTTGCCAAAAAGTAAATAACCCCATGACTACATCAATTCTTTCTTTCACTACCCTATGCATGAAATACAGTTACTACAAAATAACATTATTGTCACCCTCCTTTATCTGCCAAGTTTATATTTCTAGCTTAAAATATTCTTATCTTGTGTTTTCAGGCACAAAAGATTAGTGCCCAGTCTGGGATTAATTGGAATGGTTGATATGCAAGATGTTAATTTTTGGACTAACTTCGTATTTAACTGTCAAACTGACAGGAGATTTGAGTCCAGTATAAACCCTTTTAGCAAAATGTTACTTTGGGCCAAGGCTGAGTATACAATCATCTGTGCATGTTAAAAAAAAACAGCAGAGAACTGCATGTTGATTTTATGGAGCCATTTCCAGTTCCTCTTGTTGAATGGCATCATCACATTGAATGGAAGACTAATAGCTACACTCCATTATCTCCCTTGTATTGTCTGTGCTGAGATTTCCTTATGTTTCACGAGTTGTTTAACAGCAGCCTACATATAATAAAGTGCCAGTTTTATGTGTGCACAAGTGACGGTGCATGGAAGAGAAATGTTGTTTGGTTTCTCAACACTGCAAGAGACCTTGGAGGGTCACAATGGCAAGCAGGTTTACCGATATTCATGAGAAATGAGAAAATCTCCACACAGGCAGCCATGTGTGATCAAGGACCATGGTGGATTATTGCCATTAGCTTGTGATGACGGCTGAATGCAAGATCTTCATTTTGTTAATGTAAGCAAAGTGTATAAGAAATGTTACTTGATCTCACTTTCAAAACAATGATAATATACGATTTGATTGTTTATCTTTAATTAATTATAGTTCAAAAAGGGATTAAGATAAGAAAATAACACTTATAATTTGGTTGTTTTAAAACAAATTCAAAATAAACATCAAGACATGCTTTGTTACTAAACAAGAGCTAAGATAATATATAAAAAAGAACATTAAGGTCTGAAATAAATTACTTATCACTGTTAAAGTTTTATCAATGTAAATGTTGCATCCTTGATCACTGAAAAAATTGTATTAATGTAAATATTACATCCTTGTCCATTGCAGACTCCATGGTGTATTTTTGATGTTGTTGTTTTTGTTGTTGTTGTTGTTGTTGTTGTTGTTGTTGTTGTAAGGTTTAAGGACATTTTCAATACATTATAGCTTATTAATGGGGGACAGTATATATGTTGGAGGAAAAAAAGCCAGGAAAATCTTGGCTGCAATTTATAGTCTATCTTGTGCTTAAAAATGGCATTAAACCCTATAACAACAACAACAACAACAACAACAACAATAACAACAACTTTTGGGTTGAACAATAATAATGACCAAACAAATGGATCCAGTCACATCTGAAATAGGCTTATTCATCAACATGTTTATTAATAGTCTTCTTCATTAAGGTATTTATTTTTTAATTTTGATGGATAAACATATTAAGGACAAATGATTTGGAAACTCTTGTGTTTGATGTTAAACTCCTTATAGTATGTGCCAGTGCAAGAACAATTGATGAACGACATGCAAATACAAGCATGTGAGTAGAATATATATATACATACATATATATATATATATATATATATATATATATATATATATATATATATATATATATATATATATATATATATATATTTATATATATATATATATATATATATATATATATATAGTGTTTAAATTAAATTACACTTTATGACTATAGTGTGTGAATTGCCTAAAGAGTAGAATCAAAATATAATTCATATTAACTTTCTACAAATATTTCAATATCAGATGTCATCTAATATTAATTTAGTTGAAAAATGCTTAAATTATGTTTCTTCACTAAATTTGAGAAACAGTTTCTGCTATCTAAAACAAAATGATTTTTCTTAAGGAATTGCAGCGGGGTAGACCTTGATGTGGACATTTACATAGCATGGATCTAACTAAAGCATTTTACAAAATGTGTTAATAATTATTAAAAGAAATGATGAGGTGTACTGTAAATAATATGGAATGTTAGAAACGTTTAGAGACTTTATTTTCTAAATTGAAAAAATCCACAGTCAATTTTTTACGAAAGCAATGAAAGTCAAAGATTCAGTAGAATCCATTTTTATACGAAAGCAATGAAAGTCAAAGATTCAGTAGAATCCATTTTTATATGAAAGCAATGAAAGTCAAAGATTCAGTAGAATCCATTTTTATACGAAAGCAATGAAAGTCAAAGATTCAGTAGAATCCATTTTTATATGAAAGCAATGAAAGTCAAAGATTCAGTAGAATCCATTTTTATACGAAAGCAATGAAAGTCAAAGATTCCGTAGAATCCATTTTTATACGAAAGCAATGAAAGTCAAAGATTCAGTAGAATCCATTTTTATACGAAAGCAATGAAAGTCAAAGATTCAGTAGAATCCATTTTTATACGAAAGCAATGAAAGTCAAAGATTCCATAAAATCCATTTTTATACGAAAGCAATGAAAGTCAAAGATTCCGTAGAATTCAATGACTGGAATGTGCATAATGCTGCATTGTACCATTGCGTAGAAAGGAAGCACCCTTGAATGTTGTATTGATGTGTATCTTTGAAATATCCATTGATTTATGACACAGTTCTAAATTCCTATACCTATTAATATGCTAGTGATTTATTGAAGGCAGATTCATAATCCTATAATATTGCCCTTAATGTGTAACTAAATCACAAGTCAAAAGCTTCAAAGCAATCTGAAGGTTATCATTATGAAACTACAGTATATACTCGCATATAAGTCTGAGTCCAAGTAAAACAACCTAGACCCTGATGTGCTGGCACATTGTAAGTCAGCAGATCTGGCTCTGTGCAATTTGCAGTTGGACTGGATATGTAAGGATGTATCTAAGGTAATCATGTGAAATAATGACAAAGTCATTGTCTTTGAATTGAAGATAATGATAATTAGTGATGAACTGCCAAATTTTAAAAATATATCCAATAGGGTGGCATCTCCCCAGTACTTTAGGTAGGAAAATAATTATTCCGGCTAATGGTACTATTCCTGTATGCTACTTTTAAAATGTGCTAGGCGTTAAACCATCATCTTTATTAAACATAACAAAAACAAAAAAATCTATGTTTCACTATTTGTCATTATAATTTCAACAACCTTCACCTGAAATAAAAAATATCTTAGCGCTATTGGAAATATTTCATCCTCATATATGAATTTAAGATATGCTGATGTGACAAAACAGTTATAATGATAAAAGTATTAAAAAATAGGACTTTGTGAGTGTCCTGAATAACACTAAATTCAAAATCCTCAGATGCTCAATGGACCAGTTAGGTTCCAACCCATACAATCTATTGTTTGCAATTAATTGCAGATTCAAAAAGAAACCCAAAATTTGATCTTCCTATTCATTAAAATTAAAATAATTACCACAGAAAGTGGAATCTATAGCTTGACATCCAAATTATAACTTTAAACTTAAACAAAGATATTATTTCCTAAAATACAAATAGAAAATGCATAAAGGACTTGCAGTATTGGAAATTCAATCCCTAATAATCCACCAAGATTAACTAACGCAAGTCCTAATGAATAAACTTCAATGGTGTTCCAAATAACGTCTTGCTTGCATTAAATATAATTAAGGTTAATATCTCATTCCAAGAATATTATAGAGCACTTTGTATTTTCAGAGAAGAATAATTTGAATTAAATAATAATGATCTTAATATTTAACATGGACTAAGAGAGAGAGAGAGAGAGAGAGAGAGAGAGAGAGAGAGAGAGAGAGAGAATCATCAATGTATTAGATGTTTAGAGAATTTTAAAAACTCAATAAATCTGGTAAGGTAGCAAATGAACTTGTTTTGGATAATTTCAGCAACAAAATACGATTGTGTATAAACCATAGCATATTATATATATATATATATATATATATATATATATATATATAAATATAAATATATATATATATATATATATATATATATATATATATATATATATAATTATAAATATATACCAGACAGAACAAACTGTGCTATCCCTGGATTCTGTAGTAGAATCTTGATAATAGTGGGCAGAAATAATAGTTTAATACAAACAATACTACCATACAGGCCAGAGAAATTAAATTCGTACTCTACCGAGTTTCGAACCCAGATCCGCGAGTAAATGGCACCCATCGCCTTGCCTGCACGCACCAATCCATATACCGTCACGACTAAGCACGCATCACCAAAAAAATGATGGCACTGAATCGGTGTTATATAAGCCCGTGCGTAGCAGACACACTCGCATGACGACCTAGTAATTAATTCTCATATATATGTACACAGTCGTTCCAGATTCCTATGAAAGAAATCAAGGTATATAGGATTTTTGTATTACAAATAATTATAAATATATACCAGACAGAACAAACTGTGCTATCCCTGGATTCTGTAGTAGAATCTTGATAATAGTGGGTAGAAATAATAGTTTAATACAAACAATACTACCATACAGGCCAGAGAAATTAAATTCGTACTCTACCGAGTTTCGAACCCAGATCCGCGAGTAAATGGCACCCATCGCCTTGCCTGCACGCACCAACCCATATACCGTCACGACTAAGCACGCATCACCAAAAAAATGATGGCACTGAATCGGTGTTATATAAGCCCGTGCGTAGCAGACACACTCGCATGACGACCTAGTAATTAATTCTCATATATATGTACACAGTCGTTCCAGATTCCTATGAAAGAAATCAAGGTATATAGGATTTTTGTATTACAAATAATTATAAATATATACCAGACAGAACAAACTGTGCTATCCCTGGATTCTGTAGTAGAATCTTGATAATAGTGGGCAGAAATAATAGTTTAATACAAACAATACTACCATACAGGCCAGAGAAATTAAATTCGTACTCTACCGAGTTTCGAACCCAGATCCGCGAGTAAATGGCACCCATCGCCTTGCCTGCACGCACCAACCCATATACCGTCACGACTAAGCACGCATCACCAAAAAAATGATGGCACTGAATCGGTGTTATATAAGCCCGTGCGTAGCAGACACACTCGCATGACGACCTAGTAATTAATTCTATATGAGAATTAATTACTAGGTCGTCATGCGAGTGTGTCTGCTACGCACGGGCTTATATAACACCGATTCAGTGCCATCATTTTTTTGGTGATGCGTGCTTAGTCGTGACGGTATATGGGTTGGTGCGTGCAGGCAAGGCGATGGGTGCCATTTACTCGCGGATCTGGGTTCGAAACTCGGTAGAGTACGAATTTAATTTCTCTGGCCTGTATGGTAGTATTGTTTGTATTAAACTATTATTTCTGCCCACTATTATCAAGATTCTACTACAGAATCCAGGGATAGCACAGTTTGTTCTGTCTGGTATATATTTATAATTATTTGTAATACAAAAATCCTATATACCTTGATTTCTTTCATAGGAATCTGGAACGACTGTGTACATATATATGAGAATTAATTACTAGGTCGTCATGCGAGTGTGTCTGCTACGCACGGGCTTATATAACACCGATTCAGTGCCATCATTTTTTTGGTGATGCGTGCTTAGTCGTGACGGTATATGGGTTGGTGCGTGCAGGCAAGGCGATGGGTGCCATTTACTCGCGGATCTGGGTTCGAAACTCGGTAGAGTACGAATTTAATTTCTCTGGCCTGTATGGTAGTATTGTTTGTATTAAACTATATATATATATATATATATATATATATATATATATATATATATATATATATATATATATATATATATATATATATATATATATATATAATGTAACAAACTATCAAAATTAAGTATAAATACAAACATTCCCTCCTTGGAGGTGCATCTGTAATTAAATTATCTTTTCCCTTGATGTGCCTGATGTTAGTATTGTATTCCTGCAACAGCAAACATCACCTTAATAATCTCCAATTTTTGTTTATCATCTTGCCAATGAAAGTAAGGGGGTTGTGATCACTAAATACATTAATCGGAAAATGAGATTAATTAGTATATGCTTCATAGTGTTGTAAGTCCAATATCAAAGCCAACCAGTCCTTCTCGATTTTAAGTAAGTTATCAGTTGCTAATATAAATTTTCTTTTAGAAAAAGGCACACTGGATGATCTACTCCATGTTTTCATTTTGAAATAATGAACCAACAACTGCAACATCACTTTTATCAACAGATTTATAAAATGATTGACTGAAATTTGGATCAGATAAAACTGATGCTCTCTTAAGTATACTCTTTAACTTATCAAAAGCCTCCTGACATTTTTTGAGACCAATAAAACTTATTTTTTTTTATAAATTAATATGGCAGTTGCTCAAGAATTATTGAAAATTCAAGTAAAATATCCAAAATTATCCAGGCAAACCTAAATGTCTCACCAGCTCTTTTTTACTAATCGGCAGAGATAGTCTTGACTTTAGCATCTATGGATTTGTGTCCAGCAATACTTCTTAGAAATGTAGCACAAGCACGGTAAAACACACATTTTATGAATTTGTCAAATTTGTGTCACAGAGTCTTTAAACAATTTCTGAATGATTCTTCAAAATGTCATTGTCAATGAATCAGAATAAGCATCACAATTATCTACACCAGATGTAATCATGATCATTACAAGTTGAAACGTACAAGTAAGCCTATCATTCCAAAAGGCACCGCTTTGTATTGATAAAGTCCATCTGGAGTTAATAATGACAAAATTTCTTTGCATTTTCCCTCAGTGGAATTTGCCACAATCCTTACAGAAATTCAAATGTGAAAGCAGGTGATTATCGTTTATCACCCTGATTGGAATAAAGTGAATGAGTAGTAAAAAGAGGATCACCATATTTCAATACATGTTGATTGATCAACACGGGGAGCAACGTTGACTTAATCAAAATCCTGACAAATACTTGTGTTTGCTTAAGAAATACTTTCACTGATCAGCATCATTCTCAAGAACTTTCTTTGCCATTGCTATGTAACTGCACAAGCTGGGCATAACTTATGGATTCCATTTTTAATAAGATTTACTTTCTGATCCAAGCAAGGCTTTTCAGTTACAAATGGGTTAAGCACAGCCAGATCTCGAGCAAGCCGTTTACATAATGGAGAGGAACATTGACAAAGTCTGAATACGAACACTTTCATTAGAAGAAAACGTCTCGGACAAAGAAACAATGTATCTGATATTGAACACACTGAAAAGCTCTTATTTCCTTAAACATTTTAATAGGGATAGAATTGGCAGAATCACCATTGGGTGCTATAGAACAGTTCGATATTAATGGTTCTTAATTCTCTATATTAAAATTAGACTGGAATTTGATCCACCTAACAAATGTATTGTTTTCAATATAAAGTCGTCATATTAACCTCTAAAAAGTAAGAATTTTTGGAATCTGACAATCTTTATTCTGTTGCCTAATTTCCACTTTTAGCTGGCCAGGTGTAACATACACATCTTGTTGCAAAATAGATACACACAGGAAGTTCAGATCAGTCTTGATTGTAACTTTATTCCTGAAAGCTGTACCAGACTGAAGTTTAGATGTAAACGTAACAGATCGTAAAAGACCTTTAACAGCAAACTGCTGAATGCAAGATTTGTTGACAATGAAACTGTGTGGCTTAATGAATAATAGTCAGCATTTTTTAAAGTTTCAAACATTTGTTCATTAACATCACCATGGACACAGGTTTTGAACTTTTCCACTAATGTGTTGTCTGGTGCAATTGTAGATTTGACCAACTTTCTTGGCTGAGCACCACCTATGATATAATTACTCAATTTTTCTTGCAGATTGAACATAGGACTGTTATTATATGTAGAATCGCGTTCAATATAAATTGTATTTCCATTATATCCTCTCATAAATCAAATTACTTGATTCCTTTCCAAATTTAATACATATCTCGATATTACGACCTTAATTTTTTACCAACATTTTTGGCTTTCTTTTACATCCGATTAAGAGTGGGCGGTGGGATATTTGCACCTTGAAGTTTACGTCTTAAACTTTACTGTCATTTAAAGTCTGTGAAATTACTAGCTGTTTGGATCTATTTACACCATATGTTTTTCTTTCCGATCGGGTCTTTTTTTTAAACATATATGTTGTATATCTGCATGTCTAGCAAATTTGCTTTTCTCTCACAAAAATAAACCACTTGTCTCGTCTTGGCTTAGATCGAGGAGAGAAAACTATTGCACACAGTGTTTGAGCTGGTGTGATCGAGACATGATATTCCGTAGATGTTGATTTGTTTCTGTGTGTGCAATATATTCTATTCTGCAGAGCTACTTATGCGAACATGTTGCATGTTAGAAATGTGTGCTCATATTTGACAGAAAAACTATTTAGAAAAGTGAAATAACTCTACAGTTAGTATCAGGGGGTAGTATAGATCCAATTAGCTGTAAATTAATTTGCTTGTGAATATGCCACACCAAAATATATCATCTCCAATTTGACTGCAAAAGAGTGATTGCAACATGTTTTTCATTTCTCTGTTTCTCTATAATTTATGCAATTGAATCAGCTATTTTAATAAGCAAATAATTAAGCATGAATTGTAATCTAAACTTGGCACTACATTGATTTTGCTGCTTTGTTTTCCTTTTATTTGTTAATAATGATGATATAAATAGATTTATCTTTGAGAGAACTCTTTTATGGAATTTAGTCATATTACTCACATTTCCAAGTACCTTATTGATTGATTGATTGATTTATATTTTTTATGGCGCACCAGCACTCTGAGGCTATTTAGCGCCAAACATAATGTTATATCCTTTTATGTTTAAAACTGTAAAATAATTGTATCGACCACCGATTGGAGACCAAACAGTGAAAGGTAATGCGATACAAATGGTAATGATGGTACATAATTAAAAGTTTCCCGATCAACGTGGAGTGCAAATGTATAATAACGAAAAAAACAAAGATATGATTGGCAATTAAAATCTATTGACTGCATAAATATAACACAGAACTGAACAAGGTGATAAAATATAAGCTATAACTTATAATAAATGTTTGCTTCCTTAAGGAAGTCTATAATGTTGGTAATGTTAACTGTATCCAAGTACCTTATAAAGTCTTAGCCATATAAATGTATGTATATTCTATTGATGCATACTCTTCCTTAAAGTTTTCAGCATATTTGTCACACCTACATTGATCTTGATTTATACATCAGGGAGCATGCATGCTTTCAGTCTCCAAGATTAATATCAGTATTATTATCGGGACTTTGAATGCCTTTGTCCCATGTTTCTCTTATGGCACATATGCAACAGACCTCAGGAGGATTTGTGTTTTTTATGTAACAAAATACAGGTGGCTTTGTGTTGTTTATGAAACAGACCTCAGGAGCATTCACGGTGTTTGACGTTCAGGCTGACACATCTTACTCAAATCACATTCGAAGGTGTTCCAATTCTTTTCTATCATCTTATTAGTTCTTATATCGTCCGATTAATTAATTTGCTATGTTTTTTTTTTTATAAATTGTACGTGATTTAGGCCCTGACTGTATATATCAATACAATAGATTGTTACAGTTTTGTTAATAAATTCTTCCTAAATACTAGACTAACCTGGAAAATAGCAATATATGAATCGGTTGCAATGCTGAGTACCTTTACATTGTCTGACTCGTTTTCAGCTACACATGACCCCTTACTTACATTACGCGTATTCATCGCCGAGTTTTCTTTGTAAACATTATTTGCCGAACAGTGACAAATTTACTTTACAGAGAGGGCATTTGCGTCCCAAAATTATATCGATTTATTATATATACAATTATTTTAATATATACTATTATAGGAATTGATTATTTATTCAGATTTAACGATTTTGAGTAATGTTCAAGACCTCAACTTAAAAAAGTTGTAACTGTATATATAACGCCTTAACTCTACCAACATTATTTTTCTTATTATGGACGTTGAATTATTTTGTCCCAGTTTTCTCTTTATTATCCTTATATAACACAATACAGGTGGATTTGTGGTATTGTTGTTGTTTTGTTGGGGTAGGGTGGGGTGGGGTAGGGTTGGTGGTCACATTGTCCAACATTATTGTGGGGAAGATTGCCAGTTGTGAGGAAATTAAGTTCTCTAGTCTGTGCCCACACACTTTTCCGATAGTTGTGATCATAAAAGTATCACTCAGTTATTTATTGTTTCAAACAGAATAAAACTGTTTGGGTTATTATACACTGTTCTTAATATTTAGATTGATAAATCTCTGGTGTTGATGCTTGAGGTAATTTTCGAATGTCAGCATCTGATTTTGTTTCATGGTGTGTTTGCTTGTATTTGGTCCCAGACGGGCAATGTCCTAATATCTTTATAATATGCTGAAGAGTTTGATTTGAAGATGGGAATAGGGATACACTGCACGTTTGACCATTGAGAAAATAAAATACAAGGTGTCGTGTAATTTCATACCCTATGATGTCATTCTTGTTTATGTCAGCATATCTGAGAGTCTTTGTTCTATGCGAAATAGAAAGAAAACAGGAGTATACCTCTGCAGAAAACAGTACATTTTAATGACAAGTCAGCAATATGTAATATACAATACATTAATATGTACTATGTATGCATCTTATCTGTATATTGTGGTACCCCATCAAATGCTCTTACACTAAAACCGTTGCGTTAGAGTGGCCAATTCCTTGCTACAATGATAAGCAAATATCAATGAGTAAAATACATGTCTACTGTACAATTTCAACTCTGGATATAGGATTCACGACACAAATTTTATGGAAAAACTGTGAACCAGTGTCTAGAAGCGGTTAATAAAGCGAAGAACAAGTTTAGTAAAATCTATTCGTTTGAGTGTATATCCTATATGTAACTGAAAAAGAAATAGATATAAGACGCACTCTCTTGATACCATTTC
Source organism: Potamilus streckersoni (assembly GCA_016746295.1). Taxonomy (NCBI): domain Eukaryota; kingdom Metazoa; phylum Mollusca; class Bivalvia; order Unionida; family Unionidae; genus Potamilus; species Potamilus streckersoni. The sequence continues at coordinate 1,440,717 of JAEAOA010000546.1, read as the reverse complement.
AGTATTTTTACAGACGACATAAATACATTCAATTATTAGCGTAGCATCTTATTTATTAAATACTCAATGGATATCACGTGTTTTTTGCACATGTAAATCAAGACATGCCACCCGACATGAAGGGTATGTCTATACTGAGAAATATAGGATCGATCACTAGCATTCAGAAAGTAAAGTCTTTTCATTTTATCATCATGGTATTTCCACAGATCTACAGTTAGAGGTGAATTAGTACCGTTAGTCCCTCAGGTCTAATTCAGTAAAATTGAATTTGTTTATTCCTATGTCTCAGTAAATAGTGGAAAATATTGTTGCCATATCGTGAAGCATTTGGAAATTACACGGAAATTTCAGAGTAGTTTCACATACGTAGAAACTAGACTGATGCCAAAGTGTGCACAATTTCTATGTAGTTTCTGTCTGGTTTCCATCGTCCGAAAACCTGATGTTTCCTGTAATAACTAATTGGCAAATTAGTTTGTGTTCTTTATTTGACATGTCTATTTATTCTTAGGTAAATTATTTGCTTGTTTGATTAGATGCCCGACTAATTATTTCGAGCATTTATTGATGGATTTAGTTTTGTTTTTTGTTTGTGTAAGATTTGAAAAGCCAGGTCTTCTTTGATCATGTTAGAAGATTTTTCTGGAACGGACGAATCTTGTACTTTAGATATGATAATAATTGATTCATTTTCTTTTGCTGTTTTATTTCCATTGGTTACAAAATCGTCGAAAGCATCGCCGGTTTCGTAATAGTCCAGAAATTCAGTCTGGTTGATATACCCATCACCTGAAATATATTGATAAATTGATAACTGAAAGAGCTATCGTCATTGAGAAAGAATAAAAGTAGACAATTTCAAATTTGAAATAAATAATATCCCATTAGCAAATGATCATGCAGAGGAAAATCGTTTAGGGTATTAGTAATAAATTGTATGCTATACTTACTGCTTTCATCAATATCAATAAACAGCTCCTGCAGGGAGGTTTTGTTTTTTATATCAGTGGACCCGAATAACGTTTTTGCTAACCTTGTTGGTCCGAGATTCAACTGATTAAGTTCTGCTTTAACCTCATCCTCCGATAAGTATTCATCGTCTAAAAATTACACAGAAATTGTTTTGTTAAGTGTAAAATATGGAAATTTGTTTTGCCAGGTTCAAATGTGTAATTTTTTCATAGAACTGGTAAAGAATAAAGAAAGATCACTTTAAAAATGGTTTCCTTTAAATGCATGTACATCGTCAAGCAAAAGGTGACAGATTTTAATATCATTAGATAATATCTATCATCGTTGTGCGTAATTACTTCATGTTATTTCTTTCGTGTTTGACGACAATATCGATTGTCTTTATGAGCATTTCTGTATATATGGAGAGCGGATTGAGGTAGCACTTCAGTACAGTATGGACATAAAACACTGGGCCTCTCATCATATAAAGTTCGCAGATAAATTTGACACAGTTGGGTTTCTAGATCAATGAATTATACAAAACGTAAAGTTACAGGTAAACAGGTCATAGATACTGAGATAGACATGTATGCAGATTACACAGGTGGTCTTAGTATGGTGTTTAGAGAGACACCTATGATAGAGAAAAGGAGACTCACTGTCGGTATCACAACCGGACCACGCTTGTTTGAATTCGCCAAATGTAATGTAATTGTCCTGTTGACGTTGGTTCTTCATCCATTTAAACAAACCCATTGCAACGAAAGTGACTTTATTGGATTCAGTTTCTCTGACACTAAATAAAAATATTCTTGTTTAAACTTTATTTTCGGACGTACAAGAAAGCTTAGACTTCATTTTGATGGAGCTACCTCTGTATTACGAGATACCTGCGTGGTCGCTGTTGCTGATCATTTGAGAGACAAAAGTGTTTTGATAGTGTGTTTATCTTTGTAACCACTTATTTGAATTATTTTGCAGAAATTTTAAATAGATTGCAAGGAAGGATATAACTTGAAATTTAAATAGTGTTCGTAAATTTAATCCCTTTCAACAAGTAACACACTCCTCCATTTAGCTGTTGAATTTTAAAATGCCGTACAAATGAATAACTGCTGCCTTACAGTTTGGTATCGAAGCAAACTAAAGCTGTTTATCTGAAACTCAAGGGTTTCTGAAATAAGGCATATTTAAAATTCATTCGGAATTGCTATGGCGCTTGATTAGGACATAACGACTGACGCTAATATCAAGCTATTTTGTAAACATTATTTGAAGACTTCTTCAGAACTCGAAACAGATATCCTTGCGACAAACAGTCTGAACTAAACGAAGACGATACATGATATGCCCTTTTGAAAGCAATGAAGGTCCTGTGTATTCCTTCCTCATTCGTGTTCTTTTGTATGCTCTTTAACTTCCAGAAACAGGAACACAATTTGCTCCTGATGTTTTTTTTTTAAAAACATTTATGGATTTTGTTTTCGAATGAAGACAATGAAATAAACGCAGCTTTAACAACAGGTCCTTCATAGCTCTACGATATCAGCAGTGTAGCAGCTTATAGCACTGGAGAATCATGTCACAGACATGTAAGATGGTGTCGCATTCAGTCACATTATCCTGACACCAAGCCGACCAGTCCTAATACTAACCTCTTAATGCTGAGCACCTATCGAGACATCCGTTAGTGCCATCAAGAAGGTGATGATAAACATTAAACATTGACGGCAATGATTATGAAAAGGATGTCAGAGATGGAAAAAGAAGAGAAAAACCTGCCGACCTACAGGAAGTCTGAAATGCGTCAGTAAAACTATTTTTATATAGTGACACAATCATTGATAAATTGATTCCCTCATTGTTTGTTATACATGTATTTATTCTTCCAAAAATCATTTGGCTGAGTCCATGTATAATTTATTGACTGATTAATTCGGCTAGTCATTGATGAATTTATTCTTGTGACATATTTGTACAATATTCGTAAAGCCAAGGATTATTTGCACAGTTTGAAATTTTTGCTGCCATTGATGCGTAATTTACGTGGATTTTGAAACTGTATTTGAGCCTGGCAAATGGCCTGGCATCACGTTTGACGGTGATAAACATTACATCAGATCAATCATGTTGTAAACGGATTCAAATTAGGCTGTATAATGTACCCATCCCTAGAAATTAATAATCATATAACTGAAATCAATATTGCCCTTTTAAAGAAAAAATATAGTCATTACATAAAAATCAGAGATATTTATGTTTTGTCGAGGCTACAAAATTTAATTATTTTTATACGTAGTTTGTCTAGAGAGAAAAGACAATCCAGAGAAAATCCTAATAGGTTATACCTCTAACACAATGCTAGCTGTTTTGTAAATAAGGGCTAATTAGGTGATCTGCTAATTAGCAATCAACAATCAAAGTATAATGAACTACCATAACGGATTTCCCCAATAATATCTAGATTTCTGTCTAACCTCTTACCGGCATTTGTTTCCTGTTAGATAGTACAACCGATTATCACATTTTGGTTACTACGGTTACTTGAATACAGGAAATGTAACATTGTTATCCCATATAATCAAGTACCAAGAACACTACTGTTACGTCATATCCTGCAGGAAATGCAGTACAGAGAAATGACACCAGGGCTCCTTCGCTTGATTTCATTCATCTAAAGTTAAACAGAAGTAGCAAGTTATTTTTATTGCTTAGGTTTCCTCCTATAAGTACAACCCAATTGACACCTAACTTATCTGGAGCTTCCATTGTTTCAAGGTTTGTAAAATCTATCGAGTCTAAGCAAATTTGAATATAATACTTTCTGGAGTTATAGGTCTTACTATTGAGACCCATCTCGCATCACTCATTCCGGTATTTGTACTTTTTTGCAAAGTGAGAGTTTCTAGAAAGTTTTACAGGATTCGTTGATGACGATAAAACAAAAATATTCAAGGTGTACGAAGCGAAATGTTTTAGAACTGTAAAACTGGATATTTTATTCCATTGCAATGAGAAGGAAATCCAGAGAAATATTTAAGCAGAACATAAAATAAGTAAACTGTTAAACGTTTGTTCCTAGAAAAGATTCTCCGATACTTATTTTTTTCCATCTGTTAACATAAAATCTTACATGCATGCTGTGTATTTTTTATTTGTATTATTTCTTGGGGTTCGTAATAATAATAAAGTATGTTTTACGAAACTACTTTTTACAAATTGTGAAGAATCTGAATAATCTGTTTCGTAAAACACTTAGCAATATTCTATTCCATGGTCGGACTGGAAGATAGAAAAATAGAGAGTTCGGACTCTCTCAAAGATAAGGAGTCACGCATAACGGTGTAGACACGGCTACATCCTTTTATGGGGAAAGCTTTGGCAATGAGAGGTAGCGAAGATCGCTGTATAATGCAAGCAGACTATCTATCTTGGTTTTGGACTTCATAATTCTTTTATTGATATATAAACTATATTCTAAAGATACAACTTATAAAATTCTTTTATATTGAAACATACATACAATACATATTACAATAAAAATTAAATAATTTTCATTAATCTACAACTTCATGTGCTTGTAAAGTTTTTTGCCTTTATGAATACCATACAAGTGATTAAATGTTGCTTGTATTCAGAGAGCCTAAATATCAATAGCTGCAATTGATGCCATAGGGAAATGTATTTTCTTTCATTTAATTTAGAATACCGACCTGGAAAAGATCATTGAACATTATACTTTATTAACTAACGAATATTTTTATTCGTTAGTAAATTTTAGCATGACGGTAGTAGTAAATTCATAAAAACAAAAATGTACATCAAATCTTCAAAATAATACCATATTTCGCTACATTATAATAGTAAATTAAAAAGAGAACCCACAACAATATTGCGACTGCTGGTTACCAAATAAATCGTTAAGTTTTAAGGTGAGTAACAAAACAGAAAATTCTTACCTGTAAAATACAAACAGACTATCTCTCTTGGTCTGGACTTCACAAATTAAAGATTCACAAGGGCTCGGCCTTTTTATACTCTGAGAATTTAGTGTAGCATATAGGTATCACGCACGTCCTTGTTTAACAGTCACGCGTGTCTTTGTCTAATAGTCAAGGACGCCCGTGTCCCTAGTCGAAAAACAAAGAGTTCTATAAAGGTTTGTCTCTTAAGCGAATGATCTTTTAAGTCGTATGTTGCTTACATTTGTTGCATTCGTCTCTATTTATATACCATGAACTTTTTAAGCCAAACATTTATAAATTTGCTGAGTCAATTTGTGACAATTTGTAAATAATGCGAGCCCCACAGGCAAATCGTTTATTGTTCTATTCGCGCTATGGACTCTTGAACTGAGCCTATCTTATGATCCTATCTACCAATCCTATCACTGCGGGCAATATACAAGAATGTGACATACAGGTTAATTCAATACATCTAAGCAGACTTTTTCTTTTAATAAATAGTAGTTTTAACATAGTCTAACACAACTTAGAAGTTATTATTTCTTTTCAAAATTGATATCTTAATATATGTACATCTGTATTTTGTACTTGACCGTATCAAAAATCAAGTTCATGGTTTACTTGACCAGTGATATTCATTTTGTAAACAATATATTGTGTGGTTAATATTTAACTATCAATGGAAGTAAATATGCTTATCTGAGTGTGAGTCTAGAACATCAGCCTTCCACCTCGAAATTAATAATCTTGCTGATGACTGTAAATGTTTTATAAAGGAGACTGGCATACATCCTGGCTTTATTATTGTGTCTAACTTTTTTTTTTATATAACATTCCTTACCGGAAAAGTACTAATTCTAGCCTTCACATAAGAATGAATTTTTTTTGTTTTCAGTTTTTGATTTGGGTAGATTAATTTATTGAAGTTATTATTCACTGGAACTTAAAGGTGCACGATAGTTTTATTGGACTAAATATTAATTTGGACTTGTAGTTAAATCAGACACGAACATTTTGGATATTTTGGATAATATTATTTTGATAGACCAAAAGACTCTCACACTTAAGCCTTTTGGCACATAAGCACATTCAAAGTGAACTGTACGTCAACATTTTTAGATATTGTAATTTATTTGAAATTTGAGAGAGAGAGAGAAAGAGAGAGAGAGAGGGTACAAACGATCTTCCTTCACAAAGATGAAGTTCTGTCTGTAGCTGACTTATATATTATATTCTGTGTCTCAGACGGATTGGTTACCAGATTATCATTTTTTTATCTATAATACTCCATTTGAAACACTACCAGTTTTTACCTCAAATATTGAATCAGATGTGTGGTTGGGGGGTGAGGTTGGGCTGGGGCAGTAATTTTGAAGCGAAAATTACAAAGCTTACGGACAATCGTTTCCAGACCAAGTTTGTCAAATTTGTAGAGCTAATGGTACTTCGTCTTTCTAAATAATTATTTTCTTGGAGAACAACACTACTCGATTAAACAAAGACATTTTCTGAAAATCTTCTAAATTGGAACGGAACAATACAAACTGCTTCACTGTGTAAATTCTGGATTGTTGGGTTAACCTTCTTCTGACGTAATCATCCGCCATCTTGGATCGTACCCGAACTTTAGACTGGGTCAATTTAGAACTGTTCACAGGATTTATGTTTTATATCTTTAGAACAATTTGGATATTTTTCGTAAATCGTAAGTTTTGTTTCACATATTTACATTTTTTCGTGTTTTTCTAGGGAAATAAATTGTTTTTGGTAAAATTGTTAAAGTATTCTTCACTTTTTCTTCGTGTTTCGTAACAATATGAAGAGAGTATCAATGAAAAATGTTGTTTTTGATACTTTCTTAACACACAGTTGGCATCGCAACCGTCAGGTCATCACAAAACGTATGTCAAAATTGAAATAACAACCCCTCATACTGGAAATATACATTATATATATATAACGTTTGATAGGTGCCATACAAATATATATATATATATATATATATATATATATATATATATATATATATATATATATATATATATATATATATATATATATATATATATATATAATACGAACATTATATAAACTTGTATGGTACTAAAATCTGGCCTAATATTAAAAGCGAGGAGTGTCTTTGAAAGAATAATCACACAGACACGAATAAGGAGAAATGAGGTAAAATGGCATGAAATACGTCATTCTCATAGGAACGGGGATAGGTACAATGGCATGAATAGGTCATTCTCATACTATGGGGGATAGATAAAATGGCATGAAATAGGTCATTCTCATAGAAACGGGGATAGATAAAATGGCATGAAATACGTCATTCTCATAGGAACGGGGATAGGTAAAATGTCATGAAATACGTCATTCTCATTGGAACGGGGATAGGTACAATGGCATGAAATAGGTCATTCTCATACTATCGGGGATAGATGAAATGGCATGAAATAGGTCATTCTCATAGGAACGGGGATAGATAAAATGGCATGAAATAAGTCATTCTCATAGGAACGGGGATAGATAAAATGGCATGAAATACCTCATTCTCATTGGAACGGGGATAGGTAAAATGGCATGAAATAGGTCATTCTCATAGGAACGGGGATAGTTAAAATGAAAATATCAATACAATAGGGCCTGGCATGTGGCCAGATCAAACAGGATGTAGAGTCCACACATGGTCGTATAAAATACAGTAACCAAATAGTTTAATCAGTAGCCCTGTATTTGAACATTTGAAGCTGAACATCGATCAAGGTAAGAACTATTTATAGTTTCACGTTTAGGAAAGGTACCTCGATTAAACTGTATAATATATTGCCAAATGAGAAAGGGATGTGAAGGAAAGTTTGAAAACAAAAGCTTGTTGAATTTAGGTGTTTAGAATATATAGCAGATGCAAGATTTATTCTTTCGAAAATTAATAAAACGAGCTGGTACTTTGCTGGACGCAAGTACGATCTCCAATAGTCCACGCTGTTTCAAATGTTATGTGGTCCTAAAATAAAACCCAACTCTTTACCGACTTTTACCAGGGCTTAAATTGGCCAAAGGTCTATTCGCTACCTTACTTTGTTGCTGAGCAACACTATGTTGTGTTTATCGTCTAAGTTTTCTTGATGAAAAGACTAGAATATAATCTTTTATTTACCCCATCATTTTCCTGAATCGGCATTGTCCCATTTCCTTACTAACCATTTATTTTAATCGGACTTCTGTTTGATGTGCCTTGATTTTTATCGTAAGAAACCCTAATAACTCTATAGCTAAATGAGAATTAATTCCTAGGTCGACATACAAGTGTCTTCTAAGCAAGTGTGGATATACACCACTGACTTAGTTGGTGATCTGTGCTTAGTCTTGATTGTATATGTACTGGTGCGTGCATCAAGTCGATGTGTGCCCTTTACCTGTCGACCTGAGTTCGAAAATCCGCAGAGTTTGAATTTAAGATCCTCTAGCCTGCATGGTAGTATGATTTACATTAGATATTAGTTTTGCTTTATCAAGGTAATTTAGAATCCGAGTATAACACATTCCGATCTGTTTGTTGTATCTCTCTCTCTCTCTCTCTCTCTCTCTCTCTCTCTCTCTCTCTCTCTCTCTCTCTCTCTCTCTCTCTCTCTCTCTCTCTCTCTCTGCTTGTAACAAAACTGGCCCTTCATCCGATTACTCTCTGCAAGTAAACATGTAGATACATCTGTGGTATTCTCTGGTTGTAACATCGAATACTCTCTGCAAGTAAACATATAGATATATCTGTTGTATTCTCACTGTTTAATTACCTGTCCTAGGTAACGGTATAGTCATCAGTTTCAACTTCAACATTTATCTTGATGTCTTATAAATTTGCAGAACAAAGTACGGTTATCCTGCTTCTCTGTGTATACTTTCTACATCATTCGGAACCATTAATACATGTTATTAAAAGATTACCACGTTCTTGTAGGCAGAAAATCATTTTAGAGATTGGGGAAAATTATCATGATAATTAGAATATTTCAACCGTTTTATTCTTTGTTTTCATGTGCAAATGTAATTAGTAAATGCAGTCGACTAATTTACTTGCCCAATGTTTTCATGAAATATTAATTTATATAAGAGATCGTCGCTCTTTGCTTTCTTATTCTCTGGTTTACACGTTATATCGCAAAGACTCTTTTGGATGATTATAAGGCCGTCAAAATACATGTTTATATTAACGGCTACCTAGTATAAGACTGTATCTTGGAAATTAAATCCTTCCACTAATGTATATTTCCATGTATATTTGGATGGATGAATTTGTCACACACATAATTATATTAACAGTTCGTTTATGCCATTAAAATATACCCATCTAATGCATATATGTTAGCGTTTCAGAAATAGCTTGTAGGAATAGTTGATAAAGAAATGATCTGAAATGATACTTTGTCTCATGTTAGTGACATTTATTTTGCAGAATATGACCAAGGTACTATTCGGATTACTTTGTCTGTGGTGTGTGAGGTGGGTAATTTAGTACCTCTCTCTCTCTCTCTCTCTCTCTCTCTCTCTCTCTCTCTCTCTCTCTCTCTCTCTCTCTCTCTCTCTCTCAATATATATATATATATATATATATATATATATATATATATATATATATATATATATATATATATTAAATGTTAAAATGAATCAACAAAAAAGCAGGTTCTTCTGTTGACATGTTTGTGCTGAAGTTTGTATATGTAGAGCAAGAACAAACTGTCCATCATTCTGCCATTGGGAGTGAAGCTAGGTATCGAATAATGTAAAAAAAGAGATCAATCCCTACATTACATTTGTCTGGTAGTTCAATACGTTTTACAGCAAGGCCAGTACTATTTCTATTTATTATTTGATAATGTTTATCTTTTGAAATTTTTCGTACGGTAGAAATAGATTCATTATATTTTATATTTTTACATTACAATATTCCTCACATGTAATAAGTTTATTTTCATCAAAAGCCGTCTAACATTTAGTTTATGTACTGTTAAACAATAATAGAGTCTACTTTTAATTTTCTGTTTTAATCTCATTCGCACACTTATTTCATTATCTTCATTCGAAACAAAATCCATAAAATATATTAAAAAAAATCATCAGGATCAAATTGTGTTCCTGTTTCTGGGAATTAAAGAGCATAGAAAAGAACACGAATGAGGAAGGAATACACAGGACCTTCATTGCCTTCAAAAGGGCATAACATGTATCGTCTTCTTTTAGTTCAGACTGTTTGTCGCAAGGATATCTGTTTCGAGTTCTGAAGAAGTCTTCAAATAATGTTTACAAAATAGCTTGATATTAGTGTCAGTCTTTATGTCCTAATCAAGCGCCATAGCACTTCTGAATGAATTTTAAATATGCCTTATTGCAGATACCCTTGAATTTCAGAAAAACAGCTTTAGTTTGCTTCGATACCAAACTGTAAGGCAGCAGTTATTCATTTGAACGGCATTAAAAAAAAAAAACAGCTAAATGGAGGAGTGTGTTACTTGTTGGGGAGGATTAAATTTACGAACACTATTTAAATTTCAAGTTATATCCTTCCCTGCAATCTTTTTAAAAGTTCTGCAAAATGATTCAAAAAAGTGGTTACAAAGCTAAACACATTATCAAAACACTTTTCTCTCAAATAATCAGCAACAGCGATCACGCAGGTATCTCGTAATACGGAGCTAACTCCATCAAAATAAATTCTGAGCTTTCTAGTACGTCAGAAAATAAAATTTAAACAAGAATATTTTTATTAAGTGCCAGGGAAATTGAAACCAATGAAGTCAAGGACGTTGCAACGGTTTTGTTCACATGGATGGATAGCCAACATGAACAGGACAATAACATTACATTTGACGAATTCAAACATGCGTTGGCCAGCTATGATACTAACAGTGAGTCTCCCTCTCTCTATTATATATGTCTCTCTAAACACCATACTAAGACCACCTGTATAATCTGCATACATTTCTATCTCAGTATCTAGACCTGTTTACCTGTAACTTTACGATTGGTATAATCCATTCATCTAGAAACCCAACTGTGTCAAATTTATCTGCGATCTTTATATGATGAGAGGCCCAGTGTGTTAAGTCCATACTGTACTTTACCGTTCTTAAGTGCTACCTCAATCCTCTCTACATATATACAGAAAGACTCATAAAGACAATCGATGTTTTCAGACACGAAAGAAATATCATGAAGTAATTAGGCACAACGATTATAGATGATAGATATTATCTAATGATATGAATAAAATATGGCACCCTTTGCTTGACGATGTACATGCATTAAAAAGAAACTTTTTTTAAAAAAAGTGATCATTCTTTATTCTTTACCTGTTCTATGAAAGTAGTACACATTTGATCCTGGCAAAACAAAGTTCCATATTTTACACTTAACAAAACAATTTCTGTGTAATTTTTAGGTGATGGATACTTATCGGAGGAAGAGGTTAAAGCAGAACTTAAGCAGTTGAATCTCGAACCAACATGGGTTGCAGAAACGTTATTCGGGTCTACTGATATAAAAAATGAAACCTCCCTGCAGGAGCTGTTTAATGATATTGATGAAAGTGGTAAGTAAAGCATACAATTTGTTACTCATACCCTAAAAGATTTTCCTCTGCATTATCATTTGCTAATGGGATATTATTCATTTCAAATTTAAATTTGTCTAATTTTATTCTTTCTCAATGACGATAGTTCTTTCAGTTATCAATTTATCAATATATTTCAGATGATGGGTATATCAGCCAGTCTGAATTTCTGGACTATTACTCCTTCATCGAGGATTTCGAAGATTTCGTAACCAATGGAAATCAAACATGGACAGAAAATGGATCAGTTATTATCACATCTCATGTACACGATTCGTCACTTCAAAAAGCTCTTCTAACATGATCAATTAAGATCTGGCTTTTCTAATCGTAAACAGAAAATAAACTAAATCAATCAACAAATGGTCGAAATAATTTGTCAGTCAATTAATCAAACAAGCAAATAATTTACCTGGCTTTTCAAATCTTACACAAACATAAAACAAAACTAAATCAATCAATAAATGCTCGAAATAATTAGTCAGGCATCTAATCAAACAAGCAAATAATTTACCTAAGAATAAATAGACATGTCAAATAATGAACAAAAACTAATTTGCCAATTAGTTATTACAGGAGACATCAGGTTTTCGGACGATGGAAAACATACAGAAACTACATGGAAATGGTGCAAACTTTGGCATCAGTCTAGTTTCTACGTATGTGAAACTATGCAATTTCTGTGTAATTTCCAATATACAGATAACATACATACATAATACATGTTGATGTATTGTACATTACATATTGCTGACTTGTTATTAAAATTCATTGTTTTCTGCACATGTATATTCCTGTTTTCTTTCTATCTCGCATAGAACAATGAATCCCAGATATGCTGACATAAACAAGAATGACATCATAGGGTATGAAATTACACGACACCTTGTATTTTGTTTTCTCAATGGTCAAACGTGCAGTGTATCCCTATTCCCATCTTCAAATCAAACTCTTCAGCATATTCTAAAGATAAGAGGACATTGCCCGTCTGGGACCAGATACAAGCGAACACACCATGAAACAAAATCAGATGCTGACATTCGAAAATTATCTCAAGCATCAACACCTGTGATTTATCACTCTAAATACTGAGAATAGTGTATAATAACCCAAACAGTTTTATTCTATTTGAAACAATAAATAACTACAATAAATAACTGAGTGATACTTTTATGATCACAACTATCGGAAAAGTGGGTGAGCACAGACTAGAGACTTTAATTTCCTCACAACTGGCAATAATCCCCACAATAATGGTGGACAATATGACCACTCACCCTACCCTACCCACCCCACCCCACCCCACCCCAACAAAACAGCAATACCATAAAGCCACCAGTATTGTGTTATATTATGAAAATAAAGATAAAACTGGGACAAAGCTATTCAATGTGAAATTAATGGTGGTAGAGTTAAGGCGTTTTGTAAACTGCTGTGGTTTAAGCCACGAACTTATGACTGCATAAGCTAGTTGTAAAATGCAAGCAATACAATTGAATTCCATAATAAAGAACTCTTAAAGATAAATATATACCTACACAAAACTAATACAAATTACGTAAAAACCTTAAAATCGTTTTAATGCCAACTTTGCTCTACCATGTTCATTATTAATCTATTAAATTACATGAGATTCAAATTCATATATTAGAGGAACAAAAAGAAATAATGCAAATCCTGGAATCACCTATTTGCAGTCAAAAGATAGGTAATATTACACGAGTTGGCTTTTCCAGTATGATACCAAATGACAGCTAAATGAATCTCCTTCACCACTTGATGCAAGTTTAAAAGCACTGTTCTAATTAGCACTTCTGTCTCATCTCAGTACACATTTCTGAGAATCAACTTGTTCAAATAAACAGATCTGGAGAGGACAACACATATTTTAGCGCACACAGGAAGAAATTCACAACTGTTGAATATTTTGGTTTTCAAACACCAACCCAAAAAAATATGAGTGTAATCGCTTTCTCTCTTGGAGTCTAAGTCATAACGAGAAAATAGGCGTGGTGTGGTTGGAGAGATCAGCATGCAGATATAGGAGAGAGATGTTTAACATTCATAACGATATAAGCGAAGAATGGATTCGGAAGAAAGGCACTCCGCGTTAATTATTTAGACAGATTAGATAAGTGTGTAGATTTGTCACATTTTGGAATGGTGTTTGACATTCAGGCTGTCACGTCTTATTCAAATCATAAGCAAAGGTGTTCCACGTCTTTTTATAATCTTATTAGTTCTTATATCGTCCGATTAATTAATTTGTTATATTTTTTTGATAAATTATACGTGATTTGGACCCTGACTGCATATATTAATACAATAGTTTGTTACGGTTCTGTTAATAAATATTTCCTAAATACCAGGGGATCCTGGAAAATAGCAATGTCTGAATCGGTTGCAATGCTGTGCACCTTTACATTATCTGACTATTATTTTCAACTACATATATCTTTTTACTAACATTATGCGTATTCATCGCCGAGTTTTCTTTGAAAACGTTATTTGCCGAACAGTGACAAAATTGGTCATAAATAGCTGAAGTATGTATTTCATTAAAAGTGTATGGTTTGTCTTTCTGATTACATGTATCAAATTTCCTTTTCTAGTGTAGTCTTCAAGTGGAATGTATGTACTGGGTGTCTTGTTCAAAGTGGGTCCTACCTACACAATTATACGTAGAGTCATAGTTGATATCAATCTTACTTGCTTCGTTTCATATCGTGAATTCCTTGAAAGCCATCCGAATTTCAACCATAGCTCTGATACTACTGCCTTTAACTTCTTTACACTTAGTACAGGCCCTTTTCGGCATACCGGTACATGGCGCAGGGTTGTGATGTTTGCGCTTTGATGAATAGTTCTTAAACTTTCATCGTAAATTGAAGTATGTGAAAGTCCATTCTGTTATCAGCTCTATACGGGGCCTTACTTTCTTTTGGATCCAGACAGAATGGATAAATATGTCGATTTATCTCCCTATCTCGTCATAGAGGTTAAATATTTTTGTCACATAAATGCATGTTGCTCTCTCCAATCACACCACACCTATTTTTCGTCATGGCGTTGACTCCCGGAGAAAAAAAAAAAACACTACACTAGTATCGTTTGACAGTAGAGATATTTAGAAAAGTAAAATTGCTCATTCGCTAGTCATCATATTGATTTTTTGACCTAGGGTAGCAATTAAACTACAACAGATAAAACAAACAATTTAGTACAAATACATGCAAGACGTACAACGAAGAAAATACAATACAAACTAATCACAATTCATACGCGACGCAAGTATCATCCATCATTATTACGACAACTAAGACTTCTATGTAGTATTTTCATAAAATTAATGTTAAGTATATATGTACATTTGTGACAGCTTACTTTGAGAGAAAGAGGGATATGGAAGGGTTTGTAATTCGCGCCATTATGGTGAAGACTTTTATTCTATACGTGGTATTGCACAGTCTAGCAGTCTCTACACTGTTAAAATATAACGGCAAAAAATCACATGAAACATATAATGTTTTATGCACAATATAAGATTGGCTACATCCTTCCCATGTTAGGAAGAAAATGTCTCCATATACTTCAAACAACTTTCATTGAAATTCTCTAAAGAAATCATAACATTATAAAGTAAAACTTTTTATCACTATATACCTTTCATATCTACAGTAAAGATACCACTGTTACTGATCAAGAAACTTATCCCCAGTAGAATTCTATCCCACCGTACCCCTCCCATAAAATCGCTAGTCATCACATTTATCCACCATTTTATAACAACTCATCCAAAAATGAGGAATAATGCTGGAGTTTCAAAAAAAAATTATAAATCTAGGCATATTGTTATCCATACATATATAAGTTTTATACGATGTGTGTGAGATACTTAATCAATAAGGCATTATAATAAACATCTGCTATTTAATGTATCAGGGGACTAAGACCTAAAATAATGCATAATGAAGTGAAAAATGTCAGTGGTTACGTCTTTAAGGGAGAGAACATAGATGCACATGCTTAAATGCAGAAAGGATTGTTTATATATTAAATATAAGTACAACGAGGATTTTAAATCTAGTGGCAATGTCGATACTGATAGAACTGTTGAATATTACTTAAGCTTCAGAAATATGAAAGTGGTTTGTAAGTAAATCTTCTGAGTAAGTATTCTTTTTCACTCATAATTTAATTCAAATTTTGTTTTTATCTTCTAATACGTTTCAAGTCACATTACGTCCGAGAATAAGTAATAGAAGGAGGGGATCACGAATATCTGACTTCTACCTCAGTTTTTCAGTGGGGAAATAAAGCTAGTTTCCAATACTCGATTAACAACAATAGCAACAAACAAATAAGGGACCTGCAATTACAGGCAAAAGCGTAAAGTGTAACACAAGAAATTTAAATTTATTTCATCGACAGAGACAGGTTGTGTCATAGCTGATTAATTAGAAAAATTACCAGGAGCTCCATAAGCTAGATACCCTGGTGAGTAACATCTTCCAGGATATAGTTATTGTGGTCCTAAAAATCGAATTGATTTTCAACTTGACGAACGATGTCAAACAAGAATTGTGGAGCGCCCAATAAACGCGATTGATCAAGCGTGTTATGTTCATGATGTCGCAAATAAAATAAAGATTTACACAACGACATATTGGGGATGTAAAGTTGATTCATGCATTAAATTCCATAAAAATCTCTCTGAGAAACACTTGATAGCTTTGTAGAAAAATCTTCTAATAAAGGTAAACTAGTGCTAGGGGCTGGTAATTAATTATATAACTATTAAAATGGAATCTGTTTGTACAGCCTAATAAGACATTGGAGGACGCTGGCCAGCGATTAGTAAACTTACTGAAGCACCGCCTACAAAACTCAGTACGCACATTTTGATGTCAGTACTCCTAATGAAGTTTATCAAGCCGATATTTTATTTTTACTACATGATACTATTAAAATTTGTAGAGGTCAATCACACGAGTACAAATACTCATTGACTGTCGTTGACTTTGCAAAAAGATATAAAAAGCAGAACCACTATCAACAAAAAAAAACATATGAAGTTGCATCTACGTTTGAACGAATATATCAACGAAGACCCTTGTGATGGCCACAATTATTACAGGTTCATCCTAGCAAAGAATTTCTTGGAGCAGTATTATCATTGGTGAAAATACATAATGTCAAAATAAGGAGAGGACACACTGAAATTCATCGTGATTAGGCAATCGTTGAACAATTTCATCCAACACTTGCAGAGCGGATTTTAGGATATCAATATGCAAAGGAAATATGTATTGACTTTAAATCAGGTGAGATAACTCGTCAATGTGTTGCTAGGTTACCAAGTGTGATACCTGTGTTAAATACTGACATTACTAGTGCAACTTCTATGAAACCAACTAATGCGATCACAACAAATATATGCCAATACCCCGACGGGAATCTTCCTTGCAACAAGTGCTAGTTAATGTTTCTGTAAGATATTGATATGAACCTCCTAAAAATGAAGATGGTAAAAAAGAGCAACTGATCCTATCTGGAGTGTGACTACACATAATGTTTCTACATTGGGAAGATCCACAGTTAGACCTGCAATCTCCTGATTAGATTTGACGGCTCCTCAACATGGATTTGTACTTGAACAATTACAAGTAATTCCTGAAGACACGCAATTACCACCACCTTTACTTTTGTAAACCGGTGCCTCTACGTCGATTACACTCAAGATAGGTCAGCATGTGTGACCAATACTATTAATTCTGTCTTTTATAAATAATCTTGGATTATTACTCGAATACTGTCACAACATTATTGCGTTGCAACTTGCACAATGATTGTTTTGTTGTTGTTTCAGTATCATCATTAATTCAACATCAAGTTCAAAGTCACGATTATCTTTTTCCGTCACAATGCTTATAGCTCGCTAATTTGTTCTTTATGACGAAAAAGTCGCTGGTGATGTTTTTCGGTTATTAAATTTTACGAGATAACCCTGTATAGTTGAGATATTCTTCTGACTCGAGATACTGCGAAAAAAAACTAAATTTGACCATTCGATCCGATCATCGACAATTCAGATATTTGTATCAGAAATAATTAATCCATGTGAAGAGTGAATCGTTATATCGTATCCTAACGTCTACGGAGATTTGTCCATCGTTAATGCGTTCTCAACTACGTCAACAACAACCAAAACAATATAATTTAACATCCGGTTTTGTATCCCACCAACAGGAATTTCAGCTGCATTATTTTGTTATCGAGTATCTATTGGGCGATAACATAATGGTACAGGTAGATTTAAAATTTTGTTTTTACGTAAAGTAAATAATTTCTTTTGCAATTCTTCACGAATTATTTTTCTATTTGTTATTATCAAATCAGCAGGTCTCCATAAATTCAAAAGATCTTTCATAGGAGTTTCTGGAATTATTTTACGCATTATCTCACACTACATTTTATCTAGCTGTAGTCTGATTAACCTTTTAAGTTCTTTCAGCGGTTCATCAATAGCTCTATGTTAATCAGTTATTTCTTAATATTAATCTGCACTATTCTTTAGCCATTAATGTGGAGACCGACCAATTAAGGTGATGGTTGACCATGATTGCCGCATCTTATAACAGCAGTATTTTCAGTCAATGATACCGTGTCTTTCTTGTCCCAAATAATATATTTAGGAATGAATTTCTCACTCATTCGCTCAGGAGTCCATGTGTTTCCGCACTATCTGAAGAAATTATGATATGTACATGATTATTACTTCTCGCTATTTTATTTCTAAACGAGTTTATGTATCGGTGTCAAAACAATTATATATGCATGGTTGTTCAGGAATACTTTAATCGCACGAGGTGTTTTACCTTAACCATCACATTCATTAAGATAAACAGTCTTATGTCTAGCGACAGGATCATATAGAGATGGTGCAGATGACACTTCTGATATTTGATTATTTTGCAATATTTTTCCTTAATTTCAACGTCGGCAATTTCAGACTAATTAAGTATGTTTCCTCGTTTTATTCTCCATTCGCAAAATGATGCTTAATTGTCAAAATGTAATTATTTTAATAAATCCGCATACTTTTTATTTCTATAAAATGAGGATGTCGCAACTCTCACTGCTATCAGAGGAAATTCATTTATCATTGATAATAGATTTTTCGAAACGTAGGCAATCATTGAAGATCTTAAATAAGTAAACTGTGGTGAGTCGCCATCAATATAACTGACAAGTGTACCTAATTCATTTTCGTCTGATAAATAAGCATTACGGCGACTTATAATTGTCAAGTTCAGCATCCTCCATAATTAATCTTGGACAGTATTATTTTTGATCATGTGATCCTCCTTGTGTAAATTTACCAATTATAGTTCTACAGAAATCTTTTGATTTGCCAGTCTCCTATCGCTTTCTTTCCTATATTTACATACATAATTAGTAATTTTAATAACATAATTTTCATCAACATAAAGAAATTCTCTCATGACTTCATTTTGTATATCGAACTTATCAGGTTCCGGTAACCAAACTTGTTTTTGTGGATGATACGATATAATTGCTTCATTTACTTTTAGGGATATTAAACGTCTAGTATCAAACATATATCGCAATAGAACTATTGAACCAACCATTATTATGAACTATGTCTTCCAATCCAAACATAAGGAATAATATGGAGATTTTTGGTAAACTCAAATGAGTCTATATAGGTGAATTCATATTGACAAAATCTGGTAAGGGTCCGTTTATCACAACTCTAGTCATCTTGTGTGATTGATGTCCAGATATCTTAAAGTATTTAGAACACTCTCCGTATCCAAGAAAACTTCCAGGATAACATGCTACCATATAAACTGAGATAACGTCGCTATAATTGTATTTAGTATTTCATAATCTACCGTACCTGTATTCGATACAACTTTTCTGGACATCTTCAAGAAATTCCATGAATGTTTTTCCTGAGCAATGTGAGCAGCAACTGATGGAATGGCAGAACAATCATTTAGTAATTGCCCAACCTTGTCATTATCAGAAGCATATTTTAATGCAAGATTTTCATTTTTTCATGTAGAGATCTGTACGATAAATACACCATTATCCCGTACAAACTGATCATGATAATCATATTCTGAACTTTGAAATAGCCAAGCAGACACATGGTCACATTTACTGATATTTTTAATAAATCAAACACATGACCATTATAAAATTTAACCGTTCTGTCTCGCGAAAATATTGTTACTGCAACCGTCCATGCGTATGCCTTTATGATCAATAATATATATCGAAGCTCTTCTTGATTCATATTTCGATTTATACAAAATAAATCCGGTTAACGTATTTAATGTTATTGGAAATTTTAATCTTTCCCAGCTCAGCATCTTAAACTGCTTATACTGTGTTAGATAATGAAACAAGATAACTACATCCTATATGGATGTGTCAATGGTACATAAAGTACAAAACCCCAGAAAAATAAAAATATTATAATAACAAATATTATTATCGGAATCAGAATATTTATTTTGCTCTATATTTCGAATCTGTCAATTTTGCCAAGGGTTTTGATTAGCCATCACCAGATTCAGAGGTCCATCGCTACTTTCGTGTCGCTTGTTTCACTCGTGAAAGAATAATATAACATAATTTTTCTCAATTGCATTACACGATTGTTCATAATCCTTTTTGTTTCGCATTCATGAGACAATAAGGATTTTATTTTTCCATTGAACGTGCAAGAGGTATAAATAGTTTCACCTCTGTGTCGTCTACCATTGCCAAGGATTCTAACATAGATTGAAAAATTAATTTCATGAATCTATAATGTGTTGATAATGTGTATTATTTTAAAATTATCGCTTTTGCACTGATTCACTATCATATAAATTTCTGAGGATTTAGATTATCAGATGTCTTTATTCCGTCATGTTTTTAATTTTTTCAATAGCAGAAATAATATTAAAGTTTGCGTAGTTCATTATATAATAAATATTTGTTTAAAAAAATAATAATATAAAATATTCCGAAATCATAATCACAATAAAACTAAAAATAGTAGTCCCGACAACACCCAAGTGAACCCATAGATTGCTAAGAGACGTTCTAGCAAGCTCAGAGGATCAAAGGAGCCAATTTTAAAACGGCACAACACATAGTGTGATTATATACATAGGATTATGATTATATGATTATATCCATATGATTATGATTTTCATTATATTTTTATGCAGACGGCACAAACATTAAACTTGTCTATGGTACTTATCTCTAAGGGACGGCACAAAAACATGACTGTATGATTATGACTATATAATTTTATACATATGATTATAATTTTGATTATATCTTTTGCAGACGGCACACACATTATTCTTATCTATAGTACTTATCTCTAAGGGACCGCACAAACATTAAGGTTAATCAATTACGATGTAATGAAATGGAAACAGTCTCGTGGTCTTATGATTTGACGCAATAATAAGGGCGATAAGAGCTCAATTTACTTTACAGCGAGAGCATTTGCTTCCCATAATTATATCGCTTTATTATATATAAAATTATTTTAATATATACTATAAAGGGAATTGATTATTTATTCAGATTAAACGATTTTGAGTAATTTTCAAGACATCAACTTAAAAAAATTATAACTGTATACATATATATATATATATATATATATATATATATATATATATATATATATATATATATATATATATATATATATATATATATATATATATATATATGTGTGTGAATTTGGTCATCTTCATTAATTATATAACTATTAAAGATTTATCATTCGGTGCGTTTGATGTTTTTAACGTGATTTTAAGGCTTTTTCGTAATTTGTATTAGTTTTGTGTAGGTATATATTTATCTTTAGGAGTTCTTTATTATTGCATTCAACGGCATTGCTTGCACTTTACAACCAGCTTATGCAGTCATAAGTTCGTGGCTTAAACCACAGCAGTTTACAAAACGCATTAAATCTACCAACATTAATTTCGCATTGAATGACTTTGTCCCAGTTTTCTCTTTATTATTCTTATGTAACACAATTCAGGTGGCTTTTTGGTATTGCTGTTTTGTTGGGGTGGCGTGGGATGGGTGGGTAGGGTAGAGTGGGTGGATGGTCACATTGTCCACACTTATTATGGGGACGATTGCCAATTGTGAGGAAATTAAATTCTCTAGTCCGTGCTCACACACTTTTCCGATAGTTGTGATCATAAAAGTGATAAATCACTGGTGTTGATGCTTGAGATAATTTTCGAATGTCAGCATCGGTTTTTGTTTCATGGTGTGTTCGCTTGTATTTGGTCCCAGACGGGCAATGACCTCTTATCTGTAGAATATGCTGAAGAGTTTGATTTGAAGATGGGAATAGGGATACACTGCACGTTTGACCATAGAGAAAACAAAATACAAGGTGTCGTTTAATTTGATACCCTATGATGTCATTCTTGTTTATATCAGCATATCTGGGAGTCTTTGTTTTATGCGAGATAGAAAGAAAACAGGAGTATACCTCTGCAGAAAACAGTACATTTTAATGACAAGTCAGCAATATGTAATATAGAATACATTAATATGTACTATGTATGCATCTTATCTGTATATTGTGGTACCCCATCAAAAACTCTTACACTAAAACCGTTGAAATAGAGTGGCCAATTCCTTTCTACAAAGATAAGGTAATATCAATGAGTAAAATGCATGTCTATTGTACAATTTCAACTCTGGTTACAGGATTCACGATACAAATTTTATGGAAAAACTGTAAACCAGTGTCCAGAAGCGGTTAATAATGCGAAGAACAAGATTAGTAAAATCTATACGTCTGGGTGTATGTCCTATATGTAACTGGAAAAGAAAATATATATATATATATATATATATATATATATATATATATATATATATATATATATATATATATATATATATATATATATATATATATATATATATATATATATATATAAGAAGCATTCTATTGATACCATTTCAGTATTTTTTTACAGACGACTTAACTACATTCAATTATTAGCGTAGCATCACATTTATTAAATACTGAATGGATATCATGTGTTTCTTGCACATGTAAATCCAGACATGCCACCCGACATGAAGGGTTTGTCTATACTGAGAAATATAGGATCGATCACGAGCATTCAGAAATGTAAAGTCTTTTCATTTTATTATCATGGTATTCCACGGATCTACAGTTAGAGGTGAATTAATACCTTTAGTCTCTCAGGTCTAATTCAGTAAAATTGAATTTGTTAATTCCTGTGTCTCAGTAAATAGTGGAAAATATTGTTGCCATATCTTGAAGCCATAGGAAATTACACGGAAATTTCAGAGTAGTTTCACATACGTAGAAACTAGACTGATGCCAAAGTTTGCACAATTTCCAAGTAGTTTCTGTCTGGTTTCCATCGTCCGAAAACCTGATGTTTCCTGTAATAACTAATTGGCAAATTAGTTTCTGTTCATTTTTGGATATGTCTATATATTCTTAGATAAATTATTTGCTTGTTTGATTAGATGCCTGACTAATTATTTCAAGCTTTTATTGATTGATTTAATTTTGTTTTATTTTTTTGTAAAAATGGAAATTCCAGATCTTTATTGATCATGTTAGAAGATTTTTCTGGAGCGGACGAATCTTGTACTTTAGATATGATTATAATTGATTCATTTCCTTTTACTGTTTTATTTCCATTATTTACCAAATCGTCGAAAGCATCACCGTTTACGTAATAGTCCAGAAATTCAGTCTGGTTGATATACCCATCACCAGAAATATATTGATAAATTGATAAATGAAAGAACTATCATCATTGAGAAAGAATAAAATTAGACAAATTCAAATTTGAAATGAATAATATCCCATTAGCAAATGATAATGCAGAGGAAAATCTTTCAGGGTATGAGTTATAGATTGTATGCTATACTTACTACTTTCATCAATATCCATAAACAGCTCCTGCAGGGAGGTTTCATTTTTTATATCAGTGGACCCGAGTGACGTTTTTCCAAACCTTGCTGGTCCGAGATTCAATTGATTAAGTGCTGCTTTAACCTCATCATCTGATAGATATTCATCCTCTAAAAATTACACAGAAATTGTTTTGTTAAGTGTAAAATATGGAACTTTGTTTTGCCAGGTTCAAATGTGTAATACTTTCATAGAACAGGTAAAGAATAAAGAATGATCACTTTAATAAAGTGTTTCCTTTTAATGCATGTACATCGTCAAGCAAAAGGTGCCATATTTTATTCATATCATTAGATAATATCAATCATCGTTGTGCGTAATTACTTCATTTTATTTATTTCGTGTTTGAGAACAACATCGATTGTCTTTACGAGTATTTCTGTATATACCGAGAGCGATTTGAGGTAGCACTTAAGAAACGAAAAAGTACAGAATGGACATAAAACACTAGGTCTCTCATCATATAAAGATCGCAGACAAATTTGACACAGTTGGGTTTCTAGATCAATGGATTATACGAAACGTAAAGTTACAGGTAAACAGGTGATAGATACTGAGATAGACATGTATGCAGATTACACAGGTGGTTTTAGTATGGTGTTTAGAGAGACACATATGATTGTGAGAGGGAGACTCACTGTTGGTATCACAACCGGACCACGCTCGTTTGAATTCGCCAAATGTAATGTAATTGTCCTGTTGATGTTGGCTTTTCATCCATTTGAACAAACCCATTGCAACGAAAGTGACTTCATTGGACTCAGCTTCTCTGACACGAAATAAAAATAGTCTTGTTTAAATTTTATTTTCGGACGTACAAGAAAGCTCAGAATTCATTTTGATGGAGTTGGCTCTGTGTTACGAGATACCTGCGTGGTTGCTGTTGCTGAACATTTGAGAGACAAAAGTGTTTTGATAGTGTGTTTAGCTTTGTAACCACTTATTTGAATTATTGTGCAGAAATTTTAAATAGAATGCATGGAAGGATATAACTTGAAATTTAGATAGTGTTCGTAAATTTAATCCTCCCAAGAAGTAACACACTCCTTCGTTTAGCTGTTGAATATTAAAATACCGTACAAATGAATAACTGCTGCCTTACAGTTTTTTTTATCGAAGCAAACTAAATCTGTTTTTCTGACACTCAAGGGAATCTGAAATAAGGCATATTTAGAATTCATTCGGAACTGCTATGTCGCTTGATTAGGACATAACGACTGACGCTAATATCAAGCTATTTTGTAAACATTATTTGAAGACTACTTCAGAACTCGAAACAGATGTCCTTGGGACAAACAGTCTGCACTAAAAGAAGACGATACATGTTATGCCCTTTTGAAAGCAATGAAGGTCCTTTTTTTCCTTCCTCTTTCGTGTTCTTTTGTATGCTCTTTAACTCCCAGAAAAAGAAACACAATTTGCTCCTGATGTTTTTTAAAAAAATATTTTATGGATTTTGTTTCGAATGAAGATAATGAAATAAACGCAGCTTTAACAACTGGTCCGTCATAGCTCTACGATATCAGCAGTGTAGCAGCTTATAGCATTGGAGAATCATGATACAGACATGTAGCATGGTGTCGCACCCAGTCACATTATCCTGACACCAAGCCGACCAGTCCAAACACTAACCTCTTAATGCTGAGCACCTATCGAGGCATCCGTTAGTGTCACCAAGAAGGTGATGATAAACATTAAACATTGACGGCAATGATTATGAAAAGGATGTCATAGATGAAAATTGAAGAGGAAAACCTACCGACCTACAGGAAGTCTGAAATGTGTTAGTATAACTATTTTTATGTATTGACAGATTGATTGATAATTTGATTCCCTCATTATTTGTTATACATGTATTTATTCTTCCATAAATCATTTGGCTGATTGCATGTATAATTTATTGACTGATTAATTCGACTAGTCATTGATGAATTTATTCTTGTGAGATATTTGTATAATATTTGTAAAGCCAAGGATTATTTGCACAGTTTGAAATTTTTGCTGTCATTCATGCGTAATTTACGTGGATTTTTTGAAACTGTATTTGAGCCTGGCAAATGGCCTGGCGTCACGTTTGACGTTGATAAACATTACATCAGATCACACGTGTTGTAAACGGATTCAAATTAGGCTGTATAAGGTACCCATCCCTAGAAATAAATAAACATATAACTGAAATCAATATTGCCCATTCAAAGAAATATTATAGTCATAACATAAAAATCAGAGATATTTATGTTTTGTCGAGGCTACACAATTTAATTATTTTAAAACGTAGTTTGTCTAGACAGGAAAGACAATCCAGAGAAATTCCTAATAGGTTATACCTCTAACACAATGCTAGCTGTCTTGTAAGTAAGGGCTAATTAGGTGATCTGCTAATTAGCAATCAACAATCAAAGTATAATGAACCAACATAACGGTTTTCCCCAATAATATCTAGATTTCTGTCTAACCTCTTACCGGCATTTGTTTCCTGTTAGATAATACAAACGATTATCACATTTTGGTTACCACGGTTACTTGAATACAGGAAATGTAACATTGTTATCCCATATAATCAAGTACCAAGAACACTACTGTTACGTCATATCCTGCAGGCAGGAAATGCAGTACAGAGAAATGACACCAGGGCTCCTTCGCTTGGTTTCTAAAATTAAACAGAAGTAGCAAGTTATTTTTATTGCTTAAGTTTTCTCCTATAAGTACAACCCATTTGACACCTAACTTATCTGGAGCTTCCATTGTTTCAAGGTTTGTAAAGTCTATCGAGTCTAAGCAAATTTGAATATAATACTTTCTGGAGTTATAGGTCTTACTACTGAGACCCATCTCGCATCACTCATTCCGATTTTTGTACTTTTTAGCAAAGTGAGAGTTTCTAGAAAGTTTTTCAGGAATCGTTGATGATGATAAAACAAAATTATTCAAGGTGTACGAAGCGAAATGTTTTAGATCTGTAAAACTGGATATTTTATTCTATTGCAATGACAAGGAAATCCAGAGGAATATGTAAACAGAACATAAAATAATAACACTGTTAAAAGTTTGTTCCAAGAAAAGATTCTCCGATACTTATTTATTTTCATCTGTTAACATAAAATCTTACATGCATGCTGTGTATTTTTTTATTTTTATTATTTCTTGGTGGTTCGTAATATTAATATAGTATGTTTTACGAAACTACTTTGTACGAATTGTGAAGAATCTGAATAATCTGTTTCGTAAAACACATAGCAATGTTCTATTCCATGGTCGGACGGGAAGATATAAAAAGGGAGAGTTCGGACTCTCTCAAAGATAAGGTGTCACGCATAACGGTGTAGACACGGCTACATCCTTTTGTGGGGAAGCTTTGTCAACGAGAGGTAGCGAAGATCGCTGTAAAATACAAGCATACTATCTATCTTGGTTTTGGACTTCACAGTTCTTTTTTTGATATATAAACTATATTTTAAAGATACAACATATAAAACCCTTTATATCGAAACATACATACAATAACTATTACAATACAAATTAATTAATTTTCATTAATCTACAACTTCATGTGCTTTTAAAATTTTCTGCCTTTATGAATACCATACAAGTGATTAAATGTTGCTTGTATTCAGAGAGCCTAAATATCAATAGTTGCAATTGATGCCATAGGGAAATGTATTTTCTTTCATTTAATTTAGAATACCGACCTGGAAAAGATCATTGAACATTATACTTTATTAACTAAAGAATATTTTTATTCGTTAGTAAATTTTAGCATGACGGTAGTAGTAAATTCATAAAAACACATATGTACATCAAATCTTCAAAAAATACCATATTTCGCTACATTATAATAGTAAATTAAAAAGAGAACTCACAACAATATTGCGACTGCTGGTTACCACATAAATCGTTAAATTTTAAGGTGACTAACAACACAGAAAATTCTTACCAGTAAAATACAAACAGACTATCTCTCTTGGTCTGGACTTCACAAATTAAATATTCACGAGGGCTCGGTCTTTTTATACTCTGAGAATTTAGTGTAACATATAGGTATCACGCACGTCCTTGTTTAAAAGTCACGCGTGTATTTGTCTAATAGTCAAGGACGCCCGTGTCCCTAGTCCAAAAACAGAGAGTTCTATAAAGGTTTGTCTCTTAAGCGAATGATCTTTTAAGTCGTATGTTGCTTACATTTGTTGCATTCGAGGTCATTAATATACCACGAACTTTTTAAACCAAACATTTATAAATTTGCTGATTCAATTTGTGACAGTTTGTAAATAACTCGAGCCCCACAGGCAAATCGTTTATTGTTCTATTCGCGCTATGGACTCTTGAACTGAGCCTATCTTATGATCCTATCTGCCAATCCTGTCACTGCGGGCAATATACAAGAATGTGACATACAGGTTAATTCAATACATCTAAGCAGACTTTTTCTCTTAATAAATAGTAGTTATAACATAGTCTAACACAACTTAGAAGTTATTATTTCTTTTCAAAATTGATATCATAATATATGTACATCTGTATCTATTACTTGACCGTATCAAAAATCAAGTTCATGGTTTACTTGACCAGTGTCATTCATTTTGTAAACAATACATTGTGTGGTTAATATTTAACTATCAATGAAAGTAAATATGCCTATCTGAGTGTGAGTCTAGAACATCAGCTTTCCACCTCGAAATTAATAACCTTGCTGATGACTGTAAATGTTTTATAAAGGAGACTGGCATACATCCTGGTTTTATTATTGTGTCTAACTTTTTTATATAACATTCCTTACCGGAAAATTACTAATTCTAGCCTTGACATAAGAATGAATCTTTTTTGTTTTCAGTTTTTGATTTCTGTAGAATAATTTATTGAAGTTATTTTTCATTGGAACTTTAAGGTGCACGATAATTTTATTGGACTAAATATTAATTTGGACTTGTAGTTAAATCAGACACGAACATTTCGGATAATTTGGATACTATTATTTTGATAGACCAAAAGACTCTCACACTTAAGCCTTTTGGCACATAAGCACATTCAAAGTGAACTGTACGTCAACAATTTTAGATATTGTAATTTATCTGAAATTTGAGAGAGAGAGAGAGAGAGAGAGAGAGAGAGAGAGAGAGAGAGAGAGAGAGAGAGAGAGAGAGAGAGAGAAAGAGAGAGTACAAACGATCTTTCTTCACAAAGATGAAGTTCTGTCTGTAGCTGATTTATATATTATATTCTGTGTCGCCCTCGGATTGGTTACCAGATTATCATTTTTTAAAATTTATAATACTCCATTTGAAACATTACCAGTTTTTACCTCAAATATTGAATTAGATGTGGGGGTGGGGTGGGTGGGGTGGGTGGGGGTGGGGTAGTAATTTTGAAGCAAAAATTACAAAGCTTACGGACAATCGTTTCCAGACCAAGTTTGTCAAATTTTTAACGCTAATGTTACTTCGTCTTTCTAAATAATTATTTTCTTGGAGAACAACACTACTGGATTAAAAAAAGACATTTTCTGAAAATCTTCTTAATTGGAACGGAACAATACAAACTGCTTAACTGTATAAATTCTGGGTTGTTGGGTTAACCTTCTTCTGACGTTATTATCCGCCATCTTGGATCGTACCCAAACTTTAGACTGTGTAAATTTAGAACTGTTCACAGGACTTATGCTTTATATCTTTAGAACAATTTGGATCCTTTTCGTAAATCGTAAGTTTTGTTTCACATATTTACATTTTCTGTGTTTTTTCTAGGGAAATAAATTGTTTTTGGTAAAATTGTTAAAGTATTCTTCACTTTTTCTTCGTGTTTCGTAACAATAGGAAGAGAGTATCAATGAAAAATGTTGTTTTTGATACTTTCTTAACACACAGTTGGCATCGCAACCATCAGGTCATCACAAAACGTATGTCAAAATTGAAATAACAACCCCTCATACTGGAAATATACATTATATGTATAACGTTTGAAAGGTGCTTTACAAATATATATATATATATATATATATATATATATATATATATATATATATATATATATATATATATATAATACGAACATTATATAAACTTGTATGGTACTAAAATCTGGCCTAATATAAAAAGCGAAAAGTGTCTTTGAAAGAATAAACACAAGGACACGAAAAAGTTCAAATGAGGTAAAATGGCAACGAATACGTCATTCTCATAAGAGAGGGGATAGGTAAAATGGCTTGAAATAGGTCATTCTCATACTAACGGGGATAGGTAAAATGGCATGAAATAGGTCATTCTCATAGGAACGGGGATAGGTAAAATGGCATGAAATACGTCATTCTCATATTAACGGGGATAGGTAAAATGGCATGAAATACGTCATTCTCATAGGACAATCGTTTATTGTTCCATTCGCGCTATGAACTTTTGAACTCACCCTATCTTATGATCCAATCTACCAAACCAGTCACTGCGAGCATTATTCAAGACTGTCGTACATGTTAATTCAATACATCTAAGCAGATTTTTTTTTCTCTTAATAGCATAGTCTAACACAACTCAGATGTTATTATTTCTTTTCAAAATTGATATATTAATTCATGTACATCTGTATCTATTACTTGACCGTATCAAAAATCAAGTTAATTGTTTACTTGACCAGTGATATTCATTTTGTAAACAATACATTGTGTGGTTAATATTTAACTATCAATGGAAGTAAATATTCTTATCTGAGTGTGTGTCTAGAACATCAGCTTTCCACCTCGAAATTAATAACCTTGCTGATGACTGTAATTGTTTTATAAAGGAGACTGGCATACATCCTTGTATTTATTATTGTGTCTAACTTTTTTATATAACGTTCCTTACCGGAAAATTACTAATTCTAGCCTTGACATAAGAATGAATCTTTTTTGTTTTCAGTTTTTGATTTCTGTAGATTAATTTATTGAAGTTATTTTTCATTGGAACTTAAAGGTGCACGATAATTTTATTGGACTAAATATTAATTTGGACTTGTAGTTAAATCAGACACGAACATTTCGGATATTTTGGATGCTATTATTTTGATAGACCAAAAGACTCTCACACTTAAGCCTTTTGGCACATAAGCACATTCAAAGTGAACAGTACGTCAACAATTTTAGATATTGTAATTTATCTGAAATTTGAGAGAGAGAGAGAGAGAGAGAGAGAGAGAGAGAGAGAGAGAGAGAGAGAGAGAGAGAGAGAGAGAGAGAGAGAGAGAGAGATTACAAACGATCTTTCTTCACAAAGATGAAGTTCTGTCTGTAGCTGATTTATATATTATATTCTGTGTCGCCCTCGGATTGGTTACCAGATTATCATTTTTTAAAATTTATAATACTCCATTTGAAACATTACCAGTTTTTACCTCAAATATTGAATTAGATGTGGGGGTGGGGTGGGTGGGGTGGGTGGGGTGGGGTAGTAATTTTGAAGCAAAAATTACAAAGCTTACGGACAATCGTTTCCAGACCAAGTTTGTCAAATTTTTAAAGCTAATGTTACTTCGTCTTTCTAAATAATTATTTTCTTGGAGAACAACACTACTGGATTAAAAAAAGACATTTTCTGAAAATCTTCTTAATTGGAACGGAACAATACAAACTGCTTCACTGTATAAATTCTGGGTTGTTGGGTTAACCTTCTTCTGACGTTATTATCCGCCATCTTGGATCGTACCCAAACTTTAGACTGTGTCAATTTAGAACTGTTCACAGGACTTATGTTTTATATCTTTAGAGCAATTTGGATCCTTTTCGTAAATCGTAAGTTTTGTTTCACATATTTACATTTTCTGTGTTTTTTCTAGGGAAATAAATTGTTTTTGGTAAAATTGTTAAAACTTGTCTTCACTTTTTCTTCGTGTTTCGTAACAATAGGAAGAGAGTACCAATGAAAAATGTTGTTTTTGATACTTTCTTAACACACAGTTGGCATCGCAACCATCAGGTCATCACAAAACGTATGTCAAAATTGAAATAACAACCCCTCATACTGGAAATATACATTATATGTATAACGTTTGAAAGGTGCCTTACAAATATATATATATATATATATATATATATATATATATATATATATATATATATATATATATATATATATATATATATATATAATACGAACATTATATAAACTTGTATGGTACTAAAATCTGGCCTAATATAAAAAGCGAAAAGTGTCTTTGAAAGAATAAACACAAGGACACGAAAAAGTTCAAATGAGGTAAAATGGCAACGAATACGTCATTCTCATAAGAGAGGGGATAGGTAAAATGGCTTGAAATAGGTCATTCTCATACTAACGGGGATAGGTAAAATGACATGAAATAGGTCATTCTCATAGGAACGGGGATAGGTAAAATGGCATGAAATACGTCATTCTCATACTAACGGGGATAGGTAAAATGGCATGAAATAGGTCATTCTCATACTAACGGGGATAGGTAAAATGGCATGAAATACGTCATTCTCATAGGACAGTCGTTTATTGTTCCATTCGCGCTATGAACTTTTGAACTCACCCTATCTTATGATCCAATCTACCAAACCAGTCACTGCGGGCAATATTCAAGACTGTCGTACATGTTAATTCAATACATCTAAGCAGATGCTTTTTTTTCTCTTAATAGCATAGTCTAACACAACTCAGATGTTATTATTTCTTTTCAAAATTGATATATTAATTCATGTACATCTGTATCTATTACTTGACCGTATCAAAAATCAAGTTAATTGTTTACTTGACCAATGATATTCATTTTGTAAACAATACATTGTGTGGTTAATATTTAACTATCAATGGAAGTAATTGTTCTTATCTGAGTCTGAGTCTAGAACATCAGCTTTCCACCTCGAAATTAATACCCTTGCTGATGACTGTAAATGTTTTATAAAGGAGACTGGCATACATCCTGGTTTTATTATTGTGTCTAACTTTTTATATAACATTCCTTACCGGAAAATTACTAATTCTAGCCTTGACATAAGAATCAATCTTTTTTGTCTTCAGTTTTTGATTTGGGTTGATTAATTTATTGAAATTAAAGGTGCACGATAGTTTTATTGGAGTAAATATTAATTTGGACTTGTTGTTAAATCAGACACGAACATTTCGGATATTTTGGATAATATTATTTTGATAGACCTAAAGACTCTCACACTTAAGCCTTTTGGCACATAAGCACATTCAAAGTGAACTTTTCGTCAACATTTTTAGATATTGTAATTTATCTGAAATTTGAGAGAGAGAGAGAGAGAGAGAGAGAGAGAGAGAGAGAGAGAGAGAGAGAGAGAGAGAACATTAGCAGTTTTTACCTGAAATATTTAATCATATGTGGGGGTGGGGTGGGGTGGGGTAGTAATTTTGAAGCGAAAATTATAAAGCTTACATCATTCTCATATGAACGGGGATAGGTAAAATGGCATGAAATACGTCATTCTCATAGGAATAGGGATAGATGGAATGAAAATATCAATACAATAGGGCCTGGCATGTGGCCAGATCAAACAGGATGTAGAGTCCAGACATGGTCGTATAAAATACAGTAACCAAATAGTTTAATCAGTAGCCCTGTGTTTGAACATTTGAAGCTGCGTATCGATCAAGGTAAGAACTATTTATAGTTTGACGTTTATAAAAAAATACCTCGATAAAATTGTATAATATATTGCCAAATGAGAAAGGGATGTATAGGAAAGTTTGAACACAAAATGTTGTTGAATTTAGGTGTTTAAAATATATAGCGGATGCAAGAATTATTCTTCCGAAAAATAAATAAAACGAGCTGGTACTTTGCTGGACGCAAGTAAAATCTCCAATAGTCCACGCTGTTTCAAATGTTATGTGGTCCAAAAATAAAACCCAACTCTTTAAAGACTTTTATCAGGGTCTAAAATGGCCAAAGGTCTATTCGCTACCTTACTTTGTTGCTGAGCAACAATATGTTGTGTTTATCGTCTAAGTTTTCTTGATGAAAATACTACAATAGAATCTTTTATTTACCCTATCATTTTCCTGAATCGGCATTGTCCCATTTCCTTACTAACCATTTATTTGAATCGGACTTCTGTTTGGTGTGCCTTGATTTTTATCGTAAGAAACACTAATGACTCTATAGCTAAATGAGAATTAATTCCTAGGTCGACGTACACGTGTATTCTAAGCACGTGTGCATATACCCCACCGACTTGGTGATCTGTGCTTAGTCTTGATTGTATATGTACTGGTGCGTGCATCAAGTCGATGTGTGCCCTTTACCTGTCGACCTGAGTTCGAAAATCCGCAGAGTTTGAATTTAAGATTCTCTAGCCTGCATGGTAGTGTGATTTACATTAGATATTAGTTTTGCCTTATCAAGCTAATTTAGAATCCGAGTATAACACATTCCGATCTGTTTGTTGTATCTCTCTCTCTCTCTCTCTCTCTCTCTCTCTCTCTCTCTCTCTCTCTCTCTCTCTCTCTCTCTCTCTCTCTCTCTGGTTGTAACATCGATTACTCTCTGCTGCTGTTGTTGTTGTTGTTGTTGGGCTTAACGCCATTTTTCAGCACATGATAAGCTATTCATTGCGGCAAGTATTAATGGTGGAGGAAGAAACCGGGAAATCACCGGAAAGAACCACCGACCCACGAGAAGCTACTGGCAAGCTTTCTCACATATCCACATTCGCCGAATCCTAGACTCGAACTCACGCAGACGGTGGTGAGATGGCAGTGATCCGTAACGGAAAGCACTTTAGACCACTCGGCCACTCATGGCCCCTGATTACTCTTTGCAAGTAAAAAATATATATATATATATATATATATATATATATATATATATATATATATATATATATATATATATATATATATCTGTCGTATTCTCACTGTTTAATTCCCTCTCTTGGTTAACGGTATAGTCTTCACTTTTAACTTCAACATTTATCTTGATGTTTTATCAATTTGCAGAACAAAGTACGGTTATCCTGCTTCTATGTGTATACTTTCTACATCATTCGGAACCATTAATACATGTTATTAAAAGATTACCACGTTTTGTAGGCAGAAAATCATTTTAGAGATTGGGGAAAATTATTATGATAATTAGAATATTTCAACCGTTTTATTCTTTGTTTTCATGTATAAATGTAATTAGTAAATGTAGTCGACTAATTTACTTGCCCAATGTTTTCATGTGTAAATGTAATTAGTAAATGCAGTCGACTAATTTACTTGCCCAATGTTTTCATGAGATATTAATTTATATAAGAGATCATCGCTCTTTGCTTTCTTATTCTCTGGTTTACACGTTATATCGCAACGACTCTTTTGGGTGATTATAATGCCGTCAAAATAATGTTTATATTAACGGCTACCTAGTATAAGACATATCCTGGAAATTAAATCCTTGCACTAATGTATATTTGCATGTATATATAGATGGATGAATTTGTCACATATATGATTATATTAACGGTTAGTTTATGCCATTAAAATATACCCATCTAATGCATATCGGTTAGTGTTTCAGAAATAGTTTGTTGGAAAGAGTTGATAAAGAAATGATCTGAAATTATAATATGTATCATGTTAGTGACATTTATTTTGCAGAAAATGACCATGGTACTATTCGGATTACTTTGTCTGTGGTGTGTGAGGTGGGTAATTTAGTACCCCCGTCTCTCTCTCTCTCTCTCTCTCTCTCTCTCTCTCTCTCTCTCTCTCTCTCTCTCTCTCTCTCTCTCTCTCTGAAATTATATATATATATATATATATATATATATATATATATATATATATATATATATATATATTAAATGTTAGAATGAATCAACAAAATAGCAGGTTCTTCTGTTGACATGTTTGTGCTGAAGTTTGTATATGTAGAGCAATAACAAACTGTCCATCATTCTGCCATTGGACGTGAAGCTAGGTATCGAATAATATAAAAAAAGAGATCAATCCCTACATTACATTTGTTTGGTAATTCACAATGCTTTACAGCAAGGCCAATACTATTTCTATTTATTACTTGATAATGTTTATCTTTTGAAATTTTTCGTACGGTAGAAATAGATTCATTAGATTTTATATTTGCACATTACAATATTCCTCACATGTAATAAGTTTATTTTCATCAAAAGCCGTCAAACATTTAGTTTATGTACTGTGAAACAATAATGGAGTCTACTTTTATTTTCTGTTTTAATATCATTCGCACACTTTTTTCATTATCTTCATTCGAAAAAAAATCCATATAATATATAAAAAAGTCATAAGGAGCAAATTGTGTTCCTGTTTCTGGGAATTAAAGATTATACGAAAGAACACGAATGAGGAAGGAATACACAGGACCTTCATTGCCTTCAAAAGGGCATATCATGTATCGTCTTCGTTTAGTTCAGACTGTTTGTCGCAAGAATATCTGT
Organism: Potamilus streckersoni; assembly: GCA_016746295.1. Classification (NCBI taxonomy): domain Eukaryota; kingdom Metazoa; phylum Mollusca; class Bivalvia; order Unionida; family Unionidae; genus Potamilus; species Potamilus streckersoni. Next base: position 1,404,745 of record JAEAOA010000546.1, on the reverse strand, counting down.
TTCGAGTTCTGAAGAAGTCTTCAAATAATGTTTACAAAATAGCTTGATATTAGAGTCAGTCGCTATGTCCTAATCAAGCGCCATAGGAATTCCGAGTGAATTTTAAATATGCCTTATTGCGGATACCCTTGCGTCTCAGAAAAACAGCTTTATATTGCTTCGATACCAAACTGTAAGGCAGCAGTTATTCATTTGTACTGCATTTTAAAATTCAACAGCTAAAAGGAGGAGTGTGTTACTTGTTGGAGAGGATTAAATTTACGAACACTATTTAAATTTCAAGTTATATCCTTTATTGCAATCTATTTAGAATTGCTGCAAAATAATTCAAATAAGTGGTTACAAAGCTAAATACAGTATCAAAAAACTTTGTCTCTCAAATGATCAGCAACAGCGACCACTCAGGTATCTAGTAATACGGAGGAGCTCCATCAAACAAAATTCTGAGCTTTCTTGTACGTCTGAAAATAAAATTTAAACAAGTATATTTTTTTAGTGTCAGTGAAACTGAAACTAATGAAGTCACTGTCGTTGCAACTGGTTTGTTCGAATGGATGGATGGCCAAGAAAATCAGGACAATAATATTACATTTGACGAATTCAAGCAAGCGTGGACCAGTCGTGATACCAACAGTAAGTCTCCCCCTCTCTATTATATGTGTCTCTCTAAACACCATACTAAAACCACCTGTGTAATCTGCATACATGTCTATCTCAGTATTTATCACCTGTTTACCTGTAACTTTACGATTGGTATAATCCTTTCATCAAAAAACCCAACTGTGTCAAATTTATCTGCGATCTTTATATGATGAGAGGTCCAGTGTTTTATGTCCATTCTGTACTTTACCGTTCTTAAGTGCTACCTCAATCCGCTCTCCATATATACAGAAAGACGCATAAAGACAATCCATGTTGTCAAACACGAATGAAATAACATGAAGTAGTTACGCACAACTATGATATATATTATCTAATGATATAAATAAAATATGGCACCTTTTGCTTGATGATGTACATGAATTAAAGGGAAACCATTTTTTTAAAAGTGATCATTCTTTATTCCTTACCTGTTCTATGAAAGTAGTACACATTTGAACCTGGCAAAACAAAGTTCCATATTTTACACTTAACAAAACAATTTCTGTGTAATTTTTAGATGATGGATACTTATCAGAGAATGAGGTTAAAACAGCACTTGAGACGTTGAATCTCGGACCAACAAGCTTTGCCGAAACGTTATTCGGGTCCACTGATATAAAAAATGAAACCTCCCTGCAGGAGCTGTTTAATGATATTGATGAAAGTGGTAAGTAAAGCATACAATTTGTTACTCATACCCTGAAAGATTTTCCTCTGCATTATCATTTGCTAATGGGATATTATTCATTTCAAATTTGAATTTGTCTAATTTTATTCTTTCTCAATGACGATAGTTCTTTCAGTTATCAATTTATCAATATATTTCAGATGATGGGTATATCAACCAGACTGAATTTCTGGACTATTACGAAACCGGCGATGCTTTCGTCGATTTCATAGACAATGGAAATCAAACATGGACAGAAAATGGAACACTTATTATCACATCTAAAGTACACGATTCGTCCGTTCCAGATATCTCTTTTAACATCGAAGAAAATCTGGAATTTCCAATCTTACAAAAACATAAAAGAAAACTAAATCAAGCAACAAATGGTCGAAATAATTAGTCAGTCATTTAATAAAACACTAAAAAAAAGAATAAAAAGACATATCAAATAATGAACAAAAACTAATTTGCCAATTAGTTATTACAGGAAACATTAGTTTTTCGGACGATGGAAGCCAGACAGAAACTAGATGTAAATTGTGCAAACTTTGGCATCAGTCTAGTTTATACGTATGTGAAACTACTCTAATATTTTCGTGTAATTTCCAATAGCTTCAATGTATGGCATCAATATTTTCCATTATTTACTGAGACATAGGAATTAGCAAACTCAATTTCACTAAATCAGCCCTGAGGGACTAACGGTACTAATTCACCTCTAACTGTAGATCTGTGGAAATACCATGATGATAAAATGAAAAGACTTTACATTTCTGAAAGCTTGTGATCGATCCTATATTTCTCAGTATAGACATACCCTTCATGTCGGGCGGCATGTCTGGATTTACATGTACAAGAAACACGTTATATCAATTCAGGATTTAATAAATAAGATCCTACTCTAATAACTGGATGTAGTTAAGACGTCTGTAAAAATACTGCAATGGTATAAACAGAGTGCATCTTGTATCTATTTCTTTTTCAGTTACATATAGGATATACACTCAAATGAATAAATTTTACAAAACTTGTTGTTGGCATTATTAACCGCTTCTGGACACTAGTTCACAGTTTGTCCATAAAATTGTATCGTGAATCCTGTAAACAGAGTTGAAATTGTACAGTAGACATGTATTTTACTCATTGATATTTGCTTATCATTGTAGCAAGGAATTGGCCACTCTAACGCAAAGGTTTTAGTGTAAGAGCATTTGATGGGGTACCACAATAAACAGATAAGATGCATACATAGTACATGTTAATGTATTGTATATTACATATTGCTGACTTGTCATTAAAATTTAATGTTTTCTCCAAAGGTATATTCCTGTTATCTTTCTATCTCGTATAGAAACAAAAATCCCAGATATGCTGACATAAACAAGAATGACATCACAGAATATCAAATTACACGACACCTTGTTTTATATTTTCTCAATGATCAAATGTGCAGTGTATCCCTATTCCCATCTTCAAATCAAACTCTTCAGCATATTATAAAGATATTAGGACATTGCCCGTCTGGGACCAAATACAAGCGAACACACCATGAAACAAAAACAGATGCTGACATTCGAAAATTATCCCAAGCATCAACACCAGTGATTTATCACTCTAAATATTAAGAATAGTGTATAATAACCCAAACAGTTTTATTCTGTTTGAAACAATAAATAACTGAGTGATACTTTTATGATCACAACTATGGGAAAAGTGTGGGAGCACGGACTAGAGAATTTAATTTCATCACAACTGGCAATAATCCCCACAATAATGGTGGACAATGTGACCACCCACCCACTCTACCCTACCCACTCCACCCCACCCCAACCCAACAAAACAGCAATATCACAAAGCCACCTATATTTTGTTATATATGGATAATAAAGAGAAAACTGAGACAAAGTCATTCAATGCGAAATTAATATTGGTAGACTTAAGGCGTTTTGTAAACTTCTGTGGTTTAAGCCACGAACTTATGACTGCATAAGCTAGTTGTAAAGTGCAAGCAATACCATTGAATTCCATAATAAATAACTCTTTAAGACATATATATATATGTATATATATATATATATATATATATATATATATATATATATATATATATATATATATATATATATATATATATATATATATATATATATATATATATATATACATACATACATACATACATACATACATACATACATAAAACTAATACAAATTACGAAAAAGCCTTAAAATCGTTTTAATGCCAACTTTGCTCTACCATGTTCAATTATTATTCTACTAAATTACATGAGATTTAAATTCATATATTAGAGGAACAAAAAGAAATGTTGCAAATCCTGGAATCACCCATTTACAGTTAAAAGGGAGGTAATATTACACGAGTTGGCTTATCCATTATCATACCAATTGACAGCTAAATGAATCTCCTTCACCACTTGATGTAAGTGTAAGAGCACTGTTCTACTTAGCACTTTTGTCTAATCTCAGTACACATTTCTGAGAATCAACTTGTTCAATTAAACAGATGTGGAGAGGACAACATATATTTTTAGCGCAAATAGGAAGAAATTCACAACTATTGAATATTCTGTCTTCAAAACACCAACCCCAAAAATATGAGTGTAATCGTTTTTACTCTTAGAGTCTAAGTCATAACGAGAAAATAGGCGTGGTGTGGTTGGAGAGATCAGATTGCAGATATAGGACAGAGATGTTTAACATTCATGACGATTGTTGATGTGCTTAACGCCATTTTTCAGCACACGATAGGCGGCCAGTATTAATGGTGGAGGAAGAAATCGGGAAATCACCGGAAAGAACCACCGACCCACGAGAAGCTACTGGCAAGCTTTCTCACATATCCACATTCGCCGAATCCTAGACTCGAACCCAAGCAGACGGTGGTGAGATGGCAATGATCCGTAACGGACAGCGCTTTAGACCACTCGGCCACTGGGGGCCCCTCATTCATGACGATATAAGCGAAGAATGGATTCGGAAGAAAGGCACTCCGCGTTAATTATTCAGACAGAATGGAGAAGTGTGTAGATTTATCACATTTTGGAATGCTGTTTGACATTCAGGCTGGCACGTCTTATTCAAATCATAAGCAAAGGTGCTTCACGTCTTTGTATAATCTTATTAGTTCTTATGTCGTCCGATTAATTAATTTGCTGTTTTGTTGAAAAATTATATGTGATTTGGACCATGATTATATGCATTAATACAATAGTTTGTTACGGTTCTGTCAAATTCTTCCTAAATACCAGGGGAACCTGGAAAATATCAATGTTTGAATCGGTTGCAATGCTGCGTACCTTTACATCATCTGACTCGTTTTCAACTGCATATATCCTCTTACTTACATTATGTGTATTCATCGTCGAGTTTTCGTGGTAAACTTTGTTTGCTGAACCGTGTCAAAATTGGGCATTTTGGTGGTCTAAGGCGCTGTCCTTTACGGATCACTACCTTCTCACCTCTGTCTTCGTGGGTTCGAGTCTGAGATTCGGCGAATGTGGATATGTGAGAAAGTTTGCCAGTAGCTTCTCGTGGGTCGATGGTTCTTTCCACGTATTTCGCGGTTTCTTCCTCCACCTTTAATACTTGTCGCCATGTATCGTGCTGAAAAATGGCGTTAAGCCCCCAGAACAACAACAACAACAACAACAACAACAACAACAAATAGTTTGCTCCTTTAGTACAAAAATGCTGAAAATTCACAATGGCCAAGGGAAAATTTGTCTCTACTATTACAGAGTGCAGTTTTTGGCAAAGCTCGAGATATCCACGCTTCCCTGTCACTTGTGCAGATTGTTATGATCTGGATAATAAATGCATCTTAAAGGGATAGGAGTTAGTCCCTTATGCTTGTCGGCAGAATTTCAGGAACTATAAAAATGCTGGAAAAACTCATGTCGGATTTGTAAGAGAAAAAGAGCAATTGTTTGCTAGACGGTGCTTAGTCAAGAAATTTGATCAAGATTTTAAAACTCAGTCAACTTGTATTGTTGGGTTAATAAACCCCAGTCTGATTTTATTGTGTAGAATTGTGAACAATTCCTCTCCATTGTGTTCATTTGTCATTAGATATAGACTCAGAATCTGTGACAGTCTGAACAGTATTCTTTACCCATTGAGGGCATTCATTTATTACTAGGCAATGACCTAGATGAAAATAATATTGTACTTAAGCCACTTGTAAATGACAAGCCTTTTTTGGACCAGAAAATCGATACTTTTGAAAAAGAATTACCTGATTCACACATAGCTTGAGCAGTTCCTAGAGCCATAGCCAAATGATGGTCAGACTTTAGATGAGGTCACTTTCACTTCTTGCTTGGATCAATCAAAGGGTATTTACCACAGTGATCATCTTTTATCTAATAATTCTCTTTTATCTAATCAGGGTGACAAACGAAAATCACTTGACGGCGAAGAGGAAAAGATCCTGAGATCTTCTATTTGTTTCAAAGCGTCATTAGTGAAAAGGAAGCGACTGAATTACCTGTTTGTTATTTCATTAAGAATGGAATTCCTATGAGAAAATGGAGACCTCCCAAGGTGCCTGCTTGTGACTAGTGGTCAGTGAACTATCAACGTTTAGTTCCAAAATCATACAGAGAGGAAATTCTTAGTCTGGCCCATGATACTCATTTAGGTGGTCATTTGGGGATTAATAAGACTATCACAAGATCTTGAATCACTTATAAGCGCCAAAATTCAAAAGTGATGTTTGTAAACACTGCAGATCTTGTCATACTTGTCAAATGGTAGGAAAACCCAATCAGAAGATACATGAGGTTCATTTGCAACCTATTCCTGCATTTGACGAACCATTTAGCAGAATAATGGAATATTGTGTCCGTACATTGCCTAGGACCTAGTCATGAATTATACTAGTTGACCACGCTGTGTGCGTCAACAAGATTCTCAGAAATTATTCCTTTGAGGAATATTTAAACTAAAATAATAGTAAAGGTTTTGATAAAATTTGTTTTATTCAATTTGACCTTCCCAAATTTGTCCAATCTGATCAAGGGTCACATTTTATGTCTGGATTTTTCCAGTCAGATATGCTTGAATTTGGCATCGAGCAATTCAATTCAAAAGTGAAATTATGGTTCGAGAGAACTTCAATGGAGAGAACGTTTGAGCATGGTGATTGCTAGACGGTGCTTAGTCAAGAAATTTGATCAAGTTTTTAAAACTCAGTCAAATTGTAATGTTGTGTCTCTTTCTCATTCTTCAAAATTTTCTTCAGATTAGGTATTACCGCTCATACAAAGTTTAGCAGAAAATGAGTTAAATTATGATAACAGTGCTCCTGGGATGTAAATAAATTAAAGTAGAACCAATATGTTGAGAGAGATAGCCAGGTTAATCATGCAATTAATTTAGTTGTACCAGTCCCACTATGTTAGAATTTAAGTGAAGAAATGTAATCGGGCTCTATTGGGTTTGGAGTAACAAATGTTCGGAATTCAGAAATTATGAATAATATGGACCAGAAACTTTCACAATTGCAACAGCAAGAAAGAAATGAACTTAAGCAGTTATTACTTGAATATGAGCACTTATTTGCAGATGTTCCTACAAAAACAATAAAAATCTACCATGATGTTGAAATTGTGAATTTCATACCTGTGAAATAACACCCATACAGAATTGATCCTTTCAGACTGGAATACTTGTCAAAAGAATTTCATTATTTGCTGGAAAATGATTTCATTAAACCGTATAAGAGTGACTGAAGTTCACTATGTATACTTGTCCCGAAACCAGATAATACTTTCCGCATGTGCACTGATTATAGAAAGGTGAATAATGTGATTGAAACGTATTCATTTTCATTACCAATAATCGGTGACTGTATTAATAAAATTGGAAATGCAAAATATGTCACCAAATTTGAAAGACGGAAAGCGCAAAGGAAATATCTTCATTCAAGACTCAAGATGGACTTTATCAATATAAAGTTATGCCGTTTAGGATGCACTTGTAAATGTTTAATGAACGTGATTACCTCTAGTCTTAATAATTGTGAAGCTTACAAGGATGATGTCATCATCTACAAAGACACCTCGACAGAATATTTAGCAGCAATTCGGAAATTCTTTGACAGATTCACTGATGCAAGTTTCAGAATTACTTTATCCAAAAGTGAGTTCTGCCATGCTTGTGTAACATTTCTAGGTCATATTGTGGGACATTGACAAGTTAAATCTATAGATGCTAAGGTCAAGGCTATCTCTGATTTCCTTGTGCCTATCAGTAAAAGTAACTGATGAGATTTTTAGGTACGGGTGGATTTCATCGGAAACTTTGTTCCAATTTTTATATAATTGCTGAGGCCTGAAGATTTTATTGAGCAAGAAATGCAAGTTTCTTTGGCCTGAATATTTAAAGAGGCTTTTGACAAGTTAAATGCCATACTTAATTGTGCCTCAGCTCTTAAAACTCCAAATTTCAGCCAATCATTTAAACTATATGTTGATGCAAGTGATATTGTGGTTGAAGCAGTATTGATTCAAGAAGATAAAAATAGTGTTGATCATCCAATGTTCTGTTTTTCTAAGAAATTAAATAAACACCAGAGAAATTATTCATAAATTGAGAAGAAATGTTTGGCTTTGATATTGACATTACAGCATTTTGAAGTTTACATAAGTTCGGCGCCTTTACCGATAATTGTGTTTAGTGACCACAACCACCTTACTTACTTTCATTGGCAAGATAAAAAATAAAAAAGAGAATAGCAAAATGGATCTTGTTCTTGCAAGAGTATAATCTCAACATCAGGTATGTCAAAGTTTGTTCTTACAGTAATATAATATTGGCATTAGGCACATCAAGGGAAAAGAAAATTTAATAGAATATGCACTTTCACGTGTATAGAACTACATTTCATGTATACTTTGTAACATGCATAAGATTGTTTTCTTGTGTTATTTTTTTTTGTATAAACCTCATGTATAACTGACATATTGTAAGAGAAAGCGTTATTATCTAAAGCTTTCCTTTTTATGGGGGAAGTGTTATGTATATTGAATTTAATTGTTTGCTTGTTTGTTTGTTTTAACTTTTTAAAATTCCATTACATGCTATTGTAATGTAACATTGTTTAGTGGATTTTACATGACTGAGTGTTATTTTATTTCATTGATAAACAACTAATAATAGAAACATGGTGTCTAGTTCTTGACCTTGTTTCAAAATCAATGACGATTTTGGTAAATAACTTTTTTAATTTATTTTTATTCGTTGATCTTGTTCACAGTAAGAATTGTTAAGTCAAGGTCGTACCTATACTACGTGACAGGTAGCATGTATCAATCGATACAAACTTTTATTTATTCCAGAAAAATCAGCTTTTGAACCTCATCCGGGAATCTGATTTAACTGTAGCTTTTAAAAAGATATATTTAGTTGAGCATAAACACTTGACACGTTAAGTTGAATTATGATGAGGCCAGATTGGGTTGAAATTTATTTTCATCAAATTGTTGAATTAAAGTTATTCATTTCCCTGGAAATACAAAAGTACCCTAACAATATTCTTTACTGGAATTTATACTGAATTAAAAACCGGAATAGTATCCTATAAGATTCAGCAAGAGTCTGTTGACAGCTGCCATAACAGATGTCATCGTCTTCAATTTCGAATTTCATTGGGACTCGAACTCATTGTCATTCGGGACTTTTTATTACTAGGACTTCTAGTTTTAATTCTTGGATTATATTTTGGATTCAATTCGTATAATCGTAAGTTCTTTTCTCTCCAGTTTCACTTTGAATTCTAGGGAAATAAATTATATTTTAAATTTTACAAACTTTGTTATCTTCATTCTTTTCTGTTATTTATTTAAATAGCATAGATTCGTAACAGGATCCTTACAGTCCCCGCCATTTCGATAGGATATGATGCTTTATGGCCCAGAGGCAGGGGAATTTCCTCGATCAGATATACACCAATACCGATACCAAACACATGCCAGGAGATCACCACCTAATCAACGCAGGAGGCGATCGCATAAAGTCCGGAACAAATGAACCTTTTCTCTGCTTTCAATCATCCAGACTTTAAACATTGACGTACCCTTTCAACCGCAGTTCAGAAAGCCTACCCGTGGGAGACCTATTCCAAACTTCTGGGCTAGCTGGAACTCCCTCGTCCATCAAAATCAGTGTGTGATTCAGGTCATTTAGGATGGGGTCCCGGTTTATTTTATCCAACAACCTAGCTTCTTTGCCTCTCCCCTCTTCAAGGAAATCTCAACAGATAGGATGAAGGATGATTTCCTTCAACAGGAGATTCGCTTGCTGATCTCATAACAGTCTGTGAAAATTGTACATAAAACACAATCTTTGGGGTTTTATTCACAGCTGTTTCTAATTCGGATAGCAAATGGCATGTTTCTTCCTTTCGCTTACTGCGGCACCGTTTATCAGTTCACCGTTTTTCCGTTTAGCCTCAAAATCAGCTCCTGGTTTTTTCCAGATTAGGGATAGCATTATATTTCTTACCGGTTTTTATTTTTCAAGTAATAGGGTGATTCTAGTGTGATGTATATTTAATTTAAATGTTTATTAGTTGTAAATATTTTATATCATTACCTGTTATTGTAAACTTAACATTGCTTGCTGGACTTGACATTGTCCAAAATTGTCCAAAACTGAGTTCATTTCTGCTTGACCTGATTGACGTTTTAAATTTTGTTAATTTCATTTATGTAAACAACTAATGATAGTTTCATTGTTCTCTATTTGCATGAGCTTATTAACAGAATTATTATTCAGGTTAACGTGAAGGAGTAAATATGTAGATCATGATCAGGGTTTTGGAGATTCCTAAGTGAATTTTATACGATATTGTGTTGTAAAGAAACAAGGCTTATTAGATCATTCTAGAAGGTTATTTTCCTGTAGGTATTGGTTGTCTTTAGATAATGCTAATTTTGACCTGAAGTCAAACAGAAAACTCTATTATATTGTGACTGTAGTGATTTACCAGTCAATTTGCAGATTTGTATCATTGAGAAACATTGTAGATAAATCCCAAAGAAAGTGAACACGTATCGTTACGAAGATACATATTTTTATAAGTTACTTGGTGTAATTTCTATTTCAAGGTTTTAATCCAACCCAAATTTCTTTTCTCTCGCACTCCGCATTTCTGCGTAATTTGTCCGTTATGCATGAGAGGGGAGGGGGAAACATAAATCAGAAAAGATTTTGATGCAAATGTGTACCATATTATTAAATTCATTAAAAAAGTGGAATTTTAATAATTTGTAATTTCATAAGTCACTAATGATCAATGTATGTAAAGTCATCATTATTCTAGAATCAGATGCAGACGGCAGCTAGAAAAGTTTATATATGCGCATTATTACGCCATGGACCGATCAGAATTTGATATACAAATTGTATTGGTATATCAAATTGCTTTATACAAATTCTTTAAATGCCATGTATGTTTAATGTATGATATATATATATATAAAGATATATATATATATATATATATATATATATATATATATATATATATATATATATATATATATATATATATTCACCATACTAGTATCTGTATATCCGAAGTAACCGAAGTAATCTTTGAATAAACATCTATCTCTCCACATATCTATATTCTGTCTACCTATGAGATTATTATTGGTGTAATCCATTGATCTATACCTAAATGTAACGTCGCTCTTTTATTCTAAACAGGTCAAACTGTTTAATTACAATGCATGTATGTATTAGTTGTGCAAAGCCAAGAGATTAAAGTCAGTGCAAACTTTGGTCAGACCTGCCTGGTCTGGAAATGATTGTCCGTAAGCTTTGTAATTTTCGCTTTAAAATTACTACCTCACCCCCCCACATCTGATTCAATATTTCAAATAAAAACTGGTAATGTTCTCTCTCTCTCTCTCTCTCTCTCTCTCTCTCTCTCTCTCTCTCTCTCTCTCTCTCTCTCTCTCTCTCTCTCTCTCTCTCTCTCTCTCTCTCTCTCTCTCTCTCTCAAATTTCAAATAAATTACAATATCTAAAAATGTTGACGTACAGTTCACTTTATATGTGCTTATGTGCCAAAAGGCTTAAGCGTGAGAGTCTTTTGGTCTATCAAAATAATATTATCCAAAATATTCCAAATGTTCGTGTCTGATTTAACTACAAGTCTAAATTAATATTTAGTCCAATAAAACTATCGTGCACCTTTAAGTTCCAGTGAATAATAATTTCAATAAATTAATCTACCCAAATCAAAAACTGAAAACAAAAAAGATTGATTCTTACGTCAAGGCGAGAATTAGTACTTTTCCGGTAAGGAATGTTATATAAAAAGTTAGACACAATAATAATGCCAGGATGTATGCCAGTCTCCTTTATAAAACATTTATAGTCATCAGCAAAGTTATTAATTTCGAGGTGGAAAGCTGATGTTCTAGACTCACACTCAGATAAGCATATTTACTTCCATTGATAGTTAAATATTAACCACACAATGTATTGTTTACAAAATGAATATCACTGGTCAAGTAAACCATGAACTTGATTTTTGATACGATCAAGTACAAAATACAGATGTGCATATATTAAGATATCAATTTTGAAAAGAAATAATAACTTCTAAGTTGTGTTAGACCACATGTGTCAAACTCAAGGCCCGCGGGCCACATCAGGCCCGGCGTACAATTATATCAGGCCCGAGAGAGAATTTTAGGCAAAAATATTTTTTAATGGCCCTGCGATAAAAAGTGCAAATCAAATTCGTTAATTAGCAGCCTTGCCGAACGATAGGCTATCTGATAACGTTCTCGCTTCGATCAGAATAAGCGAAAATAAAAGCTGTGTAGTGAGTGGGATGTTTGTTGTTACATTAACCTAGCAACGTGCAGTTGCTCGTTTTGGATTGGCGCATAAGAAATGAAAGTGGTATAGTGACCGGATATTACATCACCTTTTCCCGCTACGGCTAACGTGATATCAATCAAGCGTCTGTCGGTAGATGCACAATATTTTTTTTGAAATCAAAGCAAGCCATAAAAATGGCCAAGAGAAAAGTTGATTCTGATATTGGCGGTAAACTTGTGTGTCTAATTTGTGGAGATAATGTGGCTGTGATCAAGGAATATAATCTGAGACGGCACTATGAGACTAAACATCACGACAAGTTAAAACGCTTGAATGCAGAGCAGATGCTACAGAAGGTAAAATAATTGAAGAGGAATCTAACATCACAGCAGTTGTTTTTCACCAAAGCAAAATCACAAACTGAAGCTGCTGTGAAAGCAAGTTTTATTGTGGCGGAGGAGATCGCAAAATCAGGCCGACCATTTTCAGAAGGAGAGTTTCTGAAGCGCTGCATGATGAAAGTGGGTGACGTCTTGTGTTCAGACAAAAAGCAGATTTTTGCAAATGTAAGCCTTAGCAGAAATACGGTTGCTGATCGGGTTTGTGAGATGGCAACTGATGTGGAACACAGCTGATCGAAAAAGGCAAAGACTTTGTTGCATTCTCCCTTGCTATTAATGAAAGTAATGACACGACTGACACTGCACAGCTCGCCATCTTCATCCGTAGAGTGGACTCCAATTTGAATGTTACAGAAGACATATTGGACATGAAATCCATGCATAGGACAACGACAGGAAAATACATTTTTGACAACGTATGTGAAAGTTTAACCAACATGAACCTGCCTTGGGACAAACTTGTTGCACTTACAACAGATGGAGCACCGGCGATGTGCGCCGAAAAAATTGGACTAGTTGGAAGGATGCGGTTAAAGATGCAGGAGAACTGTACTTGTGAATTGATAGCATATCACTGCATCATACACCAAGGATCGTTATGTGGTAAAGTCCTCAACATGGAAGGTGTAATATGCACTGTAACACAAACCGTCAACTTTATCAGAGCTAAAGGTTTAAATCACCGCCAATTTCAGTCTTTCTTGCAGGAAATAAACTCAGAGTTCGGTGACATGCCTTATCATACAGAGGTGCGGTGGCTAAGTCGGGGAAAATTTCTTAGTAGATTTTTTCCAGCTGATCGAGGAAATCTTTCAATTCATGGACAGCAAAGGAAAAGACTCCACAGTTTTTCGGGACAAAAAGTGAAAATGTGAGTTGGCGTTTCTTTCTGACATAACCACTCATCTCAACGACTTGAATCTGCAGCTCCAGGGACGGGACCACTTGATCACTGATATACATGATGCAGTGAAGGCATTTCAAGTGAAGCTGCGCCTATGGGAGACACAAATGCACCATAGCAATTTGTCTCACTTTTCTTGTTGCCAAGCAATGATGAACCAAGTCAACGCTATGGTGTTTCCCAATGCACACTTTGCTGAAAAACTTAGCTTACTTCGCGCCTAGTTCGCACAGCGCTTTAGTGACTTTGAAGCACAGAAAAGTAATTTCGAGCTGTTTCGTAACCCATTTGCCATAGACATGGAAACTGCACCTGTAAATTTGCAGATGGAGCTAATAGAGCTGTAGTGTAATGGGACACTAAAGGCAAAGTACGACACTGTGGAGCCTGCACAGTTCACTCGTTTCATTCCTGAAGAGATGCCCCAGCTTCGTCTACATGCGACTCGATGCTTGAGCATGTTTGGTAGCACATATCTGTGTGAGCAGCTGTTTTCTGTGGTGAAGATTAACAAACCATCACACAGAAGTCGTCTCACTGATGAACACTTGCAGTCCATCATGAGAATCTCAATGACACAGAACATTACTCCCAACATAAACGAACTTGTAGCCAAGAAAAGACGCCAAACATCCAGTTCTGATAAATTGGCATAAGACCGAAAATGGGTATGCCAATGATTTTTTTATTATTAAAACTTTTTTCTGTTTTAATTTATATTAATGTTTAAAAAAAGTTTAATTTTCCGCTTATTGAATGTTTATTCTGTTCGGCCCGCAACCTTACCGTGGGATTTGAGTTTTGGCCCGCTGAGTGATTGAGTTTGACACCCCTGTGTTAGACTATGTCAAAACTACTATTTAATAAGAGAAAAAAATCTGCTTAGATGCATTGAATTAATCTGTACGTCACATTCTTGTATATTGCCCGCAGTGACAGGTTTGGTAGATAGGATCATAAGATAGGCTCAGTTCAAAAGTTCATAGCGCGAATAGAACAATAAACGATTTGCCTGTGGTGCTCGCGTTATTTACAAACTGTCGCAAATTGATTCAGCAAATTTATAACTGTCTGGTTTAAAAGTTCATAGTATATAAATGGCCTCGAATGCAACAACATACAATTTAAAAGATCATTCGCTTAAGAGACAAACCTTTATAGAACTCTCTGTTTTTGGACTAGGGACAAGGGCGTCCTTGACTATTAGACAAAGATACACGTGACTTTTAAACAAGGAAGTGTGTGATACCTATATCTTACACTAAATTCTCATAATATAAAAAGGCCGAGCCCTTGTGAATCTTTAATTTGTGAAGTCCAGACCAAGAGAGATAGTGTGTTTGTATTTTACTGGTAAGAATTTTCTGTGTTGTTAGTCACCTTAAAATTTAACGATTTATGTGGTAACCAGCAGTCGCAATATTGTTGTGAGTTCTCTTTTTAATTTACTATTATAATGTAGCGAAATATGCTATTATTTTGAAGATTTGATGTACATATGTGTTTTTATGAATTTACTACTACCGTCATGCTAAAATTTACTAACGAATAAAAATATTCTTTAGTTAATAAAATATAAAGTCCAATGATCTTTTCCAGGTCGTTATTCTATATTAAATGAAAGAAAATACATTTTTTATGGCATCAATCGCAACTATTGATATTTAGGCTCTCTGCATACAAGCAATATTTCATCAATTGTATGGCATTCAAAAAGGCAGAAAACTTTACAAGCAAATGAAGTTGTATATTAATGAAAATTATTTAATTTTTATTGTAATATGTATTGTATGTATTTTTCAATATAAAGGTTTTGATAAGTTGTATCTTTAGAATGTTGTTTATATATCAATAACATTTGTGTCCCGATGAAGAGAGATAGTCTGGTTGTATTTTACAGCGATCTTCGCTACCTCTCGTTGCCAAAGCTTCCCCACAAAAGGATGTAGCCGTGTCTACACCGTTATGCGTGACACCTTATCTTTGAGAGAGTCCGAACTCTTCCTTTTTATATCTTCCAGTCCGACCATGGAATAGAACATTGCTAAGTGTTTTACCAAACAGATTATTGAGATTCTTCACAATGCGTAAGAAGTAGTTTCGTAAAACATACTATATTACTATTACGAACCCCCAAGAAATAATACAAATAAAAAATACACAGCATGCATGTAAGATTTTATGTTAACAGATAAAAAAATAAGTATCGGAGAATCTTTTCTAGGAAAAAACTTTTTACAGAACAGTGTTATTATTGTATGTTTTGTTTAAATATTTCTCTGGATTTCCTTGTCATTACAATGGAATAAGATATCCAGTTTTACAGTTCTAAAACATTTCGCTTCGTACACCTTGAATATTTTTGTTTTATCATCATCAACGAATCCTGAAAAACTTTTTAGAAACTCTCACTTTGCAAAAAAGTACAAATACCGGAATTAGTGATGCGAGATGGGTCTCAATAGTAAGACCTATAACTCTAGAAATTATTATATTTAAATTTGCTTAGACTTGATAGACTTTACAAACCTTGAAACAATGGAAGCTCCAGCTAAGTTAGGTGTCAAATGGGTTGTACTTATAGGAGGAAACCTAAACAATAAAAATAACTTGCTCCTTCTGTTTAACTTTTAGATGGACCAAATCAGGCGAACGAACCCTGGTGTCATTTCTCTGAACTGCATTTGGATATGACGTAACAGTAGTGTTCATGGTACTTGATTATATGGGATAAAAATGTTACATTTCCTGTATTCAAGTAACCGTGGTAACCAAAATGTGATAATCGTATGCATTATCTAACAGGAAACAATTGCCGGTAAGAGGTTAGACAGAAATTTAGATATTATTGGGAAAAACCGTTATGGTAGTTCATTATACTTTGTTGATTTCTAATTAGTATATCACCTAATTAGCCCTTACTTACAAAACAGCTAGTATTGTGTTAGAGGTATAACCTATTAGGATTTTCTCTGGATTGTCTTTTCTGTATAGACCAACTTCGTATAAAATAATTAAATTGTTTAGCCTCGACAAAACATAAATATCTCTGATTCTTATGTAATGACTATATTTTTTTCTTTGAAAGGGCAATATTGATTTCAGTTATATGTTTATTTATTTCTAGGGATGGGTACATTATACCGCCTAATTTGAATCCGTTTACAACATGTTTGATCTGATGCAATGTGTATCACCGTCAAACGTGACGCCAGACCATTTACCAGGCTCGTATACAGTTTCAAAATCCACGTAAATTATGTATCAATGGCAGTAAAAATTTCAAACTGTGCAAATAATCATTGGCTTTTCGAATATAATACAAATATGTCACAAGAATAAATTCATCAATGACTAGCCGAATTAATCAGTCAATAAATTATACATGCAATCAGCCATATGATTTATTGAAGAATAAAGTAATACATGTATAACAAACAATGAGGAAATCAATTTATCAATCAATATGTCACTACATAAAAATAGTTATACTGACACATTTCAGGCCTCCTGTAGGTCGGTAGGTTTTCCTCGTCATTTTTCTTCTCTGATGTCCTTTTCATAATCATTGCCGTCAATGTTTAATGTTTATCATCACCTTCTTGATGACACTAACGGATGCCTCGATAGGTGCTCAGCATTAAGAGGTTAGTGTTTGGACTGGTCGGCTTGGTGTCAGGATAATGTGACTGGGTGCGACAACATGCTCATGTCTGTGTCATGATTCTCCAGTGCTATAAGCTGCTACACTGCTGATATCGTAGA